>JANVCC010000127.1:6288385-6446666 GCA_025345505.1 Todiramphus chloris collaris | reverse complement strand
CCCCCCAGAAATACAGTACCATGTCACTTCAACAGCCAACAGCTGAATTACTAACTGAAGCATTTGTGAAAGTTGTAAACAATCAGCTTACAGTCCAAACTCTTCTCAAAATGTATGGTATTTTTCTTCTGTCAGAGGAATTACATGGATTTGTACAACTGAAAAAAAACTGGGTCAAGGAATTACTACCCCGTTAAAACTAGTGCAGCTAAAAATCACGTAGTTTTTACTAGAATCAGTTCAGTGTTCTACTTCACCCTAAAGCTGCACAAAAGCTTGTGCCAGAAGGGCAAATTCCTTCATCCCAACTCTTCAGCATCTCTATCACTTCCCTATGGCAAACAACACGTGGAAATCCCAAAGCTTTGTTTATTGTCCCTCAAAAAATATAAAATCAAATGAATAAATAAATAAATCCCCAAGTCAATCTTGCTGTCATTAGTGTGAGCAGTAAACAAAAGATTAATTCTTCCTGCTAGCATGAGACAAAAACATTGTGTAGAAAGCAATTCATAGGATGCTACGGTCAGCCCTGAAAAGGAAAAGTATCAGCCAGGCATCAAATTGAGATAAAGCAAAGTATTTGTTCAGTCAGAACAATGAAATACAGAAAAAAAGGACTGCAATCAACAGTTAAGTATATTGAACACAGAAGATAAAAGTGTGTACAAATAATCACAGAAAATTATGCTTCTTGAAAGGCAGCATTGCCTGTAAGCACCCCTGCAGAGACAATCCAGACAAAATATTAAGATTTGAGAGATCTCACACTTTAGCATTACAAAAAGTCAAATCACAACCACATATACTTTGTTTTGCAATGCTTTTCACAAATTAAAATTAACCTAGGCAGAATTCTGTGCAGAATTAGTATCTGTCTGTAAGTTATATGAAAAAAATATGACAGTGTTGAACAGCAAAACAAAAAGCCAAGAGCTTTAATAAAATTTTGTGGTTTGTTTTGTTTTTTTTTTTTGTTCTTGGCTACCTTTTCTTTGAAGTAAATACGGGATTGTATTTAGCAGTTAAGCAGTAAACCCCCCAGTATTCATATAGCAATGTTTACTGGCTTGAACCTTTCTGGTACAGGCATACAAAGATGCTCCTTGCCACAAAAATCTCTGCAACTCATTCTCATGTTGCATGTATCTTGGCCTTTCATAACTAGCAACCCACGGTGAGTTGTTAATTCAGAAGTAGTTCAGCAGGGCAAAGAGAGTAAAGCAAAATCAGTCATGGTTACAAAATAAAAAGCATCAGATAGTGTTCCAGCATCTGCAAACTAGCTGTGCTGAAAAGCCTTCCTGAAAAATAGCCACAGAACTAAACAGAATTTGATTGCAGCCATTCCCACTATTGTAACAGGTTCTGCTTCTTTAGATTTCCCACAACTCTAATGTGTGTGGAGAACAAAAGACACACCACATAAGCTTAGATTATGTCAAAAGACAGATCAAAACCATTTCATTGGTTAAGAAGTCCAGCAACAAAAAAAAAAGGAAGAAAAGCTGCCCTTCAGTGGGAGAGCAAGCGGGTGATAAAGGATGCATTGTCAGGGGCCCGCGCTCAGAAAACGCCTCCCGGAGCAACGGTTTGGAGCAGAGAGATTTGCTTACTTGCAGGATATGCCACAAAGCTTGTCTTCCTTGCAGTCTTCAGAAGAGAGAACTTAAAGTGGGTCCCCCAAAAAGTTCACCACCGACATCTGCTTTGTTTTGCAGAAGAGTTTTAAATAAGTTTCCTAATGAAGGCGTTGTGATGCGCTAGACCACAGGGTCAGTGCACTGCAAGACTACTCGGTAAATAAAGTTTGAAAAGGGGGCTTAATCTGGAAATTCAGATTATTATGTGCATGTCTGCGTTAAAAGGAATTGGTTAGACTCAAGTAATTTCAGCTTATTTCACTGGTTGTTGACCAGGAAACAAAGAACCCCTTCTACTCCCTCAGTGTTCAAGAAATATCGGAGAACTCAGCAGTGAGCAGAAGGCAGACACGTGTTTTAAAAGCCTGAACTAATATCCTGAAGTAATGTATTGAAGCATTTACAGGAACCTTTAGGATAAGCAACCAGATGCTCTGTTATAAAATCCGACTAGAGTTAAAAAAAATAGAAAATTCTTCTACAATTAGATTGCTTCATCTTATATGTTAATCTTTTATAAATGAATAAAAGACTAAGGAACTGAGTTCCAATGCCTGTAATTCCTAAAGCAACTTACTAAGAGCAGGGAAAGCACAGCTTCCCCAAACCCCTCAAAGCCATTACCTATTCTCCATGGGAGCAAAAGCATGGTACAAAAAAATATAACCCAACAAAAACCAAAACAACCACCCATGTCATAAACCACCTGACTGCTTAAAAATAGATTTTAAAAATCTAATAAAGTTATGGAACATGACGTTCAATATTTTGGTTTTTTATTACTTTATTTTTATTTTATTTTTAGAGTTGAGGGTTATTTGTTTAGGTTTTGGGGTTTTTTTCTCCCCCTTTAAAACAAGCACAGGCTTACTAACCAGATCAATCTATAGAGTGTTACACTTGAAATTCATTTTATTTCCTTGTAGTTAAATATATATACACACATTTCCTATCAGCTATTAATAATTCACATTTATCTATTGACTGGCTTTAAATCCTTTGGAACAACCCTTCTGTGTTCAGAGAACCAAGTTATAAGTGCATAGAAAGTCTACATGCACCATGTATTAAGGAGAAGTCCAATTGCTCTCTCAGAGAATAATATTTTGCAGCATTTTCCCCTTTTTAAATGAAGTTTATTAATAAATTTACAACCACAGTTGAAGTACGTCAAGTTTCATGTCAGAAAGCTACATTTTAAAACTTCCCCAGCTGCTTTCCCCTTGTAATTATAGTACTAAAATGTGTCAAGATTACTTTTGGTCACAATATTCTAATACATCTCTGCTACTGCTCTGGGCAACTAGGACAAACAACATAACTTGAGGGGGGACAGACAGGGTTGGCAGCTTGCCATGCAAGTACAGAAAGAGAGGAGAAGATAACATTTGGCTAAACAATAGTGAATAGGCTTTAAGAGCTCTAATGTTTAAATAATGAAAGATTTTTTCCCCCCACCACCCAATAAGCAGATTTTTTTAAAGTACTGTGATCAACTAATTACTGTGGTTTTGAGATCATCAATTAACTGATCTTACACCATTATTTTGATGGAAAAATGTGAAGTTTAGTAGTAAAAGTCCTCAGACTGAGTACATTTATGGCTACACAAGATCAGCCAAGTACCTGACGATACACCGAGAGCGGGCTTTATCCACGACACCGTAACCTGCAGATGATAATAAACCAATGTAATAGCTCTCTAAAAAAAATATACATAAACTGACCTTGTACTTGCTTAAATAAAAGGCAGTGAAAATCAAGTGCACAAAAAGATGTGTTGCCATCCCCCAGTCCATAAATATTATGTTCACAAAAGAATTTGTAATCTATACATAATTTACATCTCTAATTTATCCTTGCTCTTTCTGTCTGTGAGGAAAAAGGAAAGGAGAGAGAAAGAGCGAGCACATGAAGCCAAGGTTCAGCAGTACCTGAGTATCCTCGGGAGGTTCTGCGTCAGAGCTGGCACACCAGTAGAAATAGAAAAGTGCACAAGCAGCAAAACAGAGAGAGATACCAAGATAGCGGAATTAATGACCACCGCCCCGCCAACGAAGCCAAACACAAATAGCAGCATGCATCCAGGATTCATGGCGCTGCGCTGGCATGGTGGAACGCCGGAACCAAGGCGGCTACACAGGGGCCGAGGGTGTATCTTTGTAGGCAAAGTCTGTCATTCAGCCGCTGCCACAAAAACAATGCCATCAGCAGCAGCTTTCCACTCTTCTGCAGCAGCTCCAGAGCAATGACATCACCGCTCTCCACCCCCTCGCGCCGGGAGCCGACGGGCTCCTCGCAGCATCTATGCAGCAACGCAGCGATACAGCCAGCCCTGGAGTTATCCTCCCCTCCTTCCACACAGAGTTCATAGGCTAGAAAGCTTCCAAATCTGCATAATATATTCACGTCAAGCCCTTAGAACAAATGAACACCATGGTAGGCACCTTCATCAACCTGTACACAAAGCCACGGCAAGATCTCCGTTATTTTGGGACAGCTGCTGACATTTTTCCCTGCCTACCCAAATGCAAACACTCAAAAAAGCCAAAATCGTTTAAGGATAACACGTAAAACGTATCTCGACGTTTAGCAGTACAACAGCAAAGCCTCTTTCTACTGATTTCTACACTATTCTCTTACCGCATTCCAATCATACAACAAATCTTTCCGATTCAGCCGAACTGTTGTTGTAGGATTAAAGAACAAAGTCTTGCAAACACAAATGAATGGATTTTTTTCTTTCATTTCAGGGTGAGAGCATAATAAATAGCTTACCTAATTCTACTGTGTGTTGTGGATTCTAGCTGATCACCCCCTGATAGCTGATGAAGTTTGGTTCTTTCCAAGTGCTCCATATAATTGTGAATCATCTGTTTAAAATGACAGAGAAACAGTAAGAAATATTTAATAACATCTACTCTTACTACAACTGCATAATTCTTGGCCAATACAATATAATCTTCCCCTGTAATGCTAAAACCAGTAAAAGCATTCAGAAACATTAAAGAAATAAGAAAGAAGTAAAATTATACAGTGTGTAAAACCAGAAACCATGAGAGAAGCCCGTAATATATAAAAAAATTGGAGAACTTACTGGTGCATTCATGCACAGGAAACATCCTACGGGGCACATGAAGTGCATGTGGTATTACAAACAAGAGTTTTGAACAGAAGTACCACATTTAAATCCATTTTGGAGGCTAAGACCTCTACATCCAGCAGATATTAACACTTATTAGGTCACATAAGAGATTTCACGAGAGCCTTACTGCAAAATACTGGGAAGGTCAGATGATATACCTCAAATGTTAAACACAATGAATCCACAAACTAAGAACCAGATTGTTTCCATAGGCAGAAATATGAAGTCAGCATCTCTTTTTGTCTTCTGACATTCAAATAAATTTAAGCTTTCTCTACTTTCTAGCAGTGAAGACTGGTTTTAAATTATCTAGACTGACATCTCATAAAAAGGACCGAGTGCCTGCAGATTTTTAGCACTCGGGAAGAGCTTTGCTTGCTTGTTCTCTTTCTTTTAAGAGAAACAGCCGCAGGCCAACACGCTGACTCCTGCAGTCACCACTTATTTAATGAACCCCGATCCCCATCGGCAGGAAGATGATGCTCCTGAGCTTGTAACTGATCTGGGACACGCATGGGGAGAAGTAACAGGTATCGCTGTCACTCCCAAAGGTTAATTTGGACATACCTCTTTGAAATGAAAACTGGGAAAGCCTGAAAGAAGCCTACATGCCATTAGGTATTTTTAGCATTTCTGCACTCACGTTCACCAGTGAATAGAGCACTTGGAACAACAACAAGAAAAACAGACAGGTACACTGCAGAAGAATTTAGTGTAGTTATTTTTTTTCTCCCCAAGATACATTCAGGTCACATCTCAAAGGCTTCCTCTAGAAAAAAAATACCTATTCTATAGAACTGTCATTTCTTCTGCTATTCTAGAAAGGGAATAAACACACTTGTAGAACAGTGTCATTAACAGGCATTTGTACAACCAGTATTACACAAACTCTTGTTTTGAGGACATTTAGACTGAATTCAGCAGGACCCAGAAACCTACATCTATGTAGTACTTTCAAGTCAGGGCTGATGTGTCCAAGGCTGGTAAACTTGACCTTGAGATACCACTAGCTACAAATGCTGCTTGCCAGCGTTAGCTCTATGTGAACATACATTATTAGTCTTGAGATTTTTCTGGTAGAGTGAAGTGGCTTAAGACACCCTGAATAATGTGCATTCTATAAATCGGTAATTTTTGTGGTAAATACTGGTTATGTACAGATGCTGCTTTTCCCAGCATTCACCTGAACTAATTAATATAATTCAGACCAAAAAAAAAACCACAAACCAAAAAAGGACAAACAACTTGCTATTTTTAGATAAGTATTATGTAATATACTTTAACTGCTGTCAAAAGCTTACAAAATTTATCCTCCAAAACAAAATGAAATGTAGCATTTTATACTAGGACCATCTCATTTGCTTTCCGATTTATTTTTTAGTGCTTGCTCACAAACAGAAGCAATTAAAACAATTGCAAGCTCTACCTTCAACTACACACATTTCTCAGCTTTTGTTTCCACCAAGCAACCAAAATTAGGTGCTTCAATGGTTCCTATGCATAGTTTTACACAACAAATTTATTATAATCCAAATTAATTTAGAAATTCCAGGAAAAAAGTGCCTAACTTTGCAATGCACACGAGACCATTCTGCATCCTGTTCATGTGTCCCCTCATCACGGCAGGAAGAGATTACTGAAGAGAAAGCTTCAATTTGCAGCACACCAATTGGTTTCTCAACGTAAGATTTTAACCAGAATATCTGTGGTGCTTTTTAGCTAGTGAGCAGAAGCTGAGTAACCAGTACTTTTCCAGAGAACAACAAACACATGGGGAAAAAAAGGAGTAGGGTCAGTAAAACCCACACAACTTTGCTGTTTTGCAGTGTACATGGTTTAGCCAACTTTCTTCTCTTCCCTTCCCTCAGTCTAGTCTTTTGTTTACTGAAATGTCTCATCATATTTACTACCCACAGACAGAGGCTAGAGGGGAGGTCACTCTAAAGGACTATGTAGTTTAGTATCTGCAGATGAAAATGATGCTGAGGGTCACATCAGCATCAAACTGTAGGTCACATACTTCAGCATAAAACTCATGAGCTACAGGAAGACAAAAATATGATGAAAAACAAATGTATGCATCATGTACAGTGCAGCATGGCAATTTCTCCACAGATCCAGACTACACATCCCACGTTGTCTCAAAAATCAGAAAAACAGTGGTACCACCATGGAAAGTTCACACACTATCTCAAGCCAGGGTCCAGGAGATAAAAGTTAGCAATACTGGCATGTTGTCCTCAAGGAGCAAAGTTCCTCACTCTCCCTCCCTCCCCATGGGACAGAGAGTGCTAATCAGATGGTGCTGTAGAAACATGAGAAACAGTGCATGGATTCTCAACCTCCAGAAATCAGTTAATCAAAAGGTTGAAATAATAAATTAAATACTGTAGATTATTGGGAAGTAACTACAACTGCTCAGCTACAGTAACTACAACTGCTCAGCTACAGTAACTACAACTGCTCAGCTACAGTAAATTTTGAAGACTCCCTCCAAAGACACTGGGATTTGAACCAGAGGACCTCCAGAGATCTTTTCAATCTAAATTACTCTGAGTCTCAGCATATCCTTGAAGTGCCATTCTGATCTATTCAAAAGTGTAACGAATTAATGCACTAGAATTCTCTGCTCAAAAGCTGAAAGTTTTGCTATGTTTTCAAGTTACTCAGCTATCCAAAGAAAACAAGTTTTAATATTACTGACAAATTAAAAATAGACATAAAGGGATTTAATTGCTCTCTACTCAATGCAAGTTACACTAAAGGACAGATGCTAAATAAAGGACTACATCTAGCATCCTTCTCTTCAATAAAAGTTTCAGTCAATATTTAATCATCCATAACTTTTTACTGCTGAGAGCTCACTTTGCTGACCTTGAAGTACACAAGTATTTTGTGGACACCAATTGTTCCAAGGAAGACATCATAAATATTGATGACTTCGACACTGTTGTAATTAAATACGTTGCTCAATTACCATTAGCTGAGGGGATTAAAGGTAAACTTCGAATGAACTTGGAAGAATTACCATATTTAGTTAACAGCATTTCACAGTTCACGTGTTAGCTCATTTTAGGGCACAACATGTAACAAATGACTACAATGAGCTTTTGAAGACATTCCAGCACGAACGTGAAAGTCACTGCCTTTCAATGCAAGTGACAACCATGCAATGTGTTTCCATCTCAAAAAAAATACTCAGATTGGTTTCCTCATATGGCACGTGACAAGTTCAACAACTGTAGAACGTGTTAAATGTTTTTCTACATCTTAAACTTCAGCATTTAGTGAAACACAACATCTTGCACTAGTTTCTATTCCGACCCTTACAAATACGACCAGTCCTAATGTATACAAGCCTGATAGCTTCTTTGGCACAAACAAAAGTGTATATACCACATTATGGTGGTTGTTACCTGCACCTTTTCCTTAAGCAGGTTGAGAGCATCTCCTTTATACCTTCCTTCCTCTTGCACTCCTCCTTCCTTTTTGTGTCAATGCTTTAACTCCCCCAGGACAGGTTTTAGCAATTCTTTCCCTGTCAGACCAGGCTCAGTGCTACAGCCTCGCTGTTCATCCTGCGGATCCAATCAGGTTTGGCACAAGCAGCTCCTCCCTTTGGGAATGTGTGACCAACTGCATGTATATAGATCTCTGTCCCACATTATCTAGATTTATTAAGGTAATATGACTTCTCTAGAATCTCCCTGATTCAGTATAAATGTCCCAAACATACTTCCATGCAGCTGCCTTTCACCTTTAAGGATTTGCAGCGAGCTTGTCACCTAAGTAACAGGATGATTCCCACTGGCGAGCCTGATGTGCCTTTATCCACATCTAAGATGATGTTGCTGGCAGATACAATAGTACATAAAGATGTTAAATTCAGGCTTTACACTTCCAGCTGTTAATGCCTGCCATGAGGCTATAGAAAACCTGTTTGCCTGAACAGATATCTGAAGTCTAATCTCAAAACCACTATGACTGGAACCCACACTTAGCCACAATTGCAACTAGACATCTCCACTTTGCCTCCTCTTCCTGTGGCTCTGCACAGGGACTTGCTGGGGATGTCTGTTTATCCAAATGAACCTGACAAAATACATTGCCAATGCCAGAGCCAGGCTCACTGTTCTGTCACATTATATCAGCGCAGAACACTGAGAAACTTCCATGGCCCAATTATGCTTCATTAAACTAAGCCCATATTCTGTGTGTCAGGGAAAGAGATATCGAGCATCTCTGCCTTGTGTTTCCCAAAGCATAAAAAGAATCACTTCCTTAAACAGAAAAAACTTATTTTGCAAGCCTGTGCAGAGAAGTACCACAGGTGTTTATCAGCTCTCAAGCAGATGCTGAAGTTCCGTTTTGTCTCAATTTTTCTAACTGAGTAATAAATGTAAAGCAGCCTTCAGCCAAGCCTTTAAAAAGCCAGTGCCATAATTATGAAGTAACTGCCCCATTAACTATACAGAAGCAGCAAGACCCTTTACCTCCTGTTCAGGGGGTTTGCCGAAAGTAAAATCAGTAGCACATCACACCTCTTTGCAGCAAAGGCAAAAAGCACCAACAGGTATATACAGCAGACAGAACTGCTGTTATACACACAATATAACCAGTGAATTTTCTGTTTACCAGTGAATTTTCTAATAAACAGAACAGTATTTAAGATAAAAGCTGTAAGTGAGTAACAAAATTCCTTTCTAAGTCTAAAGAACAAAGGTCTGAAGATTTCTGGATTAGGCCCTGTCACCATTCAACATCCTTGCAGCTGTACAATTCCTGCATCTGGTCCTTCATAGCCAAAGAAAGATGGAAACAAGACTCAGTGTAGTTAGATTCCAGAAGCTCAAATTTAGCAACTCCAGCATACTGCTTTATTGTTCATCTGTTATGAGCATTAGAACAGAGGAAGACCAGCACAAGATCAAAACACACTGCAAGCCAAGGAAAGACAAGGGACCAGAGCATGTTAACTGCAGAGGGGATAAAACATGGACCTAAGAACTTGTTCGGGCTTCATTCACACGTTCTGTTTTCAATGAACAGTTTATTCTCTTCACTACCTGCTACAAATGCCCAACCTGCCAACTCAAGTGCTCAGGTTATCATACCCTAATCCAGTTAAAATCAAGCCAGTTAGCTCAAGTACAGACTTACCAGGGGAGGAAGCTTTGGGGGATACATTCCACTCAAACCCATAAGCTCATCTCCCACTCTACAGAGAGCAGCAAGATAGAGGCTAATTTAACAGAAGGGTGAAGAAGGCTAAAGCCTCTCCCACAGCTTTAACAAGTCGGGGCTGCTGTCTCTGCAGCTGCACAGACACCTTGTTGCTAGGGCAGGCTGATGCCTGGAGCTGCAATGCAGAGCCCAGGCTCTGGCAGGCTGAGCTCCAAGGAGCACTCCCAGCACTCAGCACAACACAACACTGCTGCTGTGGGATTCAGGTCTCTGGGCCTCATCGCTGCTGTAACTTCTCATGGCTTAAGCAATTTAAATAGGTTTCAGTCTATTTTGATGGAAACTTTAAGAGAAATCCCCATGAGCTGCTAAGCCAATGAGCTTGCTGGGCACTGATCTCAGCAGAGCAGCAGCCATGGGCAGGGTTAGTGCTGAAAGAGGACATGGGTACAAAGCCTCAGTGAAGTCAAGAGATGGAAGAGAAAGGCATCCAAGACTGAAATACCAAGCTGTGATTTAAAAAAATAAGAGGGGGAATGGAGGGAAGCAAATACCAAAGACAGGCAAAATAGAGAAAAATTGCTAGAAATTAAGACTGCAGAAAACGCAGTCAAGTCACGTCTTTGACATCTGTCAAAGTAATCACTGCCAACATCTTAGAGCAAAAAAGAAAAATCTTTCTAATGCTCTGTTCATTATTTGGTGAAATGAAAGAAAAACAATTGCCATTTCAGTACCAAAGATGGATCACTTGCAAATACAGAGGTGAAGCTGACTCTGAAGGAAAAAAGCATTTCTTCCTTAAAAAACATGAAAGTAAGAAAGGTTTCAGAAACAAATACTGTGCTTAAAATATTTAAGCCAATAAAGCTGATAACTAAGTGCTTAAAGTAGGTTGGATATTTGCCAAAGTATCTTGCATTGAAAGAAAAAAGGTCACTAGACAGACCTGAAACACTAGAATTTGTCAGGAAAAAGGGAAGCAGTAAATCACAAAGAGGGTGGGTGAAGATGAGCACTATTATCAGACTGTCCCTTCCAGTTCCCAAGGATTTCAGGCCCTGAGTCTTTAAACAGTCTAGAAACCAGCATTAAAATGGAACAGTTTATGACCACAGTGAGGTACCTCAGGAAGTTCGTACTTTGCGAGATTCACAATGGTCTCTCTAATTGTGCTGAAAAATGTCTTTGCAAATGAAGATAAGGAATACTTAGTTAACTTCCTGAGGTTAGTCACTCAGCTGTTAAAAAGACTCCCAGCCTTTTATAAAGAATCACATTCCTGGTAGGTGTTCTTTGCCCTTAGTCCCCCAGCCCAGAGCTGAGCCTTCGCAACCCTCAAACCCATCACCTCATCAGCTCTCTGTATCCTAGCTCGAATATACTGGTGTCTTCCAGCAGCGGCCAGATGGTGGCCTGAGAATTTTGGGTACCTCTAGTAATGTGAACACACTTGGTACCTACAAACAGAGATCAAAATCTTCATAGACAAAAGCAGAAATAGCCTCCAGTAAAGGCTTTTGGGTTTAGAAGCTACATAACGGGAGAGTGGTGAAACATTCAAAAGAAGAAAAACAAGAATGCTGAGACTGGGAAACAAAGAAAGAAGGAAGCAAACATGCTAAAAGAAAGGGGCACAGAACACGTGAAACCTGATTTCAGGAGCACAGAGGGATGAATATACTGTATTGCATTACAACTTATTTCTTTATGAAGAAAGGACACAGCCACCTCAGTAATAATAAAGCCCAAGGAAACACCTCTCCCTACACCAAAGAAAGGGAATTTAAGATGTAAAAGCATTTAATAAATTGGAATCAAACCAGCAGAGGCTGTTGTCCATTTTGGAGCAAAACCTACGTAAAAAGATATTCAGAACATTTCGTTAGCATTTCAATGAATTAATGGTGTCCAATGCATTTAGTCATTTTGAACTCTGTACACCAGGATTCAGTAAAAAGGTGAGCCATTTCTATTGTGACACTACCCAGAGGTTCTAACTAAAATAAACAAAAATTTTGCAAGCACACAGTACTCTGAAGTACTTCCAGTTGAAAAGGATGTAAAACTTAAGCGGGCAGAATTAAGCTTTGTCACTGCTTATTTTACTTAAATTTCCAGATTTCAACAGATGGAGCATTCTAAACCAACCACGTAGTAACAAACGTGACCTTAAGCACACTAGGATTTAAATAAAAATATTAACATATTTACTGAAGAGCTGCAATGTCTTGTCACACAATACTCAAGAGCTACATGCTGGATGCAGTTCCAAGCCACTTTCAGCTGTCCTCAGTATAACAGTTATCTTAAGATTTGTAAAGTAGTATTAAAGGTAACCAAATCTGACATCTGTATTTGCTTTCTCTTTCTCACATGTGGTCTTTTGAAATAGGAAGAGTCAGTACTGCATTCCCCTTTTTGCTAGTGATGATCTAAAAACAGCCATCTGACCTTTCAAAGGCAAAGCAATCAGAGTAAGGAGAACTACTGTGCTCAATATTGGGACTTCAGAGTAATCAGAATTACTCAGAGAACCTAGTGACTTCCTCACTAAGTATACTCTTTTGTTTTAGGCAGTAAGCATCCCTGCACAGGAAGGATGACCTGCTACTATAACTCAAAGAACTGGAAATTCCTTTATGCTTTAGAAACAACTTTAAAAGTGTGGCTCTTACTTAATTTAACAAACACAAGCCAAACGTGTCCCATTTCGATTAACCAATACAGTTTTCAATAACTATCAGTAAGTATGGCAGGACTTCTTTTAATCATGGATCTTGATATGAGGCCAGTTTTGGAAGGAATTTGTTCCTTCAGTGGTAGAAGTAAAAACACAGGAAGCTGCTGGAAAGGGTACTGAGATTGCAGCTTCATTTCTATTTCTTTGAAGTTTATTAGTGTGCTTTGACATCCGAAAGAGCAAATTCCTAAGTTTTAAAACTTCTGACTGTTGGACAACACTATAAAAGTGACAAAAGTGCAATCAAATTAACATGGAGAAATAAACACTTAGAGGTGAATGAGAAAAACTACACAGCCAAATGAAGCCTGGTTCCCACTAACATTAGCAAGACAAACATCCAAGCATCAGTGAATAAACCAAAACATCCAATCACTTTCCTACTTGCTCACAACACAAAGTTTTTCATAGATCTACGTTTTTACAGATATCCTGAATTCAACTTGGCGCAACAACCTACCTCCGTATGTCTTGAATGAAGTGCATTGTATTCTTTCTTGAGTTCTGCCTCCCTCTCCTCAAGTCTGCTAACTGGAAGAAGAAAAATTAAAATTAATTAAATTCAGAGTTCTGGTAAATAAGACTGGCTTGCCCAAGGACTAGGCAACTAGATCAGGAATGAGAGTATTCTTAGCAGCAAATAGCAGGATAAAAAGTATGTTTGTCCTTGAGTTTTTAAAGTCTCACTAGAGCTTCCCAAGTACATCAACAGCAGCACAATCTTACAAATTGCAGGCCTCGTAAAAAGCCCGAGCACTATTTTCCCCAGCCGATTGTTCATCCAGTAAGAGGGATTTTTTTCACATTCAAGGACAGCTTACTGCTCACACCAATCCAGATTGTTTCACACGTGCACACAGAAACCGTGGGAAGAGGCAGAAGCCACATCACATAGCAACTCAGTCTTGGATGAGAGCGGTGAGCTCCAGTTAAGGCTCTAGACTGGTTTCCTAGAATACACCAGACAATCTCCAGAAGTGTTTAACTAGGACAAACATAAACCAAGTATTTTTGAAATAGCTTCAAGTAACACACTGTGGTACAGAAATGAGGACTTCTGCTGGCTTTCACTCATATTCCACTGAGTATTAAGGCAACAGATTCAAGGAAAGAAAACATTTCATTATTTCTGTAGGTATTCCAAGAAATTAAAAATACATCTAGCAGATTCAGTAGAACTCTAGACAATAAGTTCATATTAAGAGGAGATGAGCTGGAATGAACTGTATAAATCCCTGTGCAATTAATTTGCAGAAAACCAGAAATAATTCTGAACTTTCTTCACATAACTTATTTTTTTCTATTAAAATAAATACAATTTTTTGCTGCTTAGATGAGTTACATCTTTTGGTTTAGGTATTTTTGAGCATGCTATTTATGTGATAAGCATGCCTTGCAAGTTCTGTAACTGAGCCTCTCTTATTCCACTTGCCATGTTTAAATACCCCTGTGAAGGTTCAAATTTATAGCTACCCATCTCCAGAGATTCATTGACAAACACACATTATCTGAAGATAAATGCCAGCATTCTCTCTGCTATTTGCACATTTTGGTGTTGCCAGCTGGGTCTTTTGAAAATTACTTCTCAATATACCATTTCTTTTTGCTCCACATATCTGTATTTTGGCACGGTATTTTATTGCAAGTATGTTTCAATCAAAAAGAAGTTTGCCAGAGTCAAATGCTGGAACCAAAATACACAATTGCCTGCTCCTTCAAATCTGTATAAACATTCTTAGGTTCTAATCTAATCTTGCTCTTATAAGAGCATTAAGTTCCTTGACACAACTTTTTGCACTCCACCTATAAATATCTGACCAAAAGCATGACATCAAATTGTATTTATACTAACTCAAGATTGAACACTTTCACTTCTGCACTTCTATCAGAGTGAACAAGAGCTCCTTGGCTCAAAGAGCAATAAGCCATGTGCAAGTGTTTACAGCCCAACAGATATAAGAATACATTTCACAGCACATACACATGCACTTTTCAGAGGCAATGCAGGATGCAAAAATGGTATCTAATGAAAAATTGAGGGTTTGTTGGTTTTTTTTTTAGGCAACTGATGTTTTAAGCCTCCTTATACATTCAAAGGGTGGTTAAATGGTAACTTGTGGCATGTGCCTACAGAAACAAACGTCAGAATTCACAGGTACAAAGCTTGACACGACAAATTTTATCCACTGTCTTAGACTGACAAGTATTCTGGATGGAAGTAATTACATTTTACAACAGTTAACCACAAAGACATCCTAGCAGTAACCAGCTGGAAGTTACAAGGCAGAGCTTCACCATCTCCAGGCTTTGCATTACAGTTCCCAGCATCTCCCCCTTCCCTGCAGACCAAGGGCCTGCTAACCTTTCCCGTGAGCTAGACCTGCTTTGGGACAGGCAAATGGCCTGGAAATCACAAAGTGCAAACTGCATGGCTAACAGTCTCTGTGTTTTGGGAGAGAGAAGGGTCCAAGCACGCTGTGAGAGTGGGCAGCCCTGCTGCGGTCCGCACCTGCCGCTCCCTGCCAAGCACCACAGCTTCTCACTGCGTGGTGAGCACACAGTTCCACGGAGCCTCACCAAGACCCTGCAAAGAACCATGGTGATGCCCTCAGATGTTGATTGGTACGCTTGTGTCTAGATGGTGCGGCTCCTAAAGATTAATTTTATCTGGTGGATTCTGGGAAAAATACTTGACTCAGAATTTAATGTGAATGAACTCCACATCAGGTGTTACAAACACCCTTCTTTCCTGGTAGCTGTTTGGAACCTACTTTAATGTCATTTATAAAAGCATTTCCCACTGTTATGGGTATAACAAGCACTTCCACAATGGCTGAGGTTCCATAAGGAAGCACACCATCTCCTCCTCTAAATGGTTCCTTAAGCCATAGAAGACAAGCATAGGTAGATCTGGATGCTGTATAGTCAACAGGGGCTAATTCTCCATTAAATATGAGAATTATTTTTGTTACATACAAAGGTTAAGATGATGTAATTGGAATTCAACATTTCTGGAGGACACTTCCAGCTGCGGAACACATTACAGTCCTAGAGCTGGAAGTTTTGGTCCTAAGCAGACTTAACACCAACTTTACACAACCTCAGACACCACATTCACAGTCCTCAAAACAGACTTCTCCAGTACCAGCAGGATGACACAACACCGGAAATCTATTCTACCCAAACCATGCCTCCCATCAAAGAGAAGATCTTGACAAATCAACCAACAGAACAGGCTTCCTTTTTCCAATTAAAGACTGGGAAAGAGATCAAATATTCCCTGAGGATTAAAGACCACCATGGACTTGAACACAGACAATACTTCAACCTAGCGAAGAAAATCCAGAAGGATTTGGGAGAAAACCACCAGATTCTAGCCTAGAAACCATGGAGAAATTTAAATCACCATTAAAGGTACATTCCCATTGAGGCGTAACAGGAAACTAACAACAATGAAATAGGAGGCTGAAAAAAATGCCTTCCACTGGCACACAGATATACTTAAAAGTAAATTGACACCAGTTCCATTTTACTCCACCAGTACACAAAGGAGTGGAAGTCTGGACTGACTCTGATAACACCCACCCCCAAGAGGAACAGAGCTGGGAGCTGGCACGGCCTGACACACGTGGGGTCCACAAAGTGGGAACCAGACACAGTTCCCATCCATTTGGCTTCTAAGTAACAATACAAAAAGCTCCTCTGATTTCTTAAGACTTTTTGCCCATGAAGATGTCAGATTATTAATGGGTATATGATAAAACTAGTTTGATGGTATACATCCTAAAAACAAAGGATCTATTGTCTCTGTTGCAATATGTCCTTCTAAAGCCATGATAGCCTTGCTACATCATAGAAGGTATTACAGTGCAAGATGATATTGTGTAAGATATTACATGTGCAAAACACAATACACATCAAAAAAGTTTCACTATTCATGGCAGCAAGTCTACACGGAGAAAATTTAAAGGTCTTTCAGCGTAAGCACGAGCATAACATTCAAATATTCTAGTATTTATAAGCTGACAAGAAAGCATCCCACTGGAACCACACCACAAACTCAAGGTCTACCTGCAATCCTCTCCAGAACCGTCAATATCCTAACACAGACAATGACCTGAAGTACCAATCCTACACAAAGATCTCTCAAATCAAACCAGTCAAGCCTAAAAATGTGATTAAATATTACAGCAAACTAGAGAGAAGCCTCTGGAGCTTCTGCATTACAAAGAATGAGGCAGCAAAGCTGCCTACCCTGCCTGTTCAAAAATCAGCGCTTACCTCCCAAGTCTGATGGCTTTTACCAAGTTTGGAACACCCTCCATCTGTATGTTGTCCTCTGCCTCAAACTGCTGATAAGCCTGAGGGGGAGAAAGAGAAACAGACCTGCTAGAACGCCAAATCCAACCAGTATGATGCCTTCAAGAGGAATTACAAGTTCCTGCTACACAAGCCAGGACAGAGCTCCAGCTCATTAACCAGCCTTTCCCAGCACTGACTACCTGAAGGCTCTTCTTGGACAGCTTTCCTCCAGCTCCATTCTTAAAAGCAGGTCCCATACCAAAGTTAAGATGTAGATCAAGCATAATCAATTCCATGACCCAGCAGGGCCTTACGACCTCCTAAGTAGTTGCTAAAGTGCACGCACATCAGCTATGGATTTGAAACAGGGACTGAAGCTATCAAACAAGTATTTCACCTGGAAGGGATAAGACCTGGAAATAAGCAGCACAGAAAACTGACTTGTGAAACAAATGATAAATTCAACTTCTTGGCAAGATCAACATCTTGAAGTAGCTCTTACACTGTGAACTACAGGTCTAGTTCTCCATTTAAGAAGTAGGGCTCTTTAAATTATTAAGATAATTTAGCTGTCACGAATGCTCTGTTGAGAACAAATATCTACACATAGAGCTGTATGGTCTTATCCCCACCACGTTTGGACTTTTCAAATACCCACTAGGTCTCAGACCCACAAAAATCACTAATACAACACCAAAACCCTGACAAACCTGAAAAAAACCACAAAAATCTCGTGTATAGGGACAACTATATGGCAGGAGATGCCTCAAAAAGGTTGAGATTCAAACGAAGGGGGATATATACAAGCCAACTTCTACCCCAAAACAGGTTAAAGCAATCATTTGGACCTAGTACCAACTTCTTGCCTATCTCTGGTCAAAATAGTTCCCTCAAGTTCTGACTGATGGACTGTTTTGAAAACAGTGAGATGTTTCATTCATACATTTGGCTACTGAAGCAAGTAACTTCGAGCCAATCCAACACACAGTCAGTATGAAGACAGACGCTACCGCAGACTGGATTTGTTTTTAAAGCCAGGTAGCCAGCAACAACTCAGGAATGCAAGATTCTAAGACATCTCAAGTGATTTTCTTCATTACTGCAACAGAATTATTACAACATCAACCTCCAGCACCGAAACCACTAGCACAATACTCCCTTAATTTTAAAAATTACATGAGCAATTAATTATATGCCCACAGATTTCAACCTCCTCTCACCACTTTTGTTCAGATATATTAATAGACAAGTTTAAAGCAGGCCAACGACTGCTCTAATTTTCTACTCCATTTTATTTAAGCCTCCAGTTTTACAGCATGACTCGATCGATCTCCTGAGCTAACTGTACCCTCTGCTCCATCTAGTGGCACTCATTCCCACCTCCCAGAACAGAAACAGCAGGTACTCTGATAACTTCACAGCATAAAGAAGCCAGGAAAATAACTGAAAAATGCTTTAGTTAGAAACAAAGCCTTCTTTTATGGTACACTCTGCTGCTCCCTCTTCTCCTTACAAAAAGATTCCTCAAATGTAGTAAGTGATATTTGAGGCACAATGTAGGGAAGGACAGTGGGGGAATTTGCCTTGTAAACGAATCAATGTAGAGAAGAAACAGCTACACTGAGAAAAAAAAAAAGTGGCAAATAGTAAGCCCCAAATTTGTTAATCAAGAAACATAAGAATTCAAGCTGTTCTGTTGCTTCTTTGTTGGCAAACAGATTCGTTCTGCTGTTCACTTTGACAAATATGTAGAAACAATCAGGCTCCCCACCCAAAAACCTTAACTTTTCCACTCCTTTCAGGGATCTATTGAAAAGCTTTCTTGTATTCCTTGGAATAAACACTACAGCTGAGCCATCCCTAGAAACAGCATTACTGGTAGATGTATTTCATACCAGTCTCACACCATCATGTGCTCAGATACTTAACTCACAGTCAAATCTCAAAGCAATACTAAGCCTTACAGCTAAAAATTCATATTAAAGACTCCCTGTTAACCAGACAGGTCCATATTAAACTGCTGCTGCAGCTCTATGCAGGTATCTCTCAGAGGACTGGCTGCCTCCCCACTACACATCTAGAGCTTGTCTACCTGGGTGCGTATGACAGTAACGCCGGTATCTGGAGAGCTCAGATAAAACTATCAAAGAACATCTGCAGAAAGATTCACAACAAAACCTGGTCTGGGATTTTCTCTTGAAGCCAGTGAAAGGAATCATTCTGTTTCGCTGCCAAGGAAATCGAATCTGCATGTTTTTAGGTTGGCTGCCAAAACGTTTGTCTCATACCCCAAATAAAACCTAGAGCATGCAACAGCGATCGCTGCAGGATGTCACCTGATGTGGGAAATACAATCATCCCAACACTTGCGTCACAACATTTGCAGCTCTGAAGACCAGAAGGTTTTTTTTGGTTTGTTTGGGTGGGGGTTTTGTTGTTGTTGTTTTGGTTTTGACATATGTAGTTCTCCTTCTCCACAAATATAACCTGAGCATAAATTACAAACTGATAAACTCAGGTATGGAAATATAGGTGTGCCTTGGTCGTCCTGTCAAACGCAGTGTTATCTCATTTGTACCGAGGCAGATCCAGAAAAGGAACCAAATCTTCCAGCTCCCACAGCCTACCACCTCCATCAGAAAGCACTTCAACCATGCACACATGCTTTTCAAATTCTCTTGTAAATACATTACTCTGAGAATGATTTCTCCAGAAAGCGTTACTCTGAAGCTGTTCCATTCCTGTAGCAAGTCGAAATACACTACAGTCATCTCTTAAAAAACCCCAAAACACTAACTTACAGCCTA
Organism: Todiramphus chloris collaris; assembly: GCA_025345505.1. Lineage (NCBI taxonomy): Eukaryota > Metazoa > Chordata > Aves > Coraciiformes > Alcedinidae > Todiramphus > Todiramphus chloris. The sequence goes on along the minus strand of JANVCC010000127.1, from coordinate 6,426,842 downwards.
GGATATAGAAAACAAACTGGCATTCCCAAAAAGGGAGGCAAGAAGGGGAAATAAACTAAACTGTCATAGCCCCGACAGAATTCAGTGGCACATCACATCAGCACTGAAAGGCACTTAGCCCTTTTGGTAACTGGAGACCAAGCAGAAACCGAAGCAGTATCATGTGCCCCGTGGAGTGCTGCTGAACAAGCAAGCTATGTGTTGCTGCTACAAGTTCTTAACAGCTTTAAGTGTCTAGTTTTCCAGATTCAAGGTTGAAATTTGAAGTGTTCCAATGCTGCAAATTAATTCCAAGCAGAGCTAGGGGGCTCACCACAGCAAAAACTTGAAATAATGTGAAATACAGGGATATTTGAGTTCCTCTAAGAAACATTTAAGACTGGTAGCTGTCTCAGACACATCACTGAAGTGGAAGGGAAGGAGAGGAGAAGAATTTAAGTGTTAAAAACCCTGGCATTTCCATGCTTGGTACCCCTCCACAATATTCAGGGTGCCCTCTGCTGTTGAGAAAAAAAAATAAGGAAAAAGAATAATCCATAAAAGCCTAGTCAAGTCACAACGACAAAAAGACATTTGCTCGCACTTGGTAAAATCTTGCTAAAGACCAACAGCAACAGCTTCTGAACACTCTGTCTGTACCAACACTGTCCCTAGACAAGTCCCCAGGAGCTTTCTGCTATATAACCTGCTTTAAGTTCCACAAGCCACTGGCCTCTGAGAGCACAGGCACTCTTCTCCTCTGTTCCCTGCCCAGGTGATGCTGGCAGCCAACACACACCAAGGCAAGGGCTGAGGCAAAGCATGGAAAGGAACGGAGAAGAGCAGCAGTGCCAAATGAGATGAGGAGATAGGTCATGGGACGAAGAGTCACACCACTGGAGCACGTTCCTGTGCACAAACAGAAGCCACAAATCCTTATTCCACTGCTCTCCTTTAAGCCGTTGTAAAGTTTATAAAAACATCCCAGGATGCAACTCGTCACACTGGGTTTTGGCACCAAATTTGACTTAGGCAACAACTAGGACCCACCAAACAGCAGGACCGGGTGCTATACATCATGCAAGAGTTAGCTCAGTGTGCATCTGCCCTGACCATGCAGAATCTCATCCCAACCCTCCCAGCAGTGCCAGCGGGCCACACGGTCAGCTCTCCCTCTTCCCATCTCTGAAAGAGCAGGATATGGTGGTTTACTCACATGGGAGGTAGCTGACAGAAGCTGTTTAAGCTTGTAATAGAGCAAAAAAAAGTCCCTGAACCACAGAAACTTTGTAACAGGTCGACACTAAGTCAGTCTCTAACTTCACTCCTTTAAATGCAGATAGCAGATTTATTCCAACCTAGCTGGTTGAATATGTGGCTATGAGAATTCCCACATGATAAACTGAAGTGCAAAGAAATATTTTATTTCTTTTTCTTTAGTGTGACAATCACTAAGACTGCAAAAACAAGCACAAAATTCAGGACATGACAAAACTATGGCTTCTTGAGCAACTGTAACCGCGTGCATGTTTAAGCACATACAGTCACACGGAACCAGACCATGTAACTTCACAGCTATCCTCTCCCAGGGCTAACCAGTCTTCACTAAATGCTCAGAATGGATGGTGTGCAAAAGATTGAGTTGAAACCTTTTAATGGTTAAAACTTCTTCTCACAGGGCTTGCTTATTTGATGAAAGACCCATACAGCACAAAACACAGTCTGCAAGAAGCAGGAAGTCTGGTAGTTAACATACCATGTCATAAACCAATGTTGCTGCCTCAGACTCTGGACTCTGACACACAGACAAAAAGCAAAGCCATGTTTTATTTGCTTACTTGCCCTGCGCCAGCCATTTGCAATTCCCATTATCAATGATAACACTACCACTATTTTGAATGTTGATGTGGTAACAGTTGGCAATACCACAGACTAATTTAGATGCACAGGCAGTAGTATAGGAAGTAAATGAGAAAGAGAAATATAGCTAGAAGGCTTGTAAGCTGCATCCAGTGAATTTAAGTGATACAATGCTATCTCTGGTATCATACAAACAGACAAACTTACACATCACCTTGCCTAAAAAAACCCAAGAAAACGAGGTAATCTGGTAGAGTTAAGATTAATTCCAGAATACATACACTTGTACTGTTTTCATACCCCAGAAATTTAGGGCACTAAAGAAAAACAGTTCACTTGCATAATATTCATTAAGTGTTCAACAATTGTGCTTATGTGCCTTTGATCTTGCTCCTGCATCAGCAGCATGTCAAATCTTTGTAACACTCTTTCATGTTCTCCCAGGCAACTCACCAACCCAAAGCATAAGCAAAACTCACTGTTCACCAGAGCTCTGCTGTTTCTCCAAAGTCTTATTTTTGTAATCACAAAAGGTTTTGGTCCAATAAAATGATTTTGGAACTGTTTACATAGTCAATGCTCTAATACCAGAACTCTGCATTGTTAGAACTGTTTTCAACAACACTTATTCTTACAAATTAAGTAATTGTAGCCAATGTTCAGTGATTCTAACAGAACAACAGAGCTTCTCATGCAAATGCTTTCATCATGATACACACACACACATATATATATACACACACAACACAATTAAAAGTTTCAAATTATACATATCTGAAGGCTTAGTATTCAAGGCAAAAAAATTAACTGAAAAAAGTAATGGTTTGTATGACATGATGTCATCTTGATGCCATAATCCTGTTATCAGAGTACAGGGTCTCCCATTAACAAGTTGTTTGGGCTGTGGGCTTAGAGCACAGGAGTTCTGGAAACAATGTCCTTTGTTACCAAAACAGACCACTTGACTCTTTGTTGCAGTGTTTTCTTTTCCCTTCTTCTGCTGCTTTTACACACACACACTTTTCCATTCACAGGAATAATTTCCGATTTGTCAACATTATCAGTATTGATTCAGTCATTTCTGCATGGCCCAGCAATAAAATCCACATATTAATTGATAGACACACTGGTCTTGTGTCAAAAGAAGTCAGATTAATGTGCACATTGTCAAGCTAATTCATATTGATCATTATTTCTACACTGTGCTAAAAAGGTTAAATGAAAACAAAAAATCATAACCTTCATTGCATGTTTAGCAGACTCATAGCAAAAAAAAAGTCCATCATTAGCAGCATAGGTCTTTCATCTTCAATTTAAGACTGCAGAGAGGGGGATAAAATGAGATTTCTGTGGGTTTGAGTACTATCTTTCCCTCTACCCTTTACTCGACTAGAAGTAGGAAAAATTGATGGTGGCATTTCATCCAATGACTATGTACCTGGATAAGAAGCAGGCCAGCAGAACATCTAAGATGTAATACATTCACACTAACTTTCAGTGTTTCAGGAAAACTGATCATTGTCTTTTTCCAAAACTTATACAAGTTGTTTTTGTAAAGTACACAGCACATCTCTAAAATGGAAGTGTTCTTCCTTAACTCTTCTCCTGTAAAAACTAAATGCCTCAGAAATAATTCAGCAAAAAATAATTAAAAAAATAATGAGAATCATCAAAGCCGTTGCCATCCTGGTAGTGCTTCTATAAAGACTAAATTTATTATTAGCACAGACAACAGTTTAATGGGAAAAAAATTACCTTATTTTATGATCACTAACATCAAAATAATTTCTAAATATCTCCTGAAAACCATTGCTAAACATGGAAATAGCATGGTCTAAAAGGAAAACAAAAAAAAAAGAGCAGGATACCAGAAGAATCAGATTATGGTCACAAGCTTATATCTAATTGCCTTAATTCTAAGGAAAACAAACTCACATGGAGTTAAATCTAGTCAGATGTCAAACAGGAATCAGACAGCACAGATGTTTAGTGCATGTATTATCATTTTACAGAACAGAATTTAAAAAGCACTAATATTACTTCAACAAAGTGCAATATATTTTACTTACTTTGATCAGCATAGTTTTTTGCTTTTAGTTCAAGCTGTCGAGTTTGTGATTCTAACGCTTCCACCCTGGTCTGCAAGTCCTTTTTCTCTTGTTCTTGAGAATCTTCAAACTCAATGAATTTCTAAACAAATAAAAAGAAAGTGAAGTTAGAGTCGATTAATTACAGATATTTTAAAGAGCCTGAGCTAAGCTTTTTCTCCAAAGAGAAAGAACAGATACACAGCCATTCCCAGATTTGTTTTGAAAAGACTTTTAATTCAAGCAGCCTGTAGGAAACAACACAGCAGCCCTTCACAGCAAGGAAGGGTGCAAGCAGGTTTCCAAAACAGACCTACAGCCCACATTTAAACATGAAGGACACTATTTTAGTCCAGTGCCCATCAGTCAAGCATCCTGCCTAAGTTGCTCTGTGTAATCACTATAAACTACGTGCCAACTACTTCAGAGAAGCCTGCTTGGGACTGACACAAACAACGTATTATTTCATTCTTTCATAACTTCACATTAAGTGTTGTCAGGAGAGTGTGGTAATACAGACTGTTGGCATCCTTAGATCTGACCAAACATCAGCGAAGCGGATCTTCAGCTGCCAGCCAGAAAGGTACAGACACTGTGGTCAAACCAAAGTTACCCGATGTCTTTGCATTCCCACCCAATTGCTGTTATCATTTGATAGGTTATAGAATGCTCAGTCTTCATCAAATTAATAATCATCCTCTACAATCTGTCAACTGCCTAGAAGATTACTTATGGGCATTCTGCAACTGTGCTTATCATCCTCATCCTCTGCTACCTTGATTTGAGAACTTTGTGTCTCATACAGGGAGGAAAAGTACACCAGAGGCCTTGTCAGAAACCCCCCCGTGACAGCTAAAGGGTGGAAAGCAAGCTGCAGCTGGGTACCACATGGAAGCAAAGACACAGAAGACAGAAACATAAAATAGTAATGTTGTGATTTCAATATATTTTTTTCCTCTGTGTTGCTAGGAAAACTTTGTGGGAAAAACACATCGACTTTTAGTAAGGTATTAAGTTTTAGACAATTCCTTTCATAGCTTTTACAAGAGCAGAAACTCATAACCCCATGAAAAGAGCTTCAGTTTAACAGGGTCATCAGAAGAAGCTTTGCTTAATAATTATTTCAGCTGTATAAATGCATCAAAATCTAGGAACTGGAACAAGAGCTCCTTTTAGTCAAGCTCTCCACAGCTATCACAGGACTAGGCATGGTGTTCATATGACTCTGCTTGAAGCTAAATGATGAAACAATTGAGAAACAGCTGACACAAGCTCAGGTACCACTGCTTTGGTTTCTGTGTTTTAAAGTGAGCTCTCCAACTTGAAAGAAGACCTATGAGCAAAAGTCTTTCTACCCCCTCAAAGTCTGAGAATATCAATTTGTCAATGTAACACTGTAAAAACTCAAACTGTAAATTTGTTTCATGTTTCCTTTGTAGTATGCAGTACAAGAGTTTTGCCCCTTTCATATTAAAGATACAAGTCGTATCTGGCTTATTCTTAGCAGACTCCCTTCTTAAAAGGCTTCAAATTTCAACAGAGATTTGGCACTGAGGCTAAGGACCAACATAGCTGGTTACATTAAACGTGGGAAAACACAGAAGAAGAATTATAAAACTGTAACATCTTCATCTAGATGCTTCTCTGATAATTTCCCAAAGTCAGATGGGTCTCATAAGTCACAAAAGGCCAGAGACAATTATACTTTTGAATAAACAGCCAAAGCCATCAATGTCATTGTTACTCACGAAACTGAAGATAGCATTTTGTATTTCCTCTCAAGTTCTTCAATAGCAAGTATCGAAACTGGTTTTGTATTAAACAGTTTTGTTCCCTTCCACTAGTTTGCCTTCATTTTGTTAAAGCTGGACTTTAAGTTGCAACTCTTCAAGGTGTTCTTATAATTAGAGCCGGACATTTTTTTCCTCTGCTAAAAACTATACCTGTTCAAATCATGGATTGAGCACTTTAGACTTTGAATGTTTCTATTTGGCTTCATCTCTCCTTCCACTGATAACACAGGCAGAGTCCCAGGAGATTGGTTGTGTCCTGACTAAGCCTGTATGACTATGATGGAAGAACTAGTCAGATAAACCACTACAGCAGCCAAGCATAGGCTGAATGCCCAGATTAAAAGACTTTAAAAAAGAAATAAATTCTTTGTATTGGCAATGCACTCAGCACACATCTCCAACACTGTTTAGCATAATCGCAGCAGCATATGTAGGAACATGTTAGCCACTCAACATATGGATACTAGATATTCTCTTCTTTCAACCTGAGCTACTGGTTACACAAAATACCAAGGCAGACAAAAGTCTAACTCTCCCCATTCTAAGTGACATCCTGTCTAGGCCACAAAGCCATATCTTACAACTCTTAACAAGAAGTGATATGATTTTTTTAGTGCCTTTTTTTTTTTTAAGAACAAGCTGAGGGACAGCAACAATCAGGTGAATACCACAGATCACAGAAGATAGGGTAGAAGGGTCCTTAAAAGGTTATCTTTTTTCAAGGTTCTGATGCTCAGTGTTGATGGTAATTTTGATGGGGATATAACGAGGTGTAAGCACAGGATATGATGCATGCCTCCTTCTGCATGTGCCTACTGATGAAATCCAAGCCTGTGAAACCCTCCTAAATTATGTTTGGCAACTCCCAGTTAATCCTTCCCATTTTCTTGGGCCAGTATCAACTACATCATTTCAGACAGACATTTTTTTAACCTGTTCTTAAAGGCCTCCAACAGAAAGTATGAAACAGTACTTGACGAATCACATTCATAAGCTTTTACTGCTGTGAACTTTCTAAGCAGATTTAAAATAGATTACAATCTCTGCAGTAAGTATGAACTCAAGAGTGCGAGGTGAAACAGCACAGCATACACCTCTCAAGCCCTCTCTCGTGCATATATCCATTTCTTCACTTGGTAATACAGTACTAGCCAAAAGAAACATTTTTTTTTTTCCTATATTTGTGTCATCTTCTGTTTCCTTGTGTTTTGTTTTCCCATCACACAATCCAGGGGCAATACTAAGCATATCTGCTGTCAGGTTCCACCCACTTGGCAGCCTTTATTACCCTATGACATGTCCTTCAGTAACTTTCATTGCAGTGATGCAAACTTTCCAGCCAATGGCACGTTCTTCCTGGAGTAGGTAGAGAAAATAAGCTACAAAGCCAGCCCAACTGGACTTCAGTAGTGAAAAACATATGTAGCTAAAGTAACTCTTCTGCTATTTTAGTAAACTTTCCGTATAATGTATCTCAATTTTGCTCTCTCCCAAGTTAAAAATGCTTAAACTCTTACTGCAGAGCATTTACTTAACATACAATCCTAACTTTGGGAAAAAGTAAGAAAGGCCAGACATCGTGTTCACACTATTACTTAAACTAATTTTCACAGTGGTAAATCCTTTTTCATGGTTGCAAAAGCAGCTGCCGTGGATCAAACACCAGATTTCAAGAACAGTTTAATCCCACCAACAGAAGCAAAGCTAAAATATACATCAGACTGCTTGACATGGCTAAAAGGAGTAGATTTTACTCTTTCCCAGACCACAAAAAACCCCTTCTGCTAGCCACACACCCCCAGGTACAGAGCAGTGTACTTCCACCCATGTATAACTTATTAGCCTACAAAACAGCAGAACCCCAAAGCCTTCTTCCTCTCCTGCTGCTTTGTGGCAGGGCATACTGCCTGACATTCACCAAGTGGGAAGATAAATTATGCAGAACTGTAAGCAGAACAGCAGAGCAGCTGGTTCCTCCATTTCTTCAGCTGTATCACAAAACATACCATGTTAAAAGACAGACAAGTGACTTCACAGCAACTAAAAAGAGATATCTAAAGGACCAAGAATTGGGCCCGGAACTTTTGAAATCATCTTTTTCTGTTAAGTCACCTAAACGGAAGTCCACAAACAACTTTCAACACGGTTCTTTAGTAACAGCTTTTAAGGACAGAAAATAAAGGAAGCAAATTAGAACAATGGTGCAAGGAGATGACAAACCAAACAGTAATCTATTAATATTGATCAAGATACTACTGCAAATAAAAATCCCTGCAACAGCAAGCAGAAAGTAAAAGAAGGTACATTAATTCTTCAGGCAGTCAGAAGAGAGGATACAAAGTGTTGAACTTTGTAGCTCAAATTCTCCATTTTACTATCAGATGATACAAGCAACCTCCACAGTGAAAGGAAAGAAACACACGAAGCCAGTAACTTGTTGTTCAAGAAAAGTAGTGGTATATTCACGTCCCCTCCTTTCATTTCAACCATACTGCACCCAACAAATTTTCTCAACATTCAAAAAGGAAGAAAATATAGCAACGGTCAAGTGTGAACGAAACACCTCTCAAGAACATACCAAGCTTTACCTACAATAGAAATTGTCACACGTGCAGTGTAACTGACCTCAGCACACCACAGAAAGATGACTTCAATGCTTCCAATTGAAAATCAGGTCTTTGGTCTAACTGCACCTTGGAAAGCACCAGAAACTGTCTTGAAGCATGAGTTTTGGTTTTTAGACTGCATAATGTTTGTCCCCTCAAGTTAATTTATCCTGACACAAGGAAACGGAGACCTCAGCGAAGGACAATAGCAAGGTAAGTATGTGCAGCTCCTGAAGAGCCACAACGACTCAATTTACACTCTATTCTATCCCATCCTATTGTTATGGTTCCTGTCCTGCTGTCCAAGGCCTGCTTTTTTCAATCTGGCAAATGCTGCCTGCGTTTCAAGCCTGGTTGATTTTCTTGTGCATTAGTTCAGAAAACAGTTATCAGTCCCTTAATACTCTCGTAATAAAAAAATTTTTTACTAAAAAAGCCCTTTATATGCAGCTTCTGTCAGAACTGGTGATTAAGTCTTTATGGCAATAGTCCCCAGACTACTGCTGTCCCCCTGCCCGTAAGGCATCATAAAACAACTACCCATTTGAAAAGGAGGACGCACGGTCTATCGGTCCAAGAGTTGAGGGGACACCATTCACACCACATTGCTTCATAACAAAACAACGATGTCCTGGAAAACTTTGTAGGTGACATTTTACACTCATAACCAAAACGTATGCAAATATTTGTAGATGGCTAATATTTTTCAACAAGTCTTTGTTGTCAATGTTGCCTTCGCCCTCAGCATCATTGTTCTTGATTTGGGGAGAATCTAGAAGGTAAGCACAACCCCAGCCATAAGCACAGGACACGAAGTCTGGAAATAGACTTATAAGATGGCTTGTTCTATTACAGATAATGCTGTCAATCCAATTTCCTACAGGAGTTTGGCAAGACAGTGAGCTGGAGGAAGTTATCCTGCACAGCCTCTTTCTATTGTATTGCTTTGTAATCTCGCAGAAGATAATGCTTCACAAGCTTATTGATGCTGAAGGAATTCTTATATACTTTTCTTTCCATTTTTGTAGCAACGATCAGAGTCAGAGTTTATGTCACTGAACAGCCTGTACCACCTGTTGCTGAGAGCAGCTTTTATGTACCAACTCTGAAGAAGCTCTGCCTAGACAGCACGTACTTCCCTATTTTTTTGTAATGCATTCTCACTATGTTTTGTAAATACCCTCTACAACCGCTCTGAAAATGGACAATCCACCTCCTGTCACGGCAAAAACCCCGAGGGAATGCGAAAGCACGGAGCAGTCAGTGCACGCTTGCCCTGCAGAGCGGTGCTGCTTTCCCTTTATGAACCTGGTGCCTGGAAGACCAGCACTCCGAGTTATTTATGAGTCCTCCGGGAAGAGCCGTGCTGAGCAGAGGGGTCGCGGACACAACGCAGAGCTCTGCCATCAGCTGCGTTCGACCAGCACACGGCACTGCCCCGAGCAGCGCGCACCGGCCCCTCCGAGGCGCGGAAGGCCAAGCGAGCGGAGCGGGCAGGGTCGGAGCGCTCCCTGCCTTCCACCTCCCAGAATCACGGCGCGACCTGAACCGGTCACCCGGTGGCTCCCGGTCCCTCACGCGGGAACCCCGCCAGCACCGCCCTGCGTGGAAGCCGCCGGGAGCCGCCGCCGGAGACCCCGGGCCCCGGTACCGCGAGTACCCCGCCCTCGGCCGCCCCGCGGGAGGCGGCCCGACCGCCGGCTCGGGCAGGAAGTCCCCCCGCCTCCACGGAGGAAGCCCGGGGCCGCCGCCCGACTCGGGAACGGGCCCCCGCCCTCCACCGGCTCCGCTCCCGCCTCGGCCCCTGGGCCCGACGCCCGCCCTCACCTCCTCGGCCTGCTTGCGCAGCGCCTTCTCCCGCTCGTACTGCGTGAGGAGCTGCTCGTTGTCGTCCCGCAGCAGCTCCAGCTCCACGCTGGTCTCCTGGCTGTGGGCGCACACCGAGTCCAGGTTCTCCAGGACGGCCACCACCAGCGGCATCAGCTCGGCCACCACCTCCTCGTCGTAGCGCCCGATGAGCCGCTCGAACTCGCGGTAGATGGAGCCCGCCAGCCCCGACACCCGCTCCGACATCATGGCGGGGCCGGGGCCGCCGGGGTCCTCCTGGTACACCACGCCGTCCGCCAGCTCCATGGCTGCCGGCGAGCGCCTTCCCTCTCGGGGCCCGGCGGGGCGGCAGCAGCTCAGGGCGCTCCCGGCGTCTCCTCCTCCCTCTGCGGCGGGGCCTCGCCTGCAGCCCGAGCGAGCGGGAGGGGGAGGGGGGAGGAGGGCGGAGAGCGGCCCCGGCGCACGGCACTGACCTCACCCGCCGCGCCGGGGCGGGGCCGCGCGTCACGCGGGAGGGGCGGGGCGGGGCGGGGAGGGGCGGGGCGAGCCGTTCGCGGCGGTGCGGGGGGCGGAGCCCGGCGCTGAGGCGGCGGGGGCGGAGCCGGGGCCGGCCGGTCTCTCCCGGTGCGTCTCCAGCCGCCTTCGGGGGACCGGGGTGTCTGCCACGCCCGACGGGGGGCGGTCACCGGAGCAAAAGCCGCCGCTCCGGCGGTGGGGAAGAAGGGCTGCCGGGCCCGCTGGCAGGGTGCTCGCCTCAGGGCGGTTGGGGCCGGGAAGTCGGCGGGTTGGGTTACAGAGCTGGGGAGGAGCGACTCCGCCGCTGAGGCCCCCGGGCCGAGCCCTGCGAGCCAGCGGGCCAGGAGCCCAGGGCCTCGCACAATGAATCTCCATCGCCCCGAAGAGCGGGTGTAAAGAAATGCTCACCGCAGCTGCCCTGAAAGCAGCGCTAGTTATTTATCACACCCACGGAGGCGTAAATAGAGCAAGGGCTTCATTTAGGGGTGACTGACGGAGCTAAAACTAGTTTTTAGGACTTTGCAGCTCCCAAACCATGCTTGGGACACTGTCTTGGCTAATCTCTGTCAGCAAAAAAAAAGATCTTTTATTTCTAATAAGGTCTCGAGATAAATTAATATTAAAAATATTCTTTCATTAGAAGTTTGAAAGCATCTTGCACCTGGTAGAGGAGATTGGTCTTCCTAGTGTCTGGAGCAGTGAATTCCATTCAGGAACTGTCACAGGAATGATGTGAGCTATTCCAGGCATCTACAGTAAATTTGAAAACATCTGTGGAGATGGAAGAGTTTCAGAGCCACTTCACATCCCTGATTTTTATCACCCAAGTCATATCTGGGAAAATTACTATTTTTCATTAAGTATTTCATGTACAGGGTTGCTGAGGAACCACCAGACCCAGCAGCAGGGCAGGAACAAGAAATGAGAGTTTTAAAAAATGCAGAAGCTTGGGAAGTGGTGGAACTTTATCTGCAGCGACTGCATTGATTTCCACTGGAGAGCAGTAGAGGTTTATGCTGTTTTCTCTCATTTGGGCTGGTTTGAAGACAGTAACAGTGCTGTAAATGCATACGCAGCGTTGTCTCTCTCTGCACTGAGCTAGTGGGTCTGCGCAGGAAAGACAAGGAATGAAAAAAAGGCTTCAGCCCCGTATACTGGATTTCTTGTGAGTTCTGTTTAGACATCATCCTCCTAAGCTCATTAGTGCAGTCAGGGCATAGGCAAAGTACAAATTTATTTATAAACGTGGCAAAAGGAAAGAAAAGCTGCTTGCCTTTTTATTATGGCCAAAAATATTACACCATTTTAGCTAAATAAATAAATCAATACAATTAAAAAAAGATATGATGTGGACTTCCCAACTCACACCTCATCACATACGGTTTTCATTTAAATTATTGGAAATGATCCCTACAAAAGGATTAGGCTTTTATTTTTCATGTTCCTCCTTACCAATTGTCCACTGAGAAAAACCGCACCTTCTCCGTGTTTGCCTGCTGCCTACCACAGATTAAAGTCTTCACTTGATGCAGGAGTGTTGAGGGAAGCTGTCTACTTTCTTCCTTGCTTGAGGTCATCTATAGTTTCCCATTTGCCTCGGTTGTTTGTGTGGCAGAAGACACTGAGAGCCTTTGGGGTGGGGGTTATTGACTTAGAGTTTTTTGCCAAGCCTGAATAAATCTTTGTAGGAAGACTGCAAAGAGCCAGAGTTGAGAGGTGACTCTGTTCAGCTCTCAGGACAAGGCTGGCAGGTTGTACCTAATGGCAGTGGACTTTTAACCCTGACCTCACCGCGTTACTCATGCGTAATACCGCATCGTGCGGTGACCTGGCAGCACTGGGCTAATGGCTGGCCTTGAGCTTGAAGGTCTCTTCCAGCTAGAGCGATTCTATGATCACATGAGGACAACTCTAAACAACTGCAGCTTATTGTGGAGATAAAAATACCCATCACCTTGAAGGGCAGCGGAGATCCTTTTCTCTGTTTAGAGTTTTAAAGCAGTTGCCATCGTACTTGGCAAATTGCACAAACGCATCAGCTCGAAAGACGCGTGTTCTGACAGACGGCAAAAATGGGTCAAGGTGTCTGCTGACAGCCTTTCAGGGAAAGGGTCTCGGAGGATGTGCTATTTTTATCCTGTTAGCAAAATGGATAGATGTGGTTTTCTTTCAAAGCTGGAGCGAGTCCATCACTGAACAGGCCTCTAGGGTTGCAGTCAGACTCACAAGTACAGGTAGAAAAGAGCCATTTGTACTCATGGATTATTTCCAGTCACCTGAGAGTTTTCTACCGTGGGTAAATGAAGAACTTAAAAAGATGAACAACAGAAAAATTACCTGGCAGCCAACTCTAAGTGGTATAAAACTCTATCTTATTGACAGTCTTATCACTCTGATCGTATTTTATGATGTGTGCCTCACGGTTGGCAGGAGATCAGAAACTCAGGGATGGATTAAAAATAGAACAAGTTATGGAAATATTTCCTAGTTGCTTGCCAGGAGATTAAGGGACCTTGATGACCTGTCAATTTAGTAAACTAATCAAGCATATGAGCAGCACAAAGAAACCTGATAGTGTTGTCTCTGTGGCTGGCTGTGGTAACTACCAGAGTAAAATGCAATTCACGCTCTTGGGGAAAGAACTGCCTAAAATTCTGGATAAGAAAAATTATATTGCCTATCCCTAGAAAAAATAGTTTATTTGAAAGTAAACTGATTTGCAATTTACTGGGGAAGAAAATTAACCCTTGAATCCGTATCCAGTAAGAAGAACTTAACCTGGACTTTACCAGAGGAAGAAATTTTTGTCAAAGCTTTTTTCTACAGCGCTTGATATTTTAAAGCGCAACAGAAATCAAGCTAAAACCAGGTGAATGACAGCAATACTTCACTACATGAGAAGCAGTACAGCCACGAGCAACAAAACACGTCAGACTTATGAGTCTGGTTATAAGGAGCAAGAGGTGCACGGCACAAAATGTGGGTCCTGAGGAGACCTTCCCAGATGTTCTGAGTGGCACAGGTACAGGCTGTTTGCTGAGATCTCTAAAGCTGGGGCCCAAACAGCAAAACCAGGAGCTATGTTTAAATTCTCTGAAGTTCAGAGCCATTCACAGACAGTCTTTTGCCTCAGATCTGGTTTAAAAATCTCTACTGGTTTTAAGTAATGTGTAAATGGCCGGAGCTCAGTAATTATACTTAGTTCGCTCACTGAAGACTTGAAAGGTCTTTACTTTCTTTTCCTATGACCAGGCCTTTTTTTTAGGAAATTATTTGTCTAGACTGTCTACTTCTTTGCATTTTAGGTAAACACGTAATCTTCCATGTAATTTTGTAATTTTGGTAGAATTTTCAACCAGAAAAATAAAAGCCGCTCATTTTTGCAGCGACAGTAAGGAAGAAGTGTAATTCTGTGGTGTTTCATCTACTGTCCAATGCACAACATGCTCTGATAATAATGGATGAATCTCAGAATTGACAAAGATGACCCTTTTTTAAGGAGGTTAAAAGACTTGGCAAAGATCACAGAGCAGACCTGTGGTAAAGCAGCAAATAGTGCTTGCCCACCTTATGGCGAGTCCTCAGCTTTAATCATTAAATGACATAGTGTTAACAAGGCTGTAAATAGATATCCTGTTGCTGCTTTTAAGTGAGTATTTTTCTAAACATCCTGTTTATAGAGACCTTTTTCTTTCTATTTTTAAATATTATTTTACCTTAGTGGGGATTACAGCACTAGAGTTTGCTTCAGTAGTAAGAAACATCTGAAATAAATGTTATTGAAACAACAGAATATAGCGGATTAACTTTAGCAGGAGGATAGCCAGAAATTCCAAGTCCAAAATAACTTCATGGGGTACAATGTCCAATCCTGTGGGTTTTTTAAAACATCTTTAATTACATCAGAGACCATGGAAAAAATGAGTACATCATAGTATGATCAAACCCCTGAATTCTAGTAAACAGGTTGTTTGAATAGATGCTTAGTGTCAGATCCAGTGTCTTCCACCAGAACTAAAAGGAAGACATGGATGTGTGATGGACTGTAGCGAAGAAAAGGGATCCCAAATGAGGAAAACCACGCTGTCAAAAAGCTGAACCCATCCCTGTTAAGCAGCAGCTAAGTCCTGCCCAGAGGAAAGTGAAATCCATGTTGTTCTGCTTTCAAGAAGAGACAGAGAGTAGAGCCCAGGAAGTTCATCCCAGTTTGAGAAACAAAACCAGGAAAAGCGCAGATTTCCTCTCAGCAGGGCGTGCTGAGAACACAAAAACTTGGGCATCCAGATGTTTTATCCACAGATCTCTCAAAAGGAATAAAATGCTCAAGGCATTTTATTGCAGTTAAGTGGTCGATTTTTAAAGGGTCTTTTGACTTGGAGACCTAAAATAGTATAACCAGCAAAAAAAAAAAAAAAAAAAAAAAAAAAAAAACCTTATTTAAAAAATAAAAAAAAAAAAAAAAAAAAAAAACAGAAAAAAGGGCATTTTCCTCCCATCCTCACTTTAAGTAACGTGGAAAAGATAAAACCAGCAGAGGATGGTGGAAACCACCAGCCAACAGCCGAGCTCGACGCCTGGGGTCGGGCCAACAGGCCGCGGCCGCCGGCGGGAGATGAAAAGGGAACGCGAAGCCAAATCCCATTACCGGATTAGGAGCAGGGGTGCGGGCTGACACCGGCGGGGACGACCGGGGAAGGGCTGAGGCGGATGGGGGGGGTTCCCGCGGCGCGGAGGGCGGCAGGGCCCGGGGTGGCTGGAGGAGGGGCGGGGGGGGGCGGATCCTGGGAGCGGAAGCGTGCGGAAGGCGCCCCCCCCGCCCCGCAGGGCCCGGCGCGGCACAGCAACAGCACCCCCTGCAGGAGCGGAGGCCGCGCCGTCGCCATGGCAACCGTGCGGGCGGCGGCCCGCGGGGGCGGCTGAGGGCTAAGCCGCGGCTTGGCGGGCAGCGGCCGCCGCACGGGCCGGCAGAGCCGCCGGGGCCGCCAGCAGGTGAGACGGGCGGCGGGGGGAACAGGGGTGGTGTGGGTTGTGGGGCGGGGGGTCCTTCAGCCCCGGCATCCCCCGGGGTCGTGGAGCACAGGGGCGGCGGGAAGGGCCTGTCCGCCCCACGCCGGGGCTGAACCGGGCCCGTTCCAGCGCTTTTCTACAAGGCTGGAACGGTCCCGACCGCTGCGTCCCGCTGGCATCCTTCCCCCGGGCAGGCTTCGTGTCTGCGGGCCTCTATACACTACCTGCAGCCATATAGATGTGTGTGTACTTACATGCACACCTGCAGCAGTAACCATGCTTGAAATCAGCCAACCGATAACATTGGTCTAGAGTTGGATTCATTCAACCTACTTTGCTCTAAACGATGGGTAGCAGCTTCCCAGGCAGCACTAGAGATGTAGCTGTCACTGTCTTTACCCAACGTTCTTCTTACGGCTTTCCCCGTCTTAATATTTGCTCATTGCTTCTTTCTGTATTTGGGTCGTTACTGCTTTAAACTTCCTTCGGTAGCCCTTGTGAAACCCCTTCTGCAGCGACTGATCAGACTGATCAGATCAGGGGTTAACGACCTTCAGATGTAGCTGCTTTAATTATAATAATGGCTGATAAGACACGCGTACAGGACTGAGATTGCACTTGCCTGAAACGATGGCTTTTATTCCCTCCCTTGCTAGGACTATGGCTTCCATCTCTGAGCGCACCTTCATCGCCATCAAGCCTGACGGGGTCCAGAGGGGTCTGGTGGGAGAGATCATCAAGAGGTTTGAACAGAAAGGGTTCAAACTGGTGGCCATGAAATTGATACAGGTATGCTTTTCCTTAATTTGCGTGTCTCCTTTTTCACACGAAGATCAGCTTTAAAATAGAGTGGTATGCTATAAAGAGAAATGCGTTTTCAGAACTCTTAAACCTGAAATTTTGAGAAGTCTGTGAACATTTTGGATACTTTTGGAAAAGTTCCAATTCCCAGCTCTGGCTAAATGCTCTAGACATGCTAAGCACTCTAATTTTAGTAACTTGATATCCTTAGTCTGAAGAGAATATTTTTTTTAGGTGCATCCTACACCTAATAAATATCTCTGAATATCTTTGATAAATACAAGCTCCCATAAGCCGTGTAGATTTGCAAAAGGTACTTTTCTAAATTCAGTTGTGGTTAAAGCAGACAGTTCAAATTCATGTTGACCAAAAGTACTTTTAGGAAGATGCTAGAAATGCTTGAATTTTCAAGTGCGTGCACGTTCTGGGATTAATAGTGCTCTGTGGTTAATCTGTGTGATTTCACTATGCTCTTAAGTTCTTACAGTAAGCTTTTTTTTTTTTTGGGGGGGTGGGGGTCTGGTTGGCTGTTTTTTAATGCAGGCCTCTGAAGACCTTCTGAGAGAACACTACATAGACCTAAAAGACCGGCCGTTCTACGATGGTCTCGTGCAGTACATGCACTCTGGACCTGTTGTGGCTATGGTGAGTTCTTGAGAATGAAGCTCTGCTAAGAAAAATACACTGTTTAATTGCTTTGCCTGCAATAAAACTGTGTTACCTATTGAATTCTAGTTTACTCTTCAAAGGACTTTAAAACCTAGCTTAAATACTGTGATTAGGAAGATGTGCCGTTAACTTCTTTTTCTTTAATCTTTTTTTCATAATTGTTCTCTCCTTTGAGTCAGTGTGTTGAGGAACAGGGCAGGGGTAAAGAGGGAACCAAAGGTGGGACCTTGAGCCAGTAAAAGACCCACTGTGGAATGTCATGTATTAAGCCAGCTCAAAAATGATGGTGGAAGTATTTTACTCTAGTCCTAAGCTATAGTAACTTTGAAAATCTTGTCTGACTTCATTAGAATGGATTTTCTCTTGGAGGTCTAGATCTTCAGTGAGCAGACAGCTTTGAAAGGCTCTTTACCATACTGAGGTTTAAAATCGCTCTCTTCCCATCCTCGGTGAGGAGAGGTATTGTGCAGAAGAGAAGAGCTTCAGCAAGTACTTCAAGAATCTGACAGAAAAATTGGAGATAAAATAGTCTTGATATTATGAATATTCAGATGGTGATTTGTGCCGTGAGGGACAGCATTGTCTAATTGTGGAAGGCGTGCTTAACTCTCGCTGCTTTATCTACTGCTAAGATTTAATAATCTCAATGGACTTCTTTTTCTTCTTTCCTTTCAAAGGTGTGGGAAGGTCTTAATGTGATTAAGACTGGGAGAGTGATGTTGGGGGAAACTAATCCATTTGATTCAAAGCCTGGCACTATTCGTGGTGACCTCTGTGTTCAAGTTGGAAGGTATATTTTGAAACTATTGATATCATCTAAAGACACTAAATGTCCAGTGGTATCCCATGATATATTCAGGGACTGTGCTCCATCCTTCTCTGTCTTACTCATGGAGCTGCTGTTCCCTGTGCCCATGTAACGTTATGATCTAAAGATGGAAATCAAGTCATGGTCTTCCCCTTTGACAAGACTGATTGGCAAAGCCAGGACTGCATACTCTGTGCCTGTTACTACTTTACAGTTACTTAAAACTTCCCTCCATAATGGAAAGCACTTAAAATGAGCCAGCTTTGCTTTGAATTGGAGGATTCTATTACTTTTATATCCACCTTTTCTTTTCCTAGGAACATCATTCATGGAAGTGATTCTGTAGAAAGTGCTGAGACAGAAATCAATTTGTGGTTCACTCCTGAAGAACTGGTTGATTACAGAAGCTGTGCTCACGAGTGGATCTACGACTAAAACTGAACCTACACCTTCTGATATCCTTCCTGTCTGTAGGCAGCTGCTAACCTCTAGCCGCTTCAAAACCCTTCTTAGAAATGGGTAGGAGCTTGTCCCAGAAACGTCTGAGATTGCTCTGTTGTGAACATGAAGTGTAGTCGGTGTTTCCTGATGCTTTGGTGAAAAACCTGACAGGTTATAGATGGAATTGTACTTTTAACAAGCCGCTCTGGGAGCGAGAGGTAGGAGTTTAAAACACAGAGCATATAGCGCATATTTTCCTGCAACACTCTGTAGTCAAAGAATATATTTTGGTAAATAGAAAAAAAAAAAAATGGTGAAAGTGTATTTATTAAATAACTATGCAAATGGCTTGGTGTCGAAGGTTAATTTTGTTCAAGTGTGAGGGAACAACTGGTGGGATGTAAATATATTGATAGTGTGCCCAAATGTTGGGGATGGAACTTGCCATCAAGCGAATCTGCATGCCCCAAATTGCTGCAGAAAAAGGCTTATTTATTTCTCTCTCCCAAATGTGCTGTGGCTGTTGAGAGAGCACAGATTTGCTTGAAATCAGAATTTTCCTCTTGATTGACCCTGCTTCAATTTGCATTTTTTCTCCCCCCACACAGGATTTATTTAGCATTTTAAGGAAGGATTAATAGAGCAGGCTTTCTGAAATGCCCTTTTATGTGAAAAGAAGATTAATGTGAGATCTACCTTCAGCCACTTTACTGTAGCAGTGCTCTGACATTGCACAGAGCAACAACAGTATGATGTTTGCTTTACTGGCTGAACTGCTGATAGTTCAGCTGTGTCCTTATTTGTGTTCTTTCCTTGGTAGCTGGAACTCTGAAGCGAGCTGTTCTTGGACAAGGTATTTCACAAGTGACTTTAGCACTGTTTTTTAAGTTTATTTAATCATGTAAAGAAATACAAGAGTGCTAAATTTCAGTAGAGGTGTCTGCTTCTATCAGAGGAAACTATTATTCTGCAGAAATATCAACAAATATTCACCAGCTGCACTGGATAAGGAACGGGAAATGTGTTTGGGTCACTATTATGTATTTATTTACCTGCAACATTGTATTCATTAAAAGCAAGAGTGTCATGAAATTGTTTGTTCAAATTCCTGATTGATTTTTTTTTCCTACAGTGAGTTATTGTTTCAAATACTAAACTGTGCAATGAATGCTGAATTCAATGTTTATGATACTTTATGAAGATATCTAACTCCTAAAAAGAGATGGTACAAAATAAACAATTTGCTGTTTATTGAGTGAAATGAAAGGAAGTTTTCATTACATTGTCTTAGATCTAATTAATGAGTATAAGGAGGGGGAACAGATTCCTTAACTACCAAACAGGAGCTGAGGTTGTCAGCTTCTCTCCTGGAAGCGTTCAGTGTTATAGAAGATAACTAATTAAGTTAAAGCTTGGTAGAGAAAAGGGGACCTGGGACAGACTTGCTCATGAGATGAGTCATCTCCAGTTCCATTTTTGCTTGAAGCATTTTCTAAGGTTTCTTTTTCTTTATATGATTACTAAAATCAGAGATATTTAGGTTATCTGGAGATATGGGCATTGTCAGAAAGCTACTGATTAGTATTTCTAAGGATGTGAGCCGGAGAGGGGGTGGAGCTCAGAGGAATGCAATACTGCACACCTGAGATGCCTGACTGAGCAAGTCCATTTCACTAACTGTAAAGGGCCTCTCAGGAAGAGCCTGTGTGAGTGCTGGGAATACTCCAGCTGCAGTGATGCTGTCTACAAGGAGCTCAGGAAGAGAAAAGGTGTTTTGTAAATGAGTAAAAGGTCAAGGAGTAAACATCATCAAAACTAACACCACTCTTCCCCATCCGCGTTAAGACACGGCTCCAGAGCCTGCCTCCACAGGACCTCATGTCGTTAAACAGCCTTCATCTTCTCCCCGCGGAAAAAGTTCACGCCCCGTGGCTGCACGGGAAAGGCGATAACCCTCTAAGGCGGCTGTGGAGGAGGCGAAGGCGACAGGTGCCGCCGGCACAGCCGGGTGACAGCTGCCAGGGCCGGCGGGGGCTCGGCCGCAGCGGGACCGGTGCCGAGGGACGGCAGCGGCTGCCGCCAGGCCCGGCAGCAGCGTCCCCGCATCCCCCCGGCCGCACGGGCCGCAGCGGGTGGGCGGACGAACCCTGAAGCGAGCCCCGAGCGCCGCCAGGCCCGCCCCCAAGCGCCGCAAGCCGGGCGGCTCCGCCTCTGCGCCGGGCGGGGGATCCGGGGACCGCCCGCCTTCTCCTCCTCCTCTTTCTTCGGCGACTGCGGTGCGGGAGGCGGTGGCTGCGGGAGCTCCGGCGAGGTGAGGCGAGGGCCGCGCCTCCCGCGCCGCGGTCCGCTCGGTCTGGGGGAGGCAGAGAGGGTGCGGGCCGCGCCGAGCGCCTGGCGGCGGACGGGGTCCTCAGCCCCGGGCGGGGCGGCGGAGACGGCCTGAGGGCCTGGCCCCGGAGGGCGGCGGAGGGAGGGAGGGAGGAAGGGAAGGAAGGAGGGAAGGGTGGGCAGCAGCCGGGCCCCGCGGGATGGGCGCGGCGAGCCCGGTGCCGCCGGGCCTGGGCGGGAGCACAAGGCGAGCCCGGCGCCACGTGGGCCGGGGCGGGAGCCGCCGCCATGGTGGGGCGGGCACCGGCAGCCGCCGACCTTGAGGCGGCGGGGCCGAATCTGAGCAGTGCGCGTCCCTCTGCCCCGCAGCGCGATGGCTGCCAACTGCGAGCGCACCTTCATCGCCATCAAGCCCGACGGCGTCCAGCGGGGGCTGGTGGGAGAGATCATCAAGCGGTTCGAGCAGAAAGGGTTCCGGCTGGTGGCCATGAAGTTCGTGCACGTAAGTCTCTCCTCCCGGGAATCGCCCGGTCCTAAACGCCTCCCCCGGACCTGCCAGAATAGGTACTTGAAAGACGCATTTCTTCCTGTGCGGCTTTTCCTCCAGCAGCATGAAAATCTGATGATGAATTTGCCCAACAGCTGGAAGTACGGGATTGTACACCAGGCCAAGCTTTCTGTCAAACACAAACGTTTAATCTGTCTTTTTCTAAGGAAACAAAAGCTCTGATGGCTTAATGCAGCCTAATTGAGAGAGCTGAAATGACCTTGACCAAAAGGTTGGATCGGGTAACATCATCCAGACATCTTGTTCTCTGCTTATTGCTTAGGATTACTGTAATGCAAAGAAGAAATTTTGGCAGCCCTCTACTACGAAGAAAGACACGTGTCCTGCACACCTTTAATTTTACAGTAGACACTTCCATTGACACTCCTAATAGCATTGCAGCAAGTGCTGAGATGATGGGTGAATCTAGTCACTAATGCTGTAGCCTTCCAGCAGTAACATCTTTGGTGATATGATAGTTTGAAAGTCCTATTTAATGTTACATCTGTTCTTTTAAAGGCCTCTGAAGACCTTCTCAAACAACATTACATTGACCTCAAAGACCGACCATTCTACCCTGGTTTGGTTAAATACATGAACTCTGGACCTGTTGTGGCAATGGTAGGTGGTTAGATTTTATTTAAAGGCTACTTCCCTGAATATATTTGTCTTGCTCTGTAAATGATTTAAAAATACTCAGAGCTACTGGTACAGAAAAACCTTTTTCAAACTACCTGGTTCTGATGGTGGCAAAAAAACCCCAAAATTAAAATCATGACAATCACGTAAGTAAAAATTATTATCATTAACAAGAAGGAAAGCATGCATGTATAAGATGCAATTAAAATGCTTAGCACGGGTTAAAATTTCTGAAAAGTCAATTTTCCATATGAAAGAATCTTTTATTGTGGGAAAAAAAGGGGTCAGGGCTCTCCCACAGAAATAAAAAAGTTTTTTTTTTTTCCCTTAGTCTTCCTTACAGGCACAAGAGATAATTTAGGCTAGATTAATTATTTCAATGGTGGAGCCTTTGTTTCTTTGCAAAGTATGTTATGAGCAAAACTTAATCTTTGGTATTTTGTATAAGTATGGATTAATAGGATTTATTTGTGGGTTTTTTCCCTTCAGGTATGGGAAGGACTGAACGTGGTTAAAACTGGCAGAGTAATGCTGGGGGAAACAAACCCTGCAGACTCTAAGCCTGGTACCATCCGTGGTGACTTCTGCATTCAAGTAGGAAGGTTTGTATTCAGTTGAACTAGTTGAGATTAAACACTCATTGTCTGTAGCCTTATTTAGGAGTCAGAATTGTTGGTAGATGCCCTACTCTGTTGATATTTCATTTGCAGGTCACAATCTCTAACTGCTACCTAAGAAAAGGGTTTGGTACAAACCTGACTTTTGAAATACAGCTCGTCCTCAGAGCTCCACGTAAGAGCAGGCGGTGGCTGTGGTAGCGCAGTAGCCCTAGGCACCCTGAAGGCTTCCTTAGCTCGTAGAGCAGTGCTTGTTGGAACATTGGCCCTGAAGTAGCCTTGCAGCTCTAGGTGCTTTAGCCAAGTTTTTGTGTACTGAGAACTAGCGGGTTGCTGCAAGTGTATTTTTATCTGGAACAATGAGTTTGTCTCTGTCCACAGGAACATCATTCATGGCAGTGACTCTGTAGAAAGTGCACAGAAGGAGATCAACCTGTGGTTCAAACCGGCGGAGCTCATTGACTACAAGTCTTGTGCACATGATTGGATCTACGAGTGAAATGAGTTTCCACAATGAATTGTGCCTTCTTAATATGTCATCTCATTGCAGCTACTGACCTGGGAGCAATTATCACCACGGTTATCTTAAATCATTTTCAGCACTGTCAAATAAATGGATATGAACTAATTTGTTGTGGTGCAGTCCCTATAAAAGACTAGTATCTTCAAATATTCTCAGAAGTCATTTTACTCAGTCGTGTAATATTTTCCTGTCATGGAAGGAATAGTTAACAACCACCTTCCATGTACAGGTGTAGCAGAATAAAAATTCAGTGACTTGTTCATTGCAAAGCTGCTTTGAAGGCTACTGTAACATTACAGATGCAAAGCCAGCTTGCTGAAGGAGAGTTCAAGGGATGCTTGAGCCCCTTCCAACATGGCAGAACTAAGAAAAATGGGGCACTACCCCATGGCAAAATTTTCTTCTCACATCATCAATACCAACTGTGAAATAGCTTTTTCTCTTACTAAATATTTATCTAATGCCACATTCTCATGTTAAAAACCTCATCTTTGTGCCCAGAGCCCCTTGTGCTTTACTTGTACTCAGACTAACACATCCAGCTACTTAAAACATTCATGGTTTGACAAACTGCATTATTTTTTAGCTACATTCTCTTAGAGAGACAAGCTGGAGTATGTGTGGACGTGTCATTTAAACAAAAGGATCACTCTTCAGAAAATGACTTTTTATCATTTTTATTTTGTGTAAAAAAGGCAAATTTAGTGAATTATTTTCATCTTGTACACAAAGTTATAGTTTTAATGCTTTTCACATCCATGCTGAAAATCTGCAGTCTCGTAAAAATGAAAGTAACATTAATTTCTCCAAAAGCATTTTTTTTCACTTAGTTATGTACATTGCATGAGAAAGCTTTAAATACTCTCTCACTGACCACACAAATTACCAAGAAAATAAAAGATTAAGTTTGTACAGATATTGATCTATATATCAAATACATACAGAAATGATGTAAAAACCCTACTTGTTTCATCTTGATTCCCGCCCCAACATTTTCCCAGGGGCCAAAGCTGATGCCTTTTCTGTATAAATGGCTGTGGCTTTTTGTTTTAAATACGAAAATTAAAAGGAAGAAAAAAAAATCAGTTTAAATCACAGTTTTTTAAAATCCCTTCCCAATAAAGGATTGTTACCAAATATATTAGCACCATCGTACAAATATTGACGGGAGAGGGTATTCACATCACATAAAACAACAATAAAAAACAAACAAACACTGAAACCCGTGTTAGTATCCGTAGAACAAGGAACTGATAACTGCTTTAGCTTTCCTCAGATGGAGCAAGGAAAAGGTTAAAGACTTGTATTTAAAATAACATTAAAAAAAAAAAACACGAATCAAAGATCAGCAGAAAGATTTTGAGCAATAAGAGAAGGGTAGCCACAAAGTAAGGTACGTAACTCGTGCTACCTCATGGTTATAAAAACCTGCTATGCCAAATACTGAAGTTAGTTTGACCCCATTGAAGATTTCAGATGACCAAACACTTTGCTGCTCTTTTAGCCGAGTAACATGGCCCAGAGTAACAGAGAGATAGAAATCCCTAGAACCACATTACTAACAAATGCTTTATGAACACAGTGAAGCCTGTACTATGGATACCACAGCCAGTGGGCAGCCCACTCCTTGAAAAGATCACTTGAAATACCTGGTAGAATTTTTCTCAGGTTTTCCTTAAATATCTCCAAAGAAAGTGGCTGCAATTTGTTCCTTCTGTGGTTTGCTTAGGACAGGTTTTACTGTACCTGACAATTACACAATGTAAGTGTATACTGAATTCAGAAACACAAGAGAAAATGTCACCCAACTTCTACTGAAGTCACATGTGTATCTGAAAAAGCACATCAACACCTACTTTAGTGTTCAATGAATAAATTACCTGGTTTTCAAGAACATTATAAAGACTGACAGACTTCAAATCCGATTATTACACTTCTCCAACACAGAAAGTATGTTCAACTTCAGTGCTAATTTTGCCTCTTGACACTTGAAGACTATAACTTAAAACTCAGGTATGCGCCTGGACAAAACACAGAAGCCCAAGGTAACGTGGCAACAGACCTTGCTAATGCCCAAGCTTTCACATTATGAAACACAAATGAACGCAACACTTTTTCTACTCAAGTCAGAAGATCTGGATGAGAGAAGAAAGCAAGATTGTGTCAAGCTTGTTCCACCTGACTGGGATAATCTGCAAATTGTTTCATTAAAAAAAAAAAGTCAATAGTGATGTACTTACCAAAGCAAATCAATGCTTGCAGAGCTGGATTTTACAGCAGGTTAAATTGAGAACACAGGAAAAAATATAATCAAGGTTCAAAGTGTCATTACAATGGTCTCTAATTCTACATCTCCAGTCCAAGCTGTTCAAAAGAAACATGGGTGGGTTGGAATCTGAGAGTGCATTTGGAATCTACCAAGCCTGACAAGAGTCCTTTTCATGGCTATTTTAGAGAGCTAAAATGTCTTTACCACCTGAAGGTACAGGTAATTACAATCTGATAATCAGATTCTGTCATTGTAAGAAGCTGTTCTTAAAAAGGGGCCATTATTTAAGAAATTTTACCAGTAAGGGAGAAAAGAATTCCAGACATTCCTACGCTATACAGGACATTTTTTACTTCCAGTAGTAAATACAAAACTTTACATAATTAACCCCTCTTGCATAGAATGAGGTAAACCTGTGCATATTACCAATACTATGTACCCAAAGCTAGAGCAATATTTTAGAAAATAATCAAATTGCTGGTTTTCAACTTTCTATGCACTTTTTTTTTTGAAGCTCAAACAACAATATACAAAAATGATCTCCTGGGGCTCTGTGGGTTGTTATCCTTAAAGCATTTCTTAGGCTGTAGGAACACAGATGTTAATCACGGAATAAATTTAAGCCCTAATTCATGGTCAAGAGTCAGATGATAATTGTACTGCTCTGAAGGGGACCTGCTAACACCCAGAAGCACTTACAGAACATATGCAGTTAATTCCTGAGAGTTTAGTTAATGAACCTTACTGGTAAAAGCTAAAGCTCTTGATGCACATTTTTCCAGTCACAGCTCTGCATGGCTGATTAACCATTTTACTAATCAACACCATGAATGAGATCATTTACAAAAATGTACAAAGTTTAAAAACACCTAAAGATAAAGTCCAATCCTTTGTATTCCACTGGTAGTCACTGTCACCCCTGTGCACGACTTTTGCCTTTAAAAAAATTTGGGGCAGTTAAGCAGGTGGGGCTAATGGGATACCTGAAGTGAGACACAAGGATTCCAGGCAATAAGCAAATCCAGTTTACGAATTACATACCAGACAGTATATAATTTATATACTGTTCTCAGGTCTCAACTTCCATGATACACTATTGCAGCAAGAAGAGAATATTGCAGGCTGTGCAGAACTGAACTCAGTTTTTTAATCCACAATGTATGGCTCCTTCTAGCTCACCTGAAACCACATGGAACAAAGGTTTTGAATGTTCACAAATAAATATTTAAGATGGCAAGGAAATAGGTATTTCTGAATGGAAAACAAAAATTAAAATCAGAATACTCACAAGTTCCTTCCCACTACCAAGGGAGGCCTGAGTTACTGTCCATCTAAGTTTCTTCATTAGTCAAAATTCATCACTAAAACTAATCTTCCAAATGAGGGAGTTTTCTGAAGTTCCAGTTTGGCATAGGGCTCTGTAAACATTTGCTGAAGCATCCCAAGACTACAGACATTCATGTACAGACAAGAGCTTTATAGTCCCAATCCAATGCCCACTGCAGTCAGTGGATACAAGGCTACTGATTTTAATGGGCACTGAATCAGACCCTAAGGACCTTTTTTAAAAACAAAAACAAACCCCAAAACATGTGTGTGTGTATATATATATATAAAAAGTATTTTAAAGTAAATAAAAACATCTTGAAAAGTCAATCCTCCTCAGGCGACGGCTCCACTGCAATTTGGGCTACTCACTGAGTAGAGCTTTACTGGACATCTTCCACATACAATTTATGTCTCTAAGTAAGGGCTTAAATGCCATTTTTTTTCCCCCGCAATAAAAAACAAACCCAAACAAAACAGAGGCGTGACCAGTGCAGTTCACAAGAGTCTGTGTCTCCCAACTTGTACCAAAAAGGTTCATTTGCCATGACAATTCTTTTGTATTTGCAACTATATCTTCCTCCAACCGCTTCCCACAATCATGCTAATTAAACTTTAATCTTACCAAAAAATTAGAATTTCAGTTCTTGTTAACAATGCACAATAAATCTGAACTTGAAAATATTACAAAATTCTTTCAAAAGCTTCAAATACAACACAAAAGTGTCTTTTTTTTTTTAATAAATTGAAAAAATCTTTTTCACTAAAATAGTTTCCTTGCCCTTCCAAAAAATTCTGATCTGAGTCTAACTCATCTACAGTTAGCAAAGTGCCCCAGGTACAGTCACCTGAACTGTACCATCAAAGTGGGAACAAAATCAGTCAGTCTTGGAGAAAGGCTCTTTTCCTATCACCAATGCTCTGCCCCTCACTTTTCTGAGCTGCCTTATGGTTCTTGTTTGATGTAGTAACTGGCAGATCCATTGCTTTCCTGATCGGATGCTCCTTGAAGGAAGCTGTACTCTTCTCCATCTAACAACTCATCCTTCAGCTGCAATGAAGTCACTAAAAATAAAAGACAAAGATGAAAATATGTGCACATTAACTATTTCTAAGTCACAATCACATCAGAGGAAATTAACATTACATTGCCCATAGTAGAGTTCAAAGAAAAGAATACAAAAGGCACATTTCTTAGTATTGAGTAAACAGTCCAGAAAAGAAACCCATCAGAAGTTCTTTCTTGTTTCCACAGCCCATATTTACTTCAGGTTACTGAGAAATAAAGAACGAATGTCACTAGGACAAATCTTCCTATGGCATTAGATAAGGGGAGTTTCCTTCCCAGTGTTTGCGACACACTTACTCTTAAGAGAGATACCAAGAAACTGTTGCAGAAGCATTAGGCGGAAGGAGAGGGATAAGGTAAGGAGCAGGATGGTCTAGCATAGCTTGCTAAACAAAACCTGCTCAGTCAGACAAAGCAGCAGGACCGATTCAAGATGACAGATAACAGACCTTTTTTTTGTAGCTAATCTGCCTACATGTCTGCAGCGTAAAACACTGCACCTTCCAACTCTCAACTGTTTCCAAGAAAACACCAAGAGAATGAGTCAGCACAGTGATTTGATGCTCCAAACATAATATACATAGTTAGGCAGCCTGGAACTAGACCATCTATATCTAGCAAGCCAAACTCAAGGCTCTAGGCTTACTCTATGTTCTTATTTACCAAGCCACGTCTTGCACATTGATTTGTTACACAACGGCTGTCATGTTGCTGCTGCTCTTAGCTCAAGACACTGCTGCCTGTCAAAATTGCCCAATTATTGGAAAAATGGCTATGAACCTTTGGAATAAAACTACCCTATGAAACTACAATATTACTTAGAGGAAAGAATACAGATGGATCCGATTTCCAGAGAAGAATGATGGGAAAAGGCACATGGTCCTTTGAGGATTGTCTGCCTTTACTCCCCCTTTATTTTACTCATACAAAACA
Source organism: Todiramphus chloris collaris (assembly GCA_025345505.1). Taxonomy (NCBI): domain Eukaryota; kingdom Metazoa; phylum Chordata; class Aves; order Coraciiformes; family Alcedinidae; genus Todiramphus; species Todiramphus chloris. The sequence continues at coordinate 6,398,197 of JANVCC010000127.1, read as the reverse complement.
GATTTGCAGTATAAAACATGAGTGCCACGGAAATAAAAATACGGAGGAATTCAAAAAGTGCATTTGTGCAAATTTAAAATGGTTGTGAACTTTGAAGATAACTGGATCGGAAAGGAAACAATTACTATGGAAAGAACCTGGATATTTCATATTCCTCAAATTGACCTTACTGTGTTTTACTGACAAGAACAGTCACATACAGTGATGTTATGTATTGTTTCTGAAAATAATAATATAGAAATTTTATTTACATAGAGCTTCCCACAGATGTCTCCTCTAAAAAAATGGCAAGTAAGTAATTTTTTTGTTTTAAAAAGGAACCAGCTACATGGCAATTTAAATTTTGTACATCTCCTTCTTCCTGATCCAAGTAACTTGGTTCTTACTCCTATGCCTGTGTTACAAAGTGCAGAATCAAAACTTCGTTGATACCTGAGTATTTTGTATAAGGCAGGGAACCTCCATAGTAAATATATTATTTAACTAAAATGATGTCCATACTCTAACAGTTGTCCACCTAAAATCCATAGAGATTATTATCAGCAATAATCAACCCTGTTGTGTGCTATAAGAAGTGGTTATTCCCAAGGAAACTGTTCCTTGTATGGCATACTGCACCTTTAAGAGTAAGACCTGATTACACGCAAACATTTCCAAAGAGAACAGAACTTAGGGAGAGACCACAAACTTTTTAAACAACAGGGAAAGTGCAGACACTGCTTTGTCACCCACTTTTCTTATGTCCTTTGTACTGTTGTGATTTAGCTTTTTTCTTCTGTTTTGATGAACTTGACTGGCTATCTCTTGATGCTGCAAAAATTTAAGAATTCAAAATTAAAGTTTAGTCTTTTGGAAAAACACTTTAGAATGTGTCAAAGATGCCACAGAGTTACAGGATTTCTCCTTAGTGACTGAACAGAGGCAGAATATCTCTATCAGGGGAAAGGCCTCCCATTAAAACACTAACAGTAACTATCACCTTCCCATTAAACAACTAACTGTTCTCAACATACAGTTATCAGTTATTTTTGTATAAATTGATCTGACAGAACAAGTCTTGATGCACTAAATAAAATAGTCTTCTCACATATATACTTCCACACATGAATAGCTACATACATGTTTAGTTCTCTCAAAAATATTTGCAATCTTAAAGCAATATAAACTCAGTGATGTTTTCCAAAACTGATGAGTACGAAGACTTTTTTCCCTGGAACAAATACACATCTTCCAGCATTATAGAATAGCAAGTAGCCACAGAAATGCCTAGGAATACTTTTAAAAGGCAAGGTGGAAGAGATTAGAACTGTGTACTTCTAAGTATTAACTAGAATTCATTCTATTTTTTCATGCCTAATGACCTAACATGAAACAGAAGAAGCCGGGAAAACCATCACCCACGATGCAACTGTTACATTATTGACAAAGCAGAACTTACATTGTGGTGCTGGAGGCTGTAGTTGATATCCAGTTAGCTGACACCATCCCACTGGATAGAGGTCTGGGGACTCACAATCCACCCACTGATCATATTCATCTTCCCACCCATCAAAGTGTATCCTCAAAAGACGATGGATAATGCGAGTTACTGTGGCCACACATACCAGGCGGGGCTCCATCAGATCAACAGCCTCCAGTTTCATTCCAACATGAAACCCATGGTTTGGAACTTCCTGGAAAAGCAAACAGAAGGCAAACATCACTAAACAATCAAGTTAGTTAAGGGGCATTAAACATCGTATTGAAAAGAATATTTCAATCAACACCAAATATCATTTAGGAAGTTTCACATACCCCTGTATTTAACATGTCAGAAATATTCAAACTTAATACACCCAAATGGGTCTTATTTCTAAAAATCTGTTATCTTACTTTTTTTCAGAATTGTATTTAATGAAATGGTTAAATCCCATGAACTATGCAAACAAAAATGTAAATACAACGTTGATTATAGTTTAAATATACGTGTATAATGTTTATTACCTTATTGAAGAGCTTTACAGGTGCTGCTATTGAGTCAGTTTCCCTGAGGTAGTCAAACCATTTAAAAGGGAGTTTTGCATAACCTGTGAATTTTAAACAACATTTTCATACATCAACTGCAAACTCCATGCACGAGAACAACAACAAAAACAGTGTATGGGCACTGTGTTAGGGCTAAAAAGACAACAAAGAAGCAAAACATTAACATCAGAAACTTCCACTCTCTGAGCTCTGGGCTAAGGGACAAGACAGTCACCTGGACACTGCCCATTTGCAACAAACAAGATGAATGAATCTCTGGATAATCTAGAAAGTGTCATTTTAATGTTAAGATCAATCATTCATACTTGAAGCTTTCTGTCCACGTAGATCCTTGATCTCTACAAGGCCCCACACAAACGACCCAGAACAGATCTTGTAATTAAGCACATCCAATGTCTTTCCTGTGGGGAAAGAGCTCCACTACTGAAACACTTGAATTGTTAAGAACAGAGTGGTATGAACAAATGCGGATATTTTAAAACTTAAATAAGACAAAAAAAATAGCAATAATATGGAAAATTACAGGATTTCCCCCCACCCCAATTTTAAAAGCCATTATAAAGGGAAGAAAATAATTTCCAAATATATTTAGCTTTTGTTCATCTAGTGAATATGCACAGAACATGCAGGGCAAATTCTACAACTGCCTAAGCCAACAATCTTCAAATTCTAGATGGAGAAACAACAGCTTGAAAGATTTCTTTCTAGTCATGTGAGTCCTGGACATGCTGAAAAGATTGCAGCATGGTGGCCATGGCATGGGGAGCTATGGGAAACAGTTGGATCTCATCTAAGTCAGGGGAGAGATCTCCCACGAGTCACAGCTGAGTCCTGCAGGACCAGACTCAGCAGGCAGCTAACACTCACAGCCCAAACCACAATCCCATTCATGAAAGCATCTACGTGCCAATCTTCAACCGATTGCAGCACGAGATGAAGATGTGTGGAAGAAATGAATCTGTAAGCATCAAGTTCAATGACTTCACAGCAACTTCAAAGTTACCAAGGTGCTTTGGAGAAGAGTGTTGATGTTAGGTACGTAGTACCTGCATGAGCAGGTGCAGATGGATAGTTGACAATTAATACGGGTATTAATGTATCAGTTTTGTGTGTTAAGACCTTTCTTAGTGCACAGTTCCTCTGGCCAGACCGATACATTGGTACCCAAGTCCTTCAATTAACTTCTCACCATACACACACTAGAGACAAGCGCACGTGGTCCTTGTTATCAAGTACTCAGAGCCATAATTTGGAAAGCAAAATACACCTCTCTTGTAAGAGCTAAGAAGTTTTGATCGCTTGGATCCTATTAAATATGTTAATGAGCATTATGGTCTGTATTTTACTCCTGTTAATTCCTCTTTGAAATGACTTTTAGATTACTGCATGTGTGATTTGCAGTCTCTTCTCAGTGGATGCTACAGGACTGTTATGGAAAACTGCAATAAAAAGGAAAATACACACTTAAAGAATATGGTTGCCACGATACAAGGAACACAGAACTATTATAAATGTGTTAACAACAAAATTCACATACTCTTGTGAGTTGTGTTTGAAGAGTGAAGAGGAAAAAATTCATCATAGAAAGGAGGGCTTTTTTTGTATTCTGTATCATCTCTGTTTATTTGTAAATGATTGATATGCATGCTTTTTCCTCCCACAACTCCTCCAATTGCAAGAGACTCTTGCACCACCTATTTTTGAGGAGTGATTACATCCATGAATTTCTATAAATTCACTAAGAGACGACTGAAAAATAACAGGAAATCTGTCCAGTTGCACTTTCCACATACTCAAAGACAGATTCATTAGTGTGCAATAATGGAAATGATATGAAATTATTTTCTTCATGTTGCATTATACACTGTCTTTGTAGCTATCACCTAGAAAAATAAGTGAATAAATACAAGTAGAAGCCTGCAAGAATGAGAATGGAGAAAAAAAAGCCCATAGAAAACCAGCTGTTACACAGCTAGTTACAATCCTCTTTTTGAATTGCTAGACTAGGACTATAAAATGGAAAAATAAAGGCAATAGTCATCTGGAGGTATGTGTGGTAGGCAGCTTTTTCTCACAGAAAGGAGCACACAGCATACAGCTCTAATGACTACTTCCTCAAAGTTCAAGTTTGTGCATATTCTTCAAAAAATTAACTGCTATTGTTGCAAATTAGCATAAGGCTGAGGTTCTTTTCAATGTTTGTTAACCCTTTTGGTGGCCAGGACTTCCCAAGCAATGACATATTCTGAACAGTCCTTTTGGTGACTAGCGTACTTCCCATTCACTTAATGGGTATACAATTCAACTCGTGGCTATCCTCAGTTGCCAACAGCAAAACCAAAATATTTTAGCCAAAGCATCAATCAGATGTTCCATTTGACTTTTTCTAAAGGAAAAGTTTGTTATCTCTGTTTTAGATGACTTCAAAGTGATGCTGATGTATTTGTTGCAGACCTGAGAGAGTCCTAAAAAGTGACATGAATTTTGTAGACTGAGTTAAGAAACAAAGCACATGGCACATACAATATCACTGAAAAATATTCAAAATAAAATGTGGTCAGAATGCTATATGTACCTCTGGGTGGAGTTAGTTCAATCATGTTAATTTCACAGAAACCAACAGGGAAAATAGAAGGGGAAGTGGCATGGTAACAAAACCAATCAGACCCATCTGCTGCTTCTGAGCCATCAATCCCAATCATAAGATAGCCATCTGCTAAAACCTTTGTAAAGAAAAACAAAATTTTACATTAAATACCTTTAACTGTGTGATAAGGCTAGAAAGAAAGCATGCCATGTTTCAAAAGAGTGAAAAAGTAACACTTTCCTAAGCACACTTATAAGGACAGTCAATCTTAAAACAAAAAGACCCAAATCACATCTGTCTCCAAAACTGTGTGTACTATTGTCAAACGTACCTTTGTTAACTGAAAAGTCATGAGAGGAACACGTCCCTTTTCTGATCTCTAGTTTATTTTGCTTGTGAACGTCAGCTCTACTAAAGCTTTATAATTCAGTCTATTCTATAGATTGCAAGGCTACTATTAATAAGAAAAAAAGACTCAATCATAACCAGTCCTCACTGGTAGGGTTAGCAATTCTGCTAAACTACTTATTTAATTTTCTTCTTTTTTTTTTTTTTCCAAGTAGATTTCACATGGATGGGCTCCCTTTCAATCAAGCTAACTAGATGGTAATTCTTGTTACCATCCTTAAAATCTCTTCACAGACTTCTTCAAGTAAGCAAGATGAGGTTTCTTTTTGCAAAACAATTGGCATAATTCACAGAAGTTTGTCCTACAAATTCACCTCACAAGCATATTGTATTCTAATTAAAGATAAGGCTGAATTTTGAGAGATGAAAGTGAAAATAATAAACAAATATTATGACTATATTCTTTTTGGTAGCAGTTGTAGATAAACAATTAATGGATGTATTCCATAAACATTCACTGTGTGGAACTGCATTTATTTTGGTTTTGAGCTTTGTTTCAAACCTGAACAAAGGTGAGTGAAAAAAGGATTCCCATCTACCTTCCTGAACTACACATTTCTTTTCTTACCTTTCTAATAGTTGCCACACATATTGCTGAAAGGTTTAAGGGGTCTATAGCTTCCAATTTCATTCCTTCTTTAAACCATTCTCCAGCTGCATCAACCTCTTTTACCTAAAGAATCACATAACAGCACCAGAAGCTAAGAATCAGATAAGCCTCAAACAAAATATAACCCCATGCTGCCAAAAAAACAGATTGAAATACCTGTCCTGTCATCACTCCTATGTCAAGGAAGTCAAATTAGGCAAGTATTTGAATTTAAAAAACATAGTACTGTTTGTACTGTATATTTCCAGGACTTCATAATTGAGTTTCAGGTCTGTTTTATACACACCAGGAAGTAAAGGCGTTCAATTAACTCTGAGAAAACAAGAGTTCTTGCTATCAAACTCACCTTCATAAATAAATGTGAGGGTGCATCAAAATGTCCATCCTGTTTCTTTGTAATATCTACAAGGAATAACAGTACATATTACTCAGAAGTTTTATTAATAGACTGGGGAGTGTGTTTTTCTGAATATGTCAACTGATACAATGCAATCATTGCTGTGGGAGGCCCACAGTTTGTAGTGAGACTACAACAAAAGTCTGCAGGACATAATCCATATGTTTTCCTTATTGCCTTTTATCAGAAATACTTCTGTAACACAGTCTCATTTAAAAATAGATAAAACTCAATATTTACAAGAGCACTTTATTATGGCACAAAACTGATAGAAATATAAGCAGAAGCTTTTGCAAAAAAAAAAAGTGGCAGGTAAACTATTTTGCACCATGTTCTTAGGGAAAATTGTATTTATACAAAAAAAACTTAAAAAATATATATTTATACTTTATCACTTTAAATACATACATATGGCTGGTTTTAGCCAACTGTTGAATATTATTTTGCAAGGAGAATCCCTGGAACTCTGTTACAGCTATTATTTGGGGGAAGTAGCACTACTCTTCATTTCTCTAACTGGTCTTTCTTATTAATGGTTTCAGTAAAAGATGAAGGGCTAGGAAAACTGCAGCTTTTCCTGAAGGGATGCCTTGTGGTATGTTTTACAGAAATTCCGTTTCTGACAAGGAACAGAAGTTCAATGGAGCTGAGAAATTCTTTTTAATAAGGACTTGTTTTGTTCTTGTTGTTTAGAAACCTTAAATATTTATTTCAAGCTACATATATTTTTGTATTTCAGATAACAAGGGCCTTAACTGTGAACTATTTATTAGCATGTCTCTTCATATTTCCTGCCCATATCCTAATGCCATCTAAAACATGTAAATCTTGCAATATAAAAATATGATAGTCCTTAAACTTGCATGTAAAAAAAAATTTTAAAAAAATTCAGTATCTAATAGGATACTTGTCCACATTGTATTGTGCAAAAACCATGAAGAAACAAGGAGCTTGTGGAGCAGGACTGTGTAATTCCAGCTATCGGTGTGAAAAATGAGGCTAAATGACTTCTCCAAGCCAATACTGCCCACAAAGACACCTCTAAAACCCAAGAAGCTTACCAGATCGTTTGAATCTGTGTCCTATACTTCGAGACCAACCAATATGATGAATGAGTGGACTGTACATATGGCACCAGAAGTCATCAGTTTTGTCTTCACTTTCTTCATAGACCAATCTTAACCGTCCCCCAATGACACTTTCTACAACTGCGACCCTTGTCCGACAAAGGTGTGTTTTGTCAACAACTTCTACTCTCATGGAAGTTTTGAATGGATACTGCATACTCTCAGAGACCTTAAAGTAACAGGGGAAAAAAAACAACCAACATTCTGTAAGAACATACCATGGTTTTCCTTAGTCATCTGTCTTCTGCTATTAAAGCACAGTATCAATGCACTTTTCATTTAAGTACTCGATAATCAACCTGAAAAAATGCCACCAATGATTTGTCTAATATTTCATTGTCATGGGGAAAAATGAAATGTGTCAGAAAATGTCAAGCATTGTAGGATCTATCCTACTTATTGTATCAAGCACAACCCCTAACACAATTCTCACATAGGTTAAAGGAATCTTCCATTGACTTAATGAAAGTTTGTTCAATTGTTAACAAAGAATAAAATTACCTTGAGAAACAATTTTAACAAAAAAACCCAAAAACCAAACCAAGATGTTATTTTTGGCTTTGTCATCCACTCAAAATATAGCACTTGAAAGATAGGATTAAAATACTTTATTATAAAAGGCATGGAAAATAAACCTTCATCATAATTAAAGCTGGCCACTTCCAAATATATTTCTTCGTAACATTCCAAAAAGAAAGGAAGAGAATGGAAATAGCTGTTAATCTGCCTCGTGATGACACTTTCTGGTTAAAAGTCAGTATCTGTCACTTGCCATTTCCATTATGAGCTCCCCAAAGTATTGAGGTCATGTAATTTGTCTTCCAACTGAGCCAGTTTTTAAATAGAAATGAACAAGTGCAGAGAGGTTTTTTTCAGTTTGGATTTTTAATATTACATGCCATGTAAGACAACAAGTAAGTCTCGTATTCCTACCAAAAGCTATGCATCAGCTCACAATATTAGTAAGTAAACCTACAGGACACTATACAGGCAGCTGCCACAAAGACATGACTTAAAGACAACAACAACAAAAAAAGCAACTAGTCCAGATCAGATAAAATATTAACATTTAAAAGAATGTACTTTATTGCATCTAGATATGTATTAACATATTTGTTCAGTTTCTTGAAATAGTGCATGATAAAAATCATTCTTGAATTAGAAAAATCAGGTTGAATTTCTCTTATGCATCACAGGGTAGCTTATTAACACTTTTGCCATTGTTTGCTTGCTTTTTTTAACTGGGGTATTTTAAAATTAAAACAGACTAACTAGTTTTCCAAGAAAATGACTTTCTGCTAGAGGAAACAGTTTTCCAAACACACACTGACAAGTGCGGACATAAATAGAGAATAGAGATTCCAAGGAAAACTGTATTCAAGGGAAGAAACTACTGTATCAGCTGCACTAGGAAAGGAGCTAATGTGCCAGTGTAAAATACTTCAGTTGTTCACATCGTGCTGCAATTGTGTTTACAGTACATCATTGATATTGCATCAGCCTTACCTTCTGAGAAAAGTCAGGAGGAAGTGTTTTGGCACCAGTAAGTCGTTTCACTAGAAAAGCTTTCCAGTTTGTGTATTTGTGTTGGATGGCTGTTGCAAATGAAGGGGAAAAAATAAGCCACTGATTTTTAATTGTGTCCGTTAGAGACAATATTAGAGTCTGGAATATGTAAAGAAGAAATCCCAGATGACTGTTAAAAAGCCTGGATGACAATAATGACAAAAACCTCTTTAGAGAATGAACGCTACCCAAGATTAAGTTTATGGGTATGTCAGGGAAAAGAATTTAATAACCAAATATAAATAAAATGGGTGCATGTTCACATCACTGATTAGCTAACCGCTTCCACCTTGATCTTGAAAACTTTAAGTCTCATCGGATGGGCTACTCCAAGAAACACTCTCAGCATCAGTCAAGTCCATATTTTTCCAAAAGTTAAAATGATTTATTCATAACTGTTGAAAGAATTGCTACAGTAAAAAAATAAATAAATTTTGATCTCTGGACCATGAGCAAATTTAATTTAAAAAGAAAGAGCTCTATATCAATCAGTAAGGCTACTATTTACATACTTCGAGGAGGTACTAGGGGCTTCCCACTGGTTGCACACCAACCAACTGGGTGGATGTCAGACCCACAAACGTTGCACCAGAAGTCAAGACTTGAATCATTTTCAAAGCCTTCGTATCTTAGCAGAGCATTGTAGCCTGAAAGAAAGCAATCCCATTTAAAAAGACAAAAACTAAAGTATAAAATATGTATTTCTTTACAGATCATTGTGTATATTACATTGGATTTTCTAGACTATAATTTTCAATAGAACTTTATTCTTACAACACACTTCTGCACAGAATTAATGCACAGAATGGATTACTTTGATAAATGTGCATCTGCTATCATGTAAGTCAAATTTTCATAAAAATTTGTTCTTGACCTGTATAACTTTACAAATTACACGTAGGAAGACAAAATTAATTACCCACAGTATCTGCCTTTTCATATCTTCACTGTGACCCTGAGTTTTTAAACTTTTAACCAAGAAATGTGATTTGTATAATGAGGCTTAGTTGATAGCTATTATACAATTTCCTATCTCCTTATTCTGCATGGCTCTTACTGTACTCCAAGGCAATACAAAAAACCAACCAGGCATTCTCAAGGGTCACTGAAGCCACTGTAAAACAGTGTAACAAAAAGATAGTGCTAAAACATATAACCTATTGACAGAGCTCTGACAACCTAACCAGAGTCAACATTACACTATCCAGGCGACCACTGACTAAATTATTAGCTCCCTTCAGACATCTGTTTGAATATTTTAAACTAAAATGTATTTACCTGCTAATTTTACAATTCCAGCTATCCAGAAGACTTTGGTAGGTAAGCTGCAGTCAGTGTTTGGAACCTCCACTCGCACTCCTTCTGAGATATCACCCCAACATGTCCCCATAGGTGCCTATCATTTAAGGTAGGGAGGAAAAAGTCACCAGTTCACCACATTAAAATATTTTTTTTTCCTTATATCAGTGCTTTATGAGCAACTTAAAGACAAAACAATCAATATACATAAGATAATTATATGGTTAGAAAACACCTTTTCTATAAAAACTGCTGAAGCTTCTGTGTAGTATTGTAATTATATACAATTATTACTGTGTATTTCCTGAAAAAAACTATAGGATTCCAAGTTCTAAAGTCTGCAAAGTACAAGCACAAACTGCATATACTCACAGGTCAGCTTTATTCTACTATGGTACAACTAGATGCAAGCTACTGATTTTAGTGAGAATGATGTAATTCCTCTGCAATCCTACTTGAGAGAAAACTATGGTACTATAAATTCATACCTGTACCAGAGACAAATGCTTTACATTCTGTAAGTCAGAAACATTCCTAAAACAATGCCTGAAAGTTATTTCTTGAATCTATTCTGATGATTTATTATGGTGAGGTTCATCACACATTAGTTCACATCCTCTCAGAGGAACAGGCTTTTCTATCACCTGCAGGTGATCACTCCATCAAGCAAACAAAAAGACTAGAAAGCTGAGCAGCAACTTTTAAATGAACTCCAAAAGGAAATGCACATCTAGATTCCTCAGGCACTGTCCTGAAGACTTAGACTAATGTGTTAGTAACAAAAAGCAATACCAGCTTGATGAACTACTATGGATTTGTGGAAACTGGAGATAAAAATTACATTTAGTTTGCAATCTCAACGAGAAAGTTTTGAGCACAGCATCATGACAAAATAGTCAAAGATGGTACTGTATATATCAGAAATGCACAGTGCTGAACAATCTAAAACTGTGAAAGTTACTCAACTGAACTGGCAACAAAATAGAAAATCACTCAGTCTACATTAAACTTGAGACCACCGAGAAATGCGAGGTTTGGATTTGGGGTATTTTAGAACAACAGTCATAACAATTCTAAGGTTTTTCAAGAAAAGATAAATTCTTATCAGTTCAGAGAATATCCAGCTATCACAAGGACAACAGAAAGGATCCTCCAGCTCTGTACCATAGAGGGCAGACAGCATTCTAAGGGTATGTCTCATTTACAAAGCTTTAACCACTCAGTGGGAATAGCCTCCAACTTCACAGAATTTGTGTCACAAGTGAAGAAATTTGAATTATTTGTGAACGATTTGGAATCACAATACTGGAATTTTCCTGGCAGTCCAACTAGCAGCACTAAAAGTCAAACTCATCTTAAACAGGGATACCCTTCACTAGTAGAAATATTTGAGGCTAAGCATGTAAATTAAAACTAGTTTTAACTATTAAAGGAAAAAACGTATTGCAAGTATGCCAGTTTCTTATTCTTGAAGCCTGGTCTCTTCAAGGTCTGCTATGTCCCATCTACACCAGTCTGGACTGCAGAGCTCTTTTCTGCCATCTGGCAGATAGAGAGAAAAACACAACCTGAAAGATGACTATTTTCATGTACAAAATATGCAGATACAGCTTCTTAATCACATCCTATTACATATTTGCTATCATCTCTAAATTGACTTGTGCAGCTTTTTGGATTGAATTGGGGAAATAAACTTTTCAAACTGCATATTTTAGTAAATCTTGATGCCTTGTATAAAGATAGAGATGAGGCCAAACAATCAAAAATAGCAATGCTGAATAATTTAATAATCCAGCTGCAATTAATGGAAATATACTTTACTGCCTGCTCATCTATTCAGTTGATTCAGAGAGAAAAATACATTGAAACACTTCTCACATCAACCGGTAATGGAAATGTCACAAATTTTTATTTCTAGAACGTGGATTGGTATAGAAGGAAATAGCAGAAAGTTAAATTTGTCCTTGTCTGTGAAAATATTGGTTCTGCTAGTTCTCCTACACCAATCCATATGGCTCACACTTTAGAAGGAGGAAGCCATCCTGTGTAGCATCACTACTGAAATGCCAGGTAACGTTACTGTCCTGAAGGGATGGTTTACAGTATACCTGGTATACTGCACCATCTTTTCCTTTTTCACTTGTTATGAATATTCAATGTTTGCACAGTGCTTTGAAAAACTCAAAAAGCACTATGTAACTGTTAAGTCTTATGCATCTGCTGGCTGGAAGGGTAACTCTGAAGTCTGGATTGGCATAGTGCGAACTAGCAGAACCATAATTTACAGCTAAGAACAAATTTACCTTTCAGACTCCTGATGAAGAGATCCACTTCACATCACTCCCAAACAAGGAAGATCTGGTTCATCGCTTCCTGCTCCGGGAGATGACCTGGGAGGGTTTATCTGTGAACAGCAGCTGCCTTCTCTGCAAGGTAAGTCGCAATCAGGAAGGTCCTGTTTGACAGGAGCACCTAAAAGCTAAGTATCCCCACTTGCCCAGCTGAGCACAAATCTCGTGGGTTAAATGAGCTTATGGCTTCTAAAGCTCTCGTGGCTTCTAAAGGTTTTGGATGGCACTGACAGTGCCACGTTTTCAGACTTGGAACTTGAATCGGGATTTTAATGACAAAGTGATGCCACAGATTCCTGAAGAGTAAGGATACCGTGGTGAAACCTTGGGCATGAACAGTACACCCACAAAAAGTAATGTCAGAGAAGACCGTGCAAAACCGTCTAAAATAAAAAGTTCAACAAAAGCACTGACACCTGTGAAGTCCTGGAAATGCTCCCTTAGAGTAAACTACTTATTTTACCAAAAGAAACCAAGAGAAGGAAAATATTTCATCCCAGAATAAAAATCAACTGGAAAACAGACTGACAAGTTTTGAACTTCAGGAAATGTGCATCTCACTAGCAACAGCGTGGAAAAGAATAATTACTATTAACTGTGCACTAATTAGTACTGACAAATGATTCAAGGCACTGTAGCTGCTCTCATTTCTAGGAGTGGTTTGACCTAATAAAAGCAAATGTAGAAAAAAAAAGTAAAAACTGTAGAGAAGAAAATTAAATTGGAATGCCAGTTAGCAATGAGCACAATTTACAGCTATAACACAATATTAAAAACATTAATAAGAGTTCTCCTCCTTTTGTCAGCTACTGCTGTGTGTCTGATTAAAACAATTTTACAAAAAAAAACAAACCTGCAAGGTGCACAAACTGTAACTCTAGCTTTACTGCAGGCTTCCTGTACAACAAAACCCAAAGCAGCTTCTCTGCTTCAGTTTACTGAACTATAAAGTGCCTGTAGTTGTACTATTGCTAATGAATTTCATCGGTGTTACTAAAAGCCATAATGAAGGGAAGCAGAAAAACCACATGAAGGGCATCAAAAGACTTGGAGATTAATTCTTCTCAAATAGAGAAAGAAATAGAGAGAATGTCAAGATTTAAATGTTCTAATTCTAAAATGCAACTGTTTTAAATTAAAGAGGAAATAACTCAGTGAAAAAAAAACCAAAACACTTGATCTGGGAAAATGACATCAAACCTGAAATTCTGAGGTATGCCAGGTTATTAAAAAACAATCAATAAGCCAAATCCCACATCTTATAAATCCTTAAGTTTCACTTTTGATCCCAGTGTTCCCTGTCAAACATCCATACACATGCTCCCTGTATAACCAGACACATTTTATCTAATAACAAATTCAAGTCTAGATGTGTCATCTAGATGTGTAGATGTGTCATTTTACCATTGACTCCAAACTTTTGATTTGAACAGAGTAAGTTTTATATATTCAATCTCATGGACATGCACATGAATAGAATCAATAATATGGATGGTAAACAAACATCAACTAAAATAAACCTTTACAAATCAAAGCAAGATAGTACACAGAAAACAGTAATAATCTTTCCGGACAGACACAGTACTGTCTCTTCTGGTTATCAAGAGAATGGTAGAGAGAGAAGCATCTAACAAGAGACTCCTAATGTGCTTTCAGATTCTGACTAGTTCAAATAATATATTTTTTAGAGAAATAATTGCAGTAAAACTAAAGGCAAATCACACCCTTGTAACACTAACTTATGCCCAAGGAAGCAGAAATCTCCAAAGGAGATGGCAGGAGTTGCATCTTGCTTGTACACAGAAGGAAAACAGGGACAGAAAAGAAGCACCATTCAGGCTCAGTAGAACTGTTGCCACATAACTTGTGAAAGCATTCCAAGAGAAATATGAACATGAGTATTGTATCTGTTCACATTATTGGGGTACCATTCAACGTGACGAATGAAGCAATAAGAAAGGAAGATACAGCTCCTTTTAATATGCAATGTTAAAGCATGATTTATAAGTGACCTAACTATCGTAGCTGCTTCCTAATTAAGGATTTGTTGTTATAATAGCACAGCCCATGTTATCAGACAATACCTTTTGAGATGTACTTATGAAATCACTTCTTATAGCGTGTACATAACTGTGAAAGGGAAGTGCAAATATGCTTACTTAAGCACGGGGAATTCGATACAAATTCATGAAGCTACACTAATGCAAGGCTCTGTTCTGGGCAATAGCTAAGGCCTCGAAGCATAAAGGGTGCTATTCAGACAGCGCCAACTGCCAAGAACCCTCAACTCTTACTGATTTATGAGTTGACAGGGCTCAGCGTGAATTCCAGAACGAGACAGAAAATATGTCTCCCTTCTCCCTCATGGACAACTTCCATGAAACAAAATGTTTGTTTTGATTGCAATTTTCATCAGAGAATATTGAGCAAAATAAAGCTTTTGTAAGAAGATGGAACACTTCAACTTCCCCCCCAAGAAAAAGTATGCTGAGAAAACACTTTCTGCCAGGAAGTTTTTACTTAGAGACAGGAAGTACTGACAGTATTTTAAACAAGATCTAATGATTGGAATTTAACAAACACAGTAAAGATGGATTCTGCTGAATATTCTTCTCCTCCTCTGATTACATTCTGTAATGACTGACCAATTTGTTTGGAATTTTTAAGTTTACTACAAAGAAAGACAACCTCTTTAATTTCAGATTTATATAAAGCTTTCATTTTCCTTTATTTCTACACTATTTGTCAGGACATCTGATAGGGAGAATCTGACTAAAAGCTAAGAAAAAAAATCCCAAATCCAAATATGTAACCAAAATAAGGGAGCAAGCCTGACAAACTAAAAGCCTTCTGTAATTTTTTTCTAATATTGCCTGACCTGGTTGGTTTGATACTCTGTGCTTTCCATGATTTTGCACCCTGAATGGGATAAAAAGAACTTCACAAATGTTGAAGAGTCCTCCTTCCACTTTTTTGTTTGAGAGCATGTATGATGATAACTGATAAGCGTTCAGAATGGTTTTAAAGGACAGATAAAAACTAATGTACCTATTCAGAAAGTAGTCACACTCACACAGTTTACAATAGAATTTTCACAGTCCAAGACCAGGAGATGTATTTGGATACCAATGTTTTGCTAAACTGAATTCAAGAAGTAACAAGGTACACTCTTCCTCTCTCACACATACACACAAGGATAACAAATACTGAAAAAAATACTTACATGTTTAAAACAGGTAACGGGAGCTGCTGTAAAGCTATTGCTATTGATGTAGTTACCCCAGCTGAAACCTTCCACGGGGACAGCTGCTAAGAGAAAGTGGTTTTATTTAGGAAGCTGCTAATGAGCCACAAATGTTGCATTACCAAGAATTTGTTTCAGTTCTGTTTATACACCATTACCTGCTTTTGTTTTCGCCTGGTTTTGTAAAGTTGCTTGGTACTGAGCGTATGCTGCTAATTTAGCCACTAGGGGTTGTTTTTGTAGGACTTTTGCCTTCTTTGTTGGAGGTTTACCCTAAAACAAAAAACCTAAGTAAATAAAGCCTTTCCAAACTCCCATCAGAAAATTTCCATAGGTCAGTAGCATATCTCTGGTACATTTAATTAAAACCAGAACAACACAGAATGGAAGTTGACTAAGTATCACAAAACTACATGGAGTATTAAAATAAATTCAAAAACCAGCAGCAAAGAATGTCCAAAAGATGCCTTTTGTACTAGTATTCCAACTTGAACAGCATTACAGATTCATTGTTGTTTACCTGAAAAACAGATATCTTTTAAAAGTAGGTCAAAAGGAAGAACTTTTTATCTAATTTATACCAATGCAATTTCTTGGTGTTTGTTGCAAAGAATTTGAGATAGGCTGCAATGATAATTCGTGACATTACTATCTCTTTTCTTGAAAGTTACAATATACCTGCATGATTTTTTGATTAATATTTTATGTGAACCCATTTTCCCAAATCTATGCAGTTAAGAAAACCCTCAAAAACCAGAACACACCAATTCTAAATAAACCTCTAAGGTCTCCAAAGCCAGCAAGTGCCTTGGATATGAGGCAACTGGAATTTCAGGTCACTACACAGGTAGACTGAAGACTTTCTCTGATCTTTTTCTTGCAGAGGGGCCACTGCAGTAGAACTGAGATAAGGAGTCAGTATTCTCTGTAATTTGCTCTGCTGAGCAAAGCAAGGCATTCATTACTGACACGGCTTTAAGTTTTGGCTTACAAAAATCACTTCTGTGAATATTTTAACATGTTAAGAAAGTGCTCTTAAAACAGCATGCTAGTTTTACAAACACGGACTGTAATAAGTATATAAAGAAAATGGTGTCTGTACCGCTACCTGAAGCCTGGCCAGAATGCTGGCCTTCTTGGAGTTGGAAGAATAGCTTCTAGAGCATGACACACTGCAGAAGCGTTTTGTTTTAGAGTAAAAAGCATCACGGACACCAACCATCCCACACATCTCACACGTAGCTATTCAAGGGAGAGAAAAAGCCAAATGTTAAGCGTGTAATAAAGACCTCAGTAAATATTCAGAACAAAGACAACATAAGGAAGGTCCTGTAGGTGGCACCACCAAACAGTTTATTCGGGTTTGACCCTGGAGAGAATCGCACAGAAAAATAACAAAATAAGAACACTACCACAGATATCAGTGAAGCACAAAGAACATCAAGTTCATTGGTGAAAGGGTGCCTCCTTTCTGCTCCCTCTAAATTTTACCCTGGTGGAAGTGAATGACTCAGCTAAATCATCTAAACCCCCCTGTTTCTGTGTTTTCATGGTTCTTAAGGAAACACCTACTTTGAATCTGGGCCTGACAATCTTGATTTCCTCTCAATATTTAAAAACTTACAACCTGAAATAGGACCAGATCTCTTTTTTTTTTTAAATCACAGAATATTCAAAGTACCCCAGCCCACCCATATTGTCTTCTAGCTGGAATAATACACTTCAGAGGTTGACAGCATCACCCACTGAGTTGTTCCACAATGAATAAGAGTTTGTGACCAACGCGTGCTCATGAAACGATACCAAGATATTATCCAGAGCAAGCTCTACTAATCACTAATGCTTTTGGCTTAAATATAATAAAAGCAATCTTCCCTTCTTTCATACTTTAGCTCCCAGTGAACAGGCATTCACTAACAGACTTTATACAGAAACAGCAATGAAGTTTTCCTATTATAGTAAGAAAGATATTTTTGTATATTACATATTTAACATAAAAGATAGAGAGATTATATGTCCAAGCATAGAGAGAACGCATTGACACTTTCTTCAGAGCTCAAAGAATAAAAACAAAGTACATGAGAATGTACACATGAACATGCATATATATATACACACACACAACACACAGGTTTGGCAGGAGGATGTATGTTCCCATACTTTCCTTCCTGATAGCAGGATACAAAAATCTATCTTTTTTTCAGTTTAGAAAACCAACCAAACAAAAAAACACATTAAAAAATCCCAAACAAACAAAAAAATACACACAAGAAAACAACACACAAAAAACCCCAACAAAGCCCCAAAACAAAACAACCAAACCAAGAATTCTCCCCTCCCAAAACAAACCAGCCCCAACCCTTCAATGGTTTTGGTCCCTTTTCAACTGATGCCAACTTGGGATTTGACCCTCACGACTCATGGCACAGGCTAAACCCCATAAATATTAAACTCTTTGTACTCATGCTCCATGTACTTACCCATGCCAGATTTGCCATCTGGGTAAGTATAGACCTGTCCATTGTTCTTTATAATTGGGAGACTGGATGGCAAAGGAGCAACCTCCTCTTCACTCTCATCTGAACTGGAGCTGCTGCTGGTGTCCTCGCTACAACTATCATAACCGTCAAACATCCCGAATGAATCGCGTCTTTTCCTTTCTGCTTGTGAAGTATGTTCTGTCTAAAAAGAAAATGAAGCCACAAACAACAAAAACCCCAAAGAATAGCAGAGCATTCTGTATGCAAATATTTAAAAGTCAAACCTAAAAAGTTTCAGAGGTCAAAGTCAGCCTTCATAAGTAGATGCACTAAAACTGCTCTGCCAGCACAGAGATACAAGCCAATTAAAACAGTACTGGCATAGACAAAATTAGCCATTTTTCAGTACTGTGATATACAGGAAGAAAAATAATAATAAAAAAATCTTTCCCACGATCCACTGAGAATATACAGTAGCTGTCCGTATATTCCTTTTCCTTGCCGTCTTCAGAGTTCATTAAGCCTGATGTGCTGAATAATGACAGCCACCCAGATCTTACATGTAAATGAGCACATTCCAGATGGCTGCAGCCAATTTCACTAAAATTCATTCATTTGAGAAAGCTGGGCAGAGAAAAGACAGTTCTACCAAGAGGGCACTGGTACCACAGGAACAGAAATGAGAATCTACCTCTGCTCTCATTGGCTTGTGGGGTTATCAATAAATCACTCAGCTTCCCTATGATTCAGCTTCTCACATGTGAACCAGGAATACCTCTCTACCTCATAGGGACGTTTGGAGGATTAATACATTAACAATTATGAAGAGCTCAGTTACTATGGCAATAGGGTCTGTATAAATGCTAAAAGATAGAAAGGTGACTAATTTGCCGCTGTCATATATGAAAACTTGTTACATAACAGTTTTCCTATAACCAAAAAAAAAGAAAAGAAACTGAGGTCAAATAAAAACATACAATTCTGAAGAACGTGTAACAGTTCAGCAATTTCCAGCAAAGACATTGAAGTATAAACAACAGATTAACTGATGTCTTTTCTGATGCACATCCAATACATGCATTTTAATACAGTGACACTTTTCACTTGATTAATCATCTTACACAGCTCTATTGAAACAAGGCTACTGCTATGTGAGCTGCGCTCATTAAGCTACAATAAAAAAATAATAAAGGATAATGGAAATACTTACACATTTTTAAAATTAATAGTATCTACTAGGTTTGAGAGGAAATAAAAGATAAAAAGATGACAAAGAAACATTCTACAATAGAAGCAGAAGTTAGCAGAATGAAGTACAGCCAAGAAAACAGAAAAATAGTATTAGGAAAGCCTTTTCCTTTGCTTCCTTTATCAAGAGGTAATTTTTTTTTAAAAGTCATTGTAGATTGGAAAATAATGTTTGGACTTTACCTTCTTAAACTGCATTTGGATTCATAGCTTTAAGATTTCACCACAGTAATTCCCCAAATCCCTTTCCTAGAGAGTATATGCCCAAACATCTTTATTGTTGGATCTCATCCGAGCCTTTTCCTGCCATGCTATCCCTTTATTATAATAATCTCTATTCTCCTCTGCAATCTGACAAAACCCTATTATGGAAGGATTTCCTTGTAGTTAAAAAGGAGAACTCATTTCCACACTGACCCAAATCCTAGCACCCAATAATAAAAAAACCCCAAGCAAACAACCAAACAAAACCCAGTATGCACAAAAGGTTATGCAATAATAGAAAGAAATTTAAAACACTTAAAGGAGCTCTAAAACAAAGCAACAAAAATAGTCAGCATAATGTTAATTATGCACACAATTCTTCAGCCAACAGTTTAAAATTGTATTAAAACAAATCAAAACTTAGGAGAAGGGTATAACTGGACAACAGCCTGAAATAGCCTGGGTTGCTGTTACTGAACTAACAGTTCATTAGAGGAAAAGCTGAGCCACGGCAGGACAACACCTAATCCTGACCTGCACAGGTAACAAGTCCTACGTGTACACTCTTACTGATGCCATCAGCCAACAAGAATCAGGATCAGTTATTTGTGTGTGCACGTGTGTGTAGATTAAGGCAGAAGTTGAGCACAACGTTACCATGGATACAGTGTTCTGTGAAGAGTGCCAGTAATTTACAGCTTAGAACATGAAGACTAGTCATCTTCCTCAAGATTTCATCAACTCCTTAATGTCTCACAAAATTTAACTTTCCTTGACTAGAGTCTCTAAGAAATAAAATGCAATACCACACAAACCATTCCCAACAGTAACACCAGAACGCAGCGATGCCTTCTGGTATTACAGGTAAATCTCAGTGCTGTTCCAGAGCCCATAGGCACCATCTCCTTCCTCATTCACTCCTCCTCCATAAACCAGCAGATCTGACTTCACTAAGAGCTTAGGGCCTCACTCCACATAAAGCAGAACTTCAACCCCGTAGTGGAGGCTGCAGGACAAGGTAGTTTGGGGACCTTTTGATTCCAGACTGGGTACGTCAGGACCCGCATGGCAGCTCTGCTTTGCCCACTACTTTGCTGGCAGAGTCTGAAATGCTGCAGCAGCTCAGAAGGAAGTGCAGCAAGACCCAGTCCCTTCAACTCCCAATCCTAGAGCAGAGAAAGTCTACAGCCAGCACTGTTCCCTCCTCAAGGGAAGGCAACAGAAGAAAGCGAAGCTGGAGGGAAGAACAGAAACACAGGCTGCTCTAGGCAAGCTGAAGCACACTGCGAGGTTACAATCGCAGAGACCACAATAGCACAGTTGGCTCTTGTTCTTCTTTGCCATCACATATATTTAGAACCTCAATATTACTGCCAAGCCCTCTTTGCCAAAATATCCAGAGAAGAAAGAAAATATTTTCAGTTTCTATATGGGAAGTTGGGCCCTCTGCTAAGAAAATTATTCTTCGGCATTGTACAAGTTCCTAAATAGCAATCATCAAGTTTGTCAAGTTTAACTGCACTGTCAAAATAAGCCTCGTATATCACCCTCAAATTTACTTGATATTTGGCCAAATTCATTTCAAACAATTTGAAACAGCAGCTTTGCTTGTTTTAAAATAATACTGTATTTTTTTATTAAACGGTTTTATGCAAGCCTTCACCAGAAGATGACCATGTTTGCCAGACAGTTTATGTACGACACTCTTCATGTTAATTTATAGTTATTATCCAGATTGTGATCCTGGAGAAATTACTCAAAATATGTTTTGTGATATTTGGAAAAGGTGCAGTTTTGGAACAAAAAAACACGAAGTACTTTGTGCACAGATGTAGGTGGAAAGTTAAGGAAGATGATATGCAAATAGCTCTGCTGGAATTTTGCTAGAGCAGATCAAAACATTTCTATTTTGATAATAAACATCACTAAGGTTCTTTTTAACCCATGGTGAAACACAGCATTTGTAGAAGCAAGTGAACACCACTTGGAATCTCTGACAACCCTTCCTGCAGAACTTTATAGATAGAGAATAGGAAAAGAATAGGATCTCTAACATCCGAAACAGAAAAAAGCTGGGGTACAGCTCTGAACTCAACTGTCAAAACAGGCATCCTTACAAAATGGACAACATATGCTGCAAACAGAACTACAACCAAGATGAAGAACAACTTACTGCTCTGCAAGGTGTTCCTATTGAAGTTTGAGACCTTGTCCATGAGAATGCAATCCTTCACTCAAAAAAGCTACCAGAGACTAACAGTAGTAGTAACTTAATCTAGTAATTACAACCACAGTAAGATACATCCATGTTTCACATAGGCACATAAAAAAAAAGAAGCTTCCTACTCTTAGAAGCTGGGGATCTAAATTGTAAGCTTAGATTAAGCACTAAAAACCATGGCAAGGAGTCTGTATTTTCCTCAAGACTGCACTAGATTAGTGTTCTTCACTTTTTAACAAATGAGGGAATAGCATCTTGCCTATCTGCAAAAGATGCGTTGAGCAGGAGCCTGATTTAATTACAAAATGTAGAATCTTGTTGCTTGTTGCTACCAAAAGAGCAGCAGCTTAAGTAACTCCAGCATTACTAGAGAGTACACCAAGTGGAAGCAAAGCACAAACAAAAGAACAAGACAAACTTTTAGGCATACTGGCTAAGGCTTATTTTCCTAATGAGATTACTAGTTCCTCCATCAGAGAAGATTTGTAGACAGAGCAATACAAACTCCACGGTAAGTGGGACTGGCAAATAACCCCGTAGGACTTCTTTGCTTGGGGGTTTTCTTGCATACTTTTCCTTATTGAAGGGATGGGTGGAGAAAGGAACTCTGAAGAACTGCTTTCTTATTCTGCCCAACTTCCCATTTTCCTGTTCTTCTCCTCCTCCCTGTGAATACTTGGCAACAATGTATTTTTAAGAAATACTCTTAATTAACCATTACACAAGGCAAATGGTATGATAAAAGAATATAGTTAAGGAAACCGGTTTCCCAAAAAGCAGGAAGGCAACTCTGAACAAATATATTAAAAAACCCCTAGTTTCTCACTCTTTTAACTTACAGTCTTATATATCTACAGTTGAATTTGCTCAGCACATTATAGCTTTCATTCTTTAAGTGTTAACAACTACTCCCTCAGCATAAGAAACTGGTCATGAAGGGTGAACAATGCATGGCCAAAACACAAAATAAAACCACTTACTGTTAATCAGACATCAAATACTTAAGAAATTGCTTTAGTGTCTTGATGAAGACTCTGCTCAAGTTTTGGCAAAACTTACAAGTGTGTTTTTAAAGTGAAAACTTGCTGTGAAAAAAATGCCCCATTAAGTAACCAAACTTCTTGCCCCCAAGCAGACACATCCTGGCCAAAAGAGAGCTATCGAAAACCATCACAGAAAGCTTTCAAACCACTCAAAGTGATTGTTTCTACTCAATCAATTTGGTGCTTAACTTCAGAAAGGCACCAATTCAGAGCCTTGTGTACAAGAGCGATAGCTTAACAAGGGCCTGCTAGCACCTACCCAACAGACAGGCATCGCTTCCCATATTCGGATCTAGCCCCCAGAACCAGGACAGAAGCACTGGACAGATGGTACTGGCGGCTAAGGTCAACAATGAGGTCACCACAGTCTTCAAGCCAAGGGTTGCTGATAAGACACATTTACTTTAATCACACATCCTTAACAGATCGTGCATTTCCCATAGTTTCCAAGTTGGTATTAAATTTGATGCACAGCTTTTGTTTTTCAAAAGTTCCCTAATGTTTTATGTTACAAGCTTAGTTTTGGCTCTGGATGTCAGCATTAAGGAAATAAGAGGATGGAACTAATTTATTACAACTCTTCTGAATGTAAGATGGCCAAAATAATTTACTACCGAAAATTGCCCCCTGCGGAACTGAAATCTAATTGTGTCTCATAGCATGACCAAAAAAAAAAGGAAATTCAAACATGGTACCAATTTCAAGTAAACATACTTTCAGCTTTCATTAAAAACAAACAAACAAAAAAAAGACCCAAAGCTAAACATCTTGGGATGCCTGGAAATCAGAACCAACCAAACTTACTTTTTTATATAAGCAACTCACCTCTATCTGGAAATGTGCCTTCCACTCTTATTACAAGTAAAATCTCTGCTGGAAAATTACAGAAATGTTTTTTCCTGTCTCTTCATTTGCTATGTATGACAGCATTTTGTCTGAAGCCAGTTTCTGCTGTTTGCCAATGGTTTTGTCCATAGCCTCTTCCCCAGGGGGTTTCACACAAGAGAGGAGACTCTTTCATAAAAAAATATATCAAATTAGCAGGCAATTTTGGAGGGGAGGTGTGATGATTAATATGTGAAATATCCAAGTTTTGAGAAAACCGAAAATCTGTTACAAAGTCCATTATGTTTCTACAAAGCCCTTACAGGAGTATCTAGAAGAGGCAAATACTTCATTTTAAACACTGTGTTACCTTAAAAAAAAAAACGAACAACAAAGCAAAAACAAAACACAAAACCAACCCACCATTTAAAGGTAAAAACCAAAAAACACCACCAACCCAAAACCAAAGTCTTCAACACCTGAATTCATTTCATCTGCTCAGAGCCAGGCTGAGCAAAATATCACACATGCCCAGAGTGTACCGACTTACCTGAGAAATGAAGGTATGCAGTAGGAGTTTGCAGAAGGTATCAAAAGCCTTGCAAAATCAAATCAAATTTTAGAAGGTAAGAAAAATGAAAGCCAATGAAATGGAACTTCTGTGCACGTTATCATTACTGCCACAGGCACCTAGCTCGTTAAGGACCAACGAAGAGGATTCTTCCTTTCAGTCTAGAATCCTTTTGCACTTTCACAAAGCTACATGCTCTCAAGAACAACACCTAAACTGTTCCTGTGGCATAAACAATGACTTCCACATCACACAATATACATTGCTGCTGTGTTTCCCTGTAGCTCCCATTACACACTTCCTCAAAATGATCCCTAGGCAGAAGCAACAAGTAAAGACTACTAACCTACCAAGTTTGATTGCTTTTTTTAAAGGAATATATTGTTTTAGTTCCCATTTAATGTTCCAGATTAGACTCTCTCATAGCCTTTTTTATTCCATTCCTTACAAGTCGAAATCGGACTGTAATAAAAAAATACAACAAACAAGTAAGTAAATGCAGGTTCTCAAACCTGCAAGATAATTTTAATTTCAGATACAGAAGACTGCCCCGCAGCTTTCAGTTTTCACTAGTTTTAGATGTGATCACAAGGGCTGCCACCCACATTTTGAATCGTTATTTTAAAATGAATTACTTTTTCACACGCTGTAGTTTCTACCATAATCAGCATAGGCCTTGTTGTAGAGATTTATTTTTTTTTTTTTAAAAGCCACACTGGACATAAATTACTACACTTTAAAACATTTCCAGCAGTAACTTGAAATGAAAACTGGTTTCACTGGTTTACGGCTCCTCACATTAAGAACAAAGTCACAATATAAACGGTCATAAAAATTACATAGAGGGGGGGAATTTGGTGCAAGGAATCCAAAACTTTTGAAGTGCTAACATTAAAGTACGCAGCACTTTAAACGAGCACGACTAGAAAACTAAACCTTAAAGGCTTTTAACTACAGAAGGAAGTTGCTGAAGAGCCAGCACTTCAGCGGACCTGAAGAGAAGCGCACCCGAGTACGCCTGTATCGCTCAGTGCGAGATGAGCCGAAACTTTTTACTGCCGATCTGAAGTGCAGGCAGGAAGGCGAGGGGGAGGAAGGAAAACCCCCCCGAGACCAGGGCAGCCCGGGGGGAGCGCAGCGCTCCGCAGGCAGCCGGGACCATAACAAAGGGGGAGCCGCCGCCGCCTCCACGTGCCCGCCGCTCCCCCGCGGGTGACGGGTGACAGGCTCCGCAGCGCTGCCAGCACCCACCCGCCGCTCCTCCCGCGGACCCCGGCCACCCCCCCCCCGGCTTCTCCGCGGGAGGCTCCGGCTCCGCGGGGCTGCCCATAAGAAACTTTTTTGCGGCAGCTCTTCGTAAAAAGCCGGCCCAGAGCCAGCTCCGCTCCACACCCCGCGGGGGGGGCGGACACGGAGGAGCCCCCCGCCCCGGCACCCTCCCCCCCTCCGCCCCCTCCCCCGCATGGCCGCGCACCCTCCACCCCCCCAAAAGCCGGAGGGTGCCGGGGCTGCTCCCCTCCCGCAGGGGTGCGGCGGCCGGCCGGCCTCCCCCGGCACAGGCACCGAGCAGGGTCTCCCAGCCCTCAACCCCCCCCAACCCCTCCGCCTGCCCCCTCCCCCTTTCCTCTCTTCTCCCCTCCGGGCTCTTTCCCGCGCCATGCCGCGACCACCCCGCCGCTCTCCTCAGGCGCCGGGGGTCCCGCTCGGCCCCTCAGCGGGGCAGCCCCCGCCGCAGCTGCCGCCTCCCCCGGGCTGTGGAGGGACTCACCAGGTCCTTTGTGTTTTCCATCAGGCCCTCATGAGCAGGAGACGCCCGCTGCCTCTGCCCCCTCCCCTCGGCTCGGCCCCCTCCGCCTGCCGCCTCCCCCTGCGAGGGGCCGGGCCCGGCGGGGCAGGAGGCGGCCTGGAAAGTTCAGCCTCTCACTCAGCCGGAGAAAGGGACCCAACTCCCTGCGCCGGAATATCAACAACATTAGCATAGCGCCGCTGCGCATGCGCGGCGCCCGGCCCACCGCGCGCCCTCATTGGGCTCCCAGCTGTTTGGGGCTTCCTCGCTCGCCGTACCCCCTCTGGGGCGAACCATTCGGGAACGAGGGGGTTCAGCGGCAGGGCAGAGCCTGCGGGAGAAAAGCAGCCCCGCCGAGGCTCGTTTTGTTGTCTGACGGGTGGCGGCGCGCAGGGGGCGGTCGGTGGTCCGCCGTCGGGGGCGCCCTTGTTGTTAGACGGGGAGGGGTGAGCCCCTCTGGGCGCGCAATGGAGCGGCCCGGCCGTGGGCCGCGTCACGTGGAACGCGGGGTGGGAGGGTGGGGGGGGGGAGGGAAAGGAAGGCAAAGAAAGGAGGTCACGTGACAGCGCCGTGCTGCCAGGGAAAGGGGCCGGGTCACGTCGGCTGAGGAGGGGCAGAGGTGCCAGCCTATCACGGCCGGGGGGCGGGGCAAGGGAGGTGGTATAAGCAGGAGTCACGTGGCCGGTGCGCACGCGTTCCGGTTCCGGTTCCCGTTCCCGGCTGTCCTGTGTGGAGCGATGCGGCCCGCGGCGGGGGCCCCTCGCCCGGCAGCGCCCGGGGCGGCGAAGGGGAAAACTAAAATGAAGACAACGAAGAAAACGAAGAAAACCGGGAAGAAGCTCCAGCCGCGCGTGCCGGCGGCCGCAGCAGCAGCGGCGGCGGTGGCAGCCGAGCGGGCAGCGGCTGAGCAGGCGGCGGCGGAGGCGGCTCGCCGCGCCCGGCACTTGAAGGTGCTCGGCCGCTCGTCGGGCGCCGAGCGGGAGCTGGAGGACCTGGTGTTCGGCGACAGCCTCCACGTGGAGGAGAACGAGCTGCTGCGCCGCTTGGCCGGCCCACAGCGGGTAGGGCTCGGGGAGGCCCGGCGGGCAGCGACTGCCCTGAGGCCCTGGCCCCGCCGGAGCGGAGCGGTGGGGACACGGCGTTTCCCGCGGTCCCGGGCAGGGCCTTGTGCCGGGTTCGGCTCCTTACCTGTTCCCCCCTGCTGTGTCTGTCATTTCTCTGTACCGGTCTGTGACCGGGCTAAAGTGGTCTGTTTGGTTGTTTTCAGCAGAATGCTACAGAGAGGACGAGTCTCGAGCAAGCCTCCAGTGATTCAGAAGTAGAAAATGAAGCAGAAGGTAAAATCCTGTCTAAAAAGCCAGCCTGGGTGGATGAAGATGATGAAGCTGAGGAAAAGTAAGTTCAAGTTTGCAGGTAAGATTTACACGTGACACTTAAGAGTCACTGTAAGTACTTTCAGTTTGGATGATCTTCATTTTCTGTGGTTCTTTTTCTTTGTAGTGTTGATATGACCCATAAGTATAGGAAAGATTTCATGAAAAGTGATGCTGAGAAGATACTTACCAAGAAAAAGCTAAAAAGAAGACTTGAAGAACAGTGAGTTTCATTAATGATTTTGTGACTGTTATTAAGATAAGATAGGTTTATGGGACACTTAATGTCCTTTTCCTCTGTAGCTACTGTATTCATCCAAAACAATATGAAGGATAGTAAATAAATATGCATTAGCATTTTCTAGACTAATAGTTGTTTTAGTAGAGGTGCACAAACTTATTTGTTTTCTAGGAGCTTATACCAGGTTTATTTTTTTGTAGTGATGCCTTGCTTTGTTAATAGGGCGATGGAAGATGGTGACTTGGTATGGATATAGGCAGATAGTAATGCAGAAATTTAGGTGGTGCTTGGATTATCTTAGTATTGTGTCGCTTCAAAGAACAGTACTTTAATGTTTGGTATTGATTTTGCTTTAATTTAACATTCAGGAAGTAGTCAAAACACAGAAAACTGAGTGAAATTTTAAAAAAACTTGCAGAGTGTTAAGTAATCTTGCAAAGTTGCGACTGTACATTTTGGAAGTACTTAACATATAGAAGGAAATCGCTTTCTCCAAGAACCTGGGATTGTTTTTCCTTTCTTCACCTGTCTCTTGCAAGGTTTCAGCAAGCAATGGGAGGAGTTCCTGCCTGGGCTGATTTAGAAAATAGGAAGAAATCTAAAAGGACTGAAAGTGATAGTAAGTAAATCCCTTGCTGTTCTACTAAGCATGTCTATGTTTCCTTATTCAGCTTCTTAGAAAATAATTATTTTTGATGGTTTCTCGGTTTTAACACCATTATAATATGCTGGATAAATCATCCTTATTCCTTTCTTCCTTTCCTCAATGTGCTTTGATTTCATTTGATTCTGTAAGGAATTTGTAAATTGTGATGTTGAGAGTGCTTGTGGAATTAGCCTTTTCAATGTGCTTTGTCTTAATTAGGTGAGAGTGATGAAGATGCTGATCTGCTGCGCAAGACTGGTAATTTCATCTCAAACTCTGAGTCCCTGCCAAGAGGTATTTTGAAGGTAAAGACAAGTCCATTTTTCCACCTCAGTTTGAACCCTACACATGTTTTGACTTCTTTGTTTCTATAACTGGAAACTCTACAGAGCAAACTGTTGGACAGGTTGGATAGTTGATGTCATGGAAGCAGGAAGCAATAAATTGAAACATATTGTTTGACTCTCCAGTTATTTTATGTACTCTAAAGTTGCACTGTAGAGTTTTAATTTCTGCACAGGAAAGAGGGAATTCTCCCACAACTTCAAGGTTGCTGAAATGGTCTTTGAGAAGCGACAGCAGTAAATGAGTGTTTCTTACACTGTCTTTTCTCCAGCAATTTCAGCTGAGTCAGAATGTAGCTAGTTCCACATAGACTGTTAATTTTGAAGTCCATAGAAAAGCTGTTGAGTTTATTTTAGGTCTGTACTGCTGCATGGAAGCAACTTAGTGAACTTACCGTGTGCATATTTTGCTTGTGTCACGCTGTCTAAAAGTTCATCATTGGGTTTGAGATACTACTCTTGTAGAATAAAAAGTAATTAAGTTGTCTGTTCATTAGCATAAGCAAGAATGTGTAGGTTGTACTTTTTTAACTGCTTGATCTCTGTTCCAGCTGAAGACCTGCTTGCCTGCTAACCAGGAACGTTTTGCTAATGGAAAACTGGTAACTGTGCAGTTTCATCCATCTGCTCAAGTAGTGATGACTGCTGGACATGATCGATCTGTGTCTCTCTTTCAGGTGAAGAGTTTTAATCTCTGCTCTGTAAATAGCCACTTATACAGAATCTTGTTTTATAAGTGTGTTTGATATAGCCCTGAAAGATGGATCTCTTCTCTCTTCTGTCCTCCTATTCCTCCTCCTCTGTCCACCTCTCTCTGTGATGGTGTGCTTACTCTGTCCTCCTCTTCTCCTCCTCTGTCCTCTCCCTGTGATGGTGTGCTTACAGGGCTTGTAATGTCTGTGGTTACAATAGAATTTGTTTGGTTGGAGGCATTTTTTTTTTGGAAGAAATTTCCATCTGCAACTTCACACCAACCACTTACAGAGTATAGGCAAACGTGATTGTATCAGAGATTTTAGTTGAAGATTTATGTGACGAGGACTAACGAGATTCTTTTTTCCTTCTTTGTAAAGCCTGGAGTGTGGGGAGCTGTCCACTTTGATTTAAAACTCTAATATTGCTGTGAAACTGTTTTGAGGGTGAGGAGACTGTACTGCAGCAGGAAGCTACTCATCCTGGAACTCTCCTGCCCTGCTCCTCTGAAAACGAAAGATCATAATTCTATTGAGGAGCTTTCATCATGGCCCAGTATCAGGAAATTGTCAAAGACACGAGTTGAATTTGACATTACCACAGGACTGCAGGAAAGAACAATTCAAAACAAATTTTTCTGCTTAGAAAAGCACAATAGAAGTGATTGTTTGAACAAAGCATGGGTACGACAGGGAAGGGTAAAAGATGTGAAGCATATCCAGGAAAGCTGAGAGTGCCTGCCATGTAAGGGTGAGGAGACAAGAGCCAGGTTATTTGTAGATTTAAGAGAGGAAAAGGTTAATGCTTCAACTGGTGTACCTTTTACTGTTTTAAGTCTCTTGTACTGGCTAGTTGATGTAATTTTTGATGTAAAAGTATTTGGTATGTTCCTTAATATGATAATCTCTTTTTTTTTTTTTTTTAAAGGTTGATGGTATAAGGAATCCCAGAATACAGAGCATTTACTTAGAGAGTTTTCCAATTTATAAGGCTTGTTTCAGTGTTGATGGAGAACAAGTTATAGCCACTGGTACTCACCATAAAATGTTCTTTGTGTATGACATGATGAGTGGAAATATTATTCCTATACAGAAAGTAAGAGGTACGTTTTATAGTGCTGTTAGTGTCTGGGTATAGTTGAAGCTGTCCCAAATAGAGATGGCATATGAATTTGCTTGAAAAGGAAAGGCAGTGAATTGTGGGAGGTCATATTTTTAACTTATCTTCAGGGATCTTTACTTGAGAACTTTTAGCTCTAGTTTGTCTGAGATATTAAAAGTTAATTGTCACACATAAGCAAGGTTGAGTTGTAGCTTTCCTGTGATGGTGTATTATAGAAACGAAAAGCTGAAGTTGTGTCAGATCATGCCTCTGAATGTTGAAGAAAAAGAATAAATTATGCCAGTTTGAAGTTCTGAATCTCTTTTTAAAGGTGTGGATGAAAGATTTCTCAGACACTTTGAACTTTCTCCAGATGGATCACTTATGCTTGTAACTGGAACTTCAGGTTACCTTTACTTGTTGTCAATGAAGGTAATTTATCTTCATGCAGCTTCAGTTTCTTGGCACTTTCTTCCTTTTGCATTTGCTTGCTAATATTTAATTTGAAAAGCAATCTAGCTTTCCATGGAAACAACTGTATGACACTGCTTTCAAAAATGAGATGCTGAATCAAGTACCTGTAGCTTTAGAAAATTATTTTGGGGTGTCTGAGGAATTTTTTTCTTGACTGTGCAGGTCTCTTTGGGGCTGGTGGAGCTAAGGCCAGAGTTTCATGGGTTTTTAAGCTGTCACTGGAAAAAGCAGTACGTCAGTGTTGTATTTCAGCTCATTGCACCAACACTGTGCTGGCAAAAGGAACGGCCTCAGAATGGAAACCTGAGGGTGGAAGAAATACAGGAGTTCTTTTTTTGGAACTGCACTAGTGCCTGCTGGTGTACCGTGTTCATGAATCATTTCATCTGCTGTGATTCATAATGCATATAGAATTTGTCAATTAAATTTTCAAGTGCCATATGATGGCAGCTGAATTTGCTTTAGAATTTTAATATGAAAAATAATTTTAAAAAAGAAATTTCACCTCCATTATATAATGAGGAGCCTTCAGCAAGGGAGCAAATGAGCATTTGTTGAATGAACTGTAGTTGTGTAATAATAAATTGATCGTGGGCTCATGAGCATCAGCTTGTGTGCTGGTCTGTAGGCACTGAAAATGTTGGTGCTCTGTTTTTAATGTCAGTGTAGCTAACTTAAGATTTTTGTGGGACAGGAGTATGGAAACAACTTCCCTACAGATTTTTGGTAGAATCATTGTCACCATTGTTGTTCATCCTATAGACAAAGGAACTGATTAGCACTATGAAGGTAAATGGAAGATCCACTGCATCTGCTTTTGCTCCAGACAGCAGTAAAATATATAGCTATTCAAGTAAGTATTCTATCTAATGGCACTAAGCATAATTCCATTTCAAATGCATAAGTTTTTATGAGTTATTTATTGTTTTACAAAGATAATTAAAAGGCTTTATGCCAGTGTGTGGCCTAAAAATACAACTAAGAGATCAATCATTAAAGAATGGAGTTATTTTAGTCTTTCTTTAGTTGATTGTTGGTTTGTTTTTTTTAATACACTATATTTGATAGTTGTCATCTAATTAAATTTATTTTAACAAAATAGTGCATTCTGTATATATGATTTCTATAATCTTCTACTTTATTCTGTAACCAGAGGAAGGTGAAGTTTTCATTTGGGATGTGAGAAGCAGAAAGTGTTTACACAAATTTGAAGATGAAGGTTCTTTGGAAGGGAAGTGCATTGCTGTTTCAAAAAATAACCAGTATGTAGCGTGTGGGTAAGTGACTTGCATTTGACAACTTCTGTCTCATTTTGAAGCTCTTTGGTAAATTTATTGACAGCTGGTGAGAGTGTAGAAACATGGTGTAAGTTTGGTTTTAATAAGGTTAAATTAGAGGAGACTAGATGGATATTGCCTGGTTTATAATACACTTTGTTCCATGTATATCTACAATACCATAACACAACAGCAGAGTCACTCCTAATGTATTACTGTTCCCATATCTGGGTTTAGCAGTTAATTTTGAAATCAAACTGACTGGATTTACAAACTCTGTAGTACAAATGTCAATTCAAGGTCTTACCCCTTTTCTAGTTCTCTTTCCTATTCTGCTAATACGGCTCCTTAAAGACAGCATGTTAGTGTTTGAAAAGGTACCTCAACTCCAAGCTGCAAGACTGAGAGTTTCTTGAAGCTAGTTGCTGAGATGCAGCTTCAGCTAGGATACCAATCCTTCTAAATTAGATTAGCAAATGCTTAAGTACAATATGTATTACAGCATGTGTTTTCTTAGTCCTCTTCAGAAGATGATTTTGAAGTTGACTTACTCTACAGGGTGTTTAAAAAAAAAAAAAAAGAAGCTCATATCAAGCTCTCATGGCTTTGAATTCATGTTATCTGAGAGATGGGCTTATCAAGGCTTGCCACGGTTAAGTGCATCTCTTTACACATAAATAAAAAAATCCCCAACAAGCACCTCTACTAAATACTGTTCTAAGCTCCAAAGGAAAACCAAGCTCCAGTAAATAATTGGAAATTACGTTTTTATTAGAATGGTGGCTGTAGATAACAAGATAATATGTAATATGTGCTGTAAATGTTACGTTTTTGTGTAGTCTTTGTTAATTTTTTTTTAGGTCATCTTCTGGAGTAGTAAATTTATATACTACTGATGTCTGTCTCAAAGAAAAGTATCCAAAACCAGTTAAGGCCATAATGAACCTAGTTACATCTGCTACATGTGTTACCTTCAATCCCACCACGGAAATTTTGGCAGTGGCTTCCTGTGAAAGTGATGAGGCTGTCAAGTTGGTATGTTCAGCTTCTTTAGTACAAGCTGGTTTTGTATCTTGATCAAAAAAGTTCCTGGTGACATAATAAAACTGACATCAAGCAGACCTGTATACTGCAAAATTTGCTAGAATAAGCAGATCAGGACATGTACAAGATAATGTACATTTAGAAGGAAATGATTATTGTTTTTTCTTCAGGGAAGCTATCCTGACAATAACATCTTATGGTCTAGTTTACCTTTTGTTTTTCCTTTTTTGAAATGCCCTTATTTCAGTGCTGTAAATATAACTCAGCAGCTGTTAACTCTGATGGTCTTACTGTGTGGTGGTTTGCTTAGCTCATTCAAAATATTGCCAGCCTTGTTGGAATTCTAGCCAACAGTAGAACTATTAAATTAATCTGAGGGTTTGGAAGGCTGTTTTTTCTGCTTAGGTGTAATTACTTATGAATGAGTTGCAATAACTGGCTTTGTAGTGTTTTCCCTACACCTTTTCTCCAGTAAAACTCTATATAATAGAGCAGTGTAGGGTAGGAATATAACTGAACATTTGAACTTAATACTGACCTCCCCATTTGAAATCTATACTTTCATTTGAATTTTAGTGTCTTTTTCCTAATTATTATAACTAATGACTTCTTTCTCAATAGGTACACATTCCTTCGTACACTGTATTCTCAAACTTCCCGGTGTTCAGAAGAAAACAGATTTACCTTGCTCAATCTATGGACTTTTCTCCCAGAAGTGGTTTTTTCTCTGTAGGAAATAACAAAGGCAAAGCTTTGTTATTTAGGTACGTAGTAAGCTAGGTTCATTAATCCCAGATAACATGTTTATATTCTGTAAGATGGGGCAAATGACTGGTAAATGATGAGGTTTGACTTTGTGATCGGAATGTAATCTGATGGTTTAATTAAGCGTGGAGCTGGCTTTCCCTTCTGGAGAATGAGCCTTGTTGATTGTCTAATTAGAAAACAGCCATTGCTGCAGACATCCCTGTCCAAACTGTCATTGTCCTTTTCTGAAATAACCAGGATGTAAAAAGCCAGATGCTGGATGCTTTCCCCATTAAAATAATAGCTCAGGAGGTTTAAAAGACCTGTGCTTCATTGTTAACATATGGATCTAGCACGGGTTTGTTGTGACTGTAAAGGCAGGGTGGGTTGCTCAGTGAAGTTATGGAGATTTCATCCTTGGAGATACTCAAAAGTTCTCTGGACATGGTCCAGGGCAACTAGCTCTGTGTGGCCCTGCTTTGAGCAGCAGTGTTGAACCAGATGACCTTCAAAGGTCCCTTCCAACCTAAACTGTTCTGGGGTCCTGTGAGTAGTGCTCGGGCCCAGTGAAGTTTGAATGTGTGCTGTACGTGCTGGATAGTGCTTGTGGCAAGACTTCATGGTTTCTTGTGAGGACATACAAATAAATGTGTTCTCTTGCCACTTTACAACTATATTCTAAAATCCTAGTTTTAATACGGAACTCGGACTCAGTGACTGATGTCTGAACAGCAGAAGCTTAAGTTTAGTCTTTGTGAGAAGGGAGGTGTTGTGGTGTTTATTTTTTTTCTGCTGGTGTGATCAAGGGTAAGGAGTTCCTGAGAACTCTGCAGTATAATCAGTGGTAACAACTCGGAGCAGGAATGTTTCTTTTTTTTTAAGCTAACTTGAAATAACTTTGTGATACTTCAAAAACTTTATATTTTTAATGTGAAAGCATAATGATTTGCAGAGCCTGACAAGGAGAAGTATGAAAAGACTCAAATGAGTCTGTAAAACTGTCAGTACATCTTGTGATTTGTCCTTTACGTGAACTTGAACTGCATATTATAATGGCACTTCAAGTAAATCTAGCACATGGATGATTGCTGTCTTTTGCTACTCCTGTGTTTCAGATTAGTTAAGAATAGTCAAAGTGACACTGCTGCATAGTTGCTGCTTCTTTGTGGTGTTCATTCAACAGGTTACTGAAAAGTTTTAAATCTGTCTCAACTGTTCTTTTTTTTTTTTTTTTAGGCTAAAACATTATTCAGATTTTTAAAAGAAGATACAGGAGAAAATGGACCAGTAACTGAGGTAAAAATAGCACTAGAACTCTTGACAACTTTGTCTGGAAGAACCTCATTTTCATTTTGCTACCTTCACCTCTATAAATGGCAACTAGAAGTCCTTAATACTGTGTAATCTAAAGCTGTAGTAGGCTCCCCATGATGGGCAAAAGTCAGGCTTGTCTTGTCAATCTTGGCTTTTCTAATAATGCTCTTACAGGGAGTTGGTAGTTCAACTAAACTTCTGCTAAGTCCTGTTGACAGCAGTTTTAAAAACCCTGGAATTATTTAAATCAACCTCATAGGCAGTGTTGTCAAAAACAGCTGTAGGTTGGCAGATACTTGGCTTGATCCTGTGATGATGTCATGTGAGCCCACATGAGTTTGCATAATTTCAGATTCAGACTGCAGAAATTACTGAAGTCTGAAGTGTAGCTTGTGCTACATTGTACACTTCAACCTTTTACTGGGAAACTGAAAGACCTGTAGCCTTGACAGTAATATGGGAGTTCTGTTTGACCCAAAATGTGTCAACAATGGGGAGCTAAACTTGTTCAGACTGGAAGTAGACACATCTTTGCATTTTCTGCTTGCGTAAAGTTTTGTGATGGCTAAATGTTTGGAAGATACTAACAAAATTCTCTGTACTTATTTTTCCCCAGGTGTTGTAACCTGCAGATCCAGGTATACTGACAACATTGAGGAAGCTTTTTTTATTTCATATGGAAGTTCAAAACTGCTAATGTAACATTTGTGGTTTTGAATGTTGTTTCTTAATAAATGCACCTACTATGTTTTCAACAAGTCGTTTCAACTTCTTCCGATGTTTTGTGTAAGCAAATGACTAAGTAGCTTTTAATGGTTGGCATTCAAGCCCATGTCCTCAAGAAATGCTTAAATGTCTTT
Organism: Todiramphus chloris collaris; assembly: GCA_025345505.1. Lineage (NCBI taxonomy): Eukaryota > Metazoa > Chordata > Aves > Coraciiformes > Alcedinidae > Todiramphus > Todiramphus chloris. The sequence continues at coordinate 6,362,091 of JANVCC010000127.1, read as the reverse complement.
AGTTATTATAAGCCTATGAAGTATTCCAGTGCTGAAACAGAAAACATTAGCTTTATGTAAACTGTCACCTCTGCTCCATGTGTTCAGCTTAAGCTTTTCCATCAGTCAGGTTCATTTGAGGCTGTGTTTAATCTGAAACCCTGTTGATGCAGGCCTTGTAGTTCAGCCCAGCTTAAGGGGGTCAACTACAGCTTGGAGATAGCCTAAACCAGAGAGTGAGAAACACCACCCTCAGTTGTCCTTACTGCCTGCTGTGTGTCACAAAAGCTACTGCCTGTAATGTGGTTTTAATTCTTAAGGAAGACCCCATTCTGCTCTTTCTGTGAAAGTAAAGTACTACTTGATTTTTAAATCAGTTGTGAAATTCTGATACCATTAGGGTCACCCAGCTAGGATTGCTTTGCAAGTCTTGTGCCTGATTCTTCATCTGATGCTGAATACTGCACCTCTGATTGCTTTGTTTCTGAGGTGGCCACCTCCTTCTTTTTAAATACAGTAATGAAAAGTTGCCTGTGAATCTGCTACAATAAAAATCCTGCTCTGAGAATAAATTGTGGCTAAAAGTCTGTCCACAGTAACATCAAGAGCCAAGGTGCTATAGTAACCAGTGATGAAGTCATTAATCCTTCAGTGAAAGTGGCATTCCAGAAAAAGTGCTCTGATTGTGAGAAGATAGTTTTAGAACGCTGTCAGAAATTTCAAATATCCAAGACTATTGTTAAATTCTTGTCATAGTGTTTTAAAAAACAGGATATTGATGTTTCTGATGTGTAATGGTATTGAAAATGGCTTTGCTGGTGATTCATTGTAAGATGAGAACTTGATTTCCTAAATCAGAGAAAAAAGCAGAATATGCTCTGGAGGTGTTAACTTGACTATGATGTTTAACCTTACTGCAGTGCTAAACATAAACTAAAGACCTAGTATGGAATGGTAAAATGAAATCAGAAGCATGCTTTAGTAAGATGCTTGCTGTAGGATTCTTCTATTAGAAATCTAGCTAAAATGTGGCTGTGACTGAGATTTTGTTGAACTTCAGATACCTAGATGCTGTACCTGGTTTATGACTTCACTAGAGGGCAGCACTTAATCACTTATTTGGAGACGACTACATGTTACTGAGCAGTTTGTCCTGTGACAGCACTGCTGATGAGTGAGGTTTTGGTTCTGGTTATCAACACAGTTTGCCTTGTTTTAATCATCTCTGTATTTCACCATTAGGGAGGATTAATAGTGTTACTTCATCTACAAAACTAAACAATTTTAAATCAGAGACTTCTAAAAGAAGGATTTTAAATATATTGTCTTTTTTACTCAATATCAAGGAAGAAAGGAGGGTTTAAACATTTCTGTTTGCAAATTGTATGATGTAAGTTGCAGACATTAAGCTCTATACTGAGTTACAAGGAGTGCTGTGTTACAAGAATATTTAAGCTTTGCATTAAATACCTTAGTTCTGACTGCTGCATTTTGTTTTCTGGAAAACATAACTTACTGCTCCATCCCTAGTATAAAATAAGGAAGACTTTTGCCTTGAGAAGTAAAACCTCAAGGTGCTTGTTGCATTTCTCAATGGGTTTTGAGCAAGGACACTTTCATGTACTAAACAGGCCTTGAAGGTTGGATTGTATGAAGTATTGCAGGAAGTTGAAAGTGTTACTAGTGCATCCGGGGATATTTATTTGCCATGGGATGAATTACTATTAAGTATACATCTCACTGTACTCTCATTCTGAAAACAGCTTTGTCAGTTTGCCATGTGGTAAGTGTACTTAAGCTTCTGACCTACTTAAAACCTCTTTGTGTTTAATTCCTTTTTCCTAGCATAGCTTTTTTTTTTTTTTGGCATTGCTTAGCTGAAGTTCTTTTAATAAATTATTTCTCTGCTTTTCCTCTCCTTCCATTCTCCTTGGCAAAATAAATTTTATCGATGTAGTCCATTAAATATTTATCACCACAGCCTTTCCCCTTCAGGCTGTGATCTTGTCTGATTTTGCAAGCTAAAGAGATTTAGTCTGGTTAGTGCTTAGAAAGGAAACCTCCAAGGAAAAAAAAAACCTGACTAGATGTTAGAGTAACACAAGTTACTCAGAAGATTACTGGGTTTGCTATCAAGTTAGTCTTGAATCTGCTGTTTGAATTTGTTCCCATTTGTGAGCTGTGTTTGTGATGCAGGTGGTTTAGCAAATTCTGAAAGGATAATGATTTTTTTTTTCCCCGTGTCTCATTCAATATCCAGGATTCCTTCTCTCAAAATCATTTGGAAAGTCGTGGTTCTGTAAATCTTTTCCATGTGGAACTGTTTCAGCTGCAACGTGATTTTTCCCTATACTTGGTGATCAGACAGCAAAGTAGATTCTCCTCTTTGTATGTAGTGCTGAGCCCATCTAGTGGATGTGGCAGTCATAGCACACCTTAAACAGAAGCTGGTTTCTCACCTAAGGATGTTTCTTGAAGTATTTGAAGACTTCTGGTGATGCTCTAACACCCCCCCTCCCCTTTTTTTTTTTTTTTTTTTTTTTTTTTTTTTTTGCTATAATTTGTACGATCTGGGGGAGGATACAGAGCTTTTCTGAAGGGTGTCTGAAATAAGTCTCTTCAGAATAAAATCCTGAATTACTGCTGCATAGTATGTCCAGGAATCTGGCTGGTATCCAGTGCACCACACCATCACTTACTCTGGCCAATACGGTCTAACCCAGTCTGGGACACTTTCTTTGAGGCAGTCTGCACCTCTGTATTTTCTTCCAATGATTAAAACTATGCAAGCCATACATCTTACGAAATTACTTTGAGACCCTTTAACCTCAACAGGATCGTATAAGCTGATCAGACACTTTGAAATGGCTGCAGTATGATTTGGTTGTCCTAATAGAAATTCTAAAGTCTGCCGGAGATCTCAGTCTTCATAGTGTTAAATTTTGCACATAAGATTGTCTGCCATATGAGACTTCAGTTTTGTGTGTGCAATATTGAACATTTTATTATGCTTAAGCAGATGGGAGGAAGAGTTGAAGCAGAGGGGAGTTTAGAAATGTGATGCAGGAGCCCTGACTCATCATTGCTACCCGTTGCTATTCTTCTGCCTCATCAGGAGATCAAGGATCTGTATTTATCATGCCTTTAGCTTGTATTCTATTGTATTTTCAGTCAGGTTCTAGCAAACTAAGACTGGCAGAAGAAATTAAGTCTAGCAAGATGTTTTTAACAGATTCACATGTTGAGGAGCTGGGGGAGGTTGAAGTTCAATTTAGGACCTTTGAAGACACATCCATTTCATGAAGTCTGAGTAACTTCTTTCTGCAAGTCTTGCTGCGGTGTAGGGTTTAGGAAGGGGCTTGTATCACATGCTGACATCACCATGCTGAAACACAAGTGTTCTTTATTCCTCTTTAAGCTTTATTTTAATCTTTGCCTGCAGATTTCTGAGTTACTGGAAGAGAAGAGGTGGTTTGAGTACTTAACATTCAAAGATAATTCTTCAAAAATGTATATAGTTTCTCAAAACCTCAGCATCCTGCCATTGATGAGATAGTTTATGTTACTTGTTGAAAAACTATTATCCCTGATCTAGTGGGAAAAACTGCATTAAGAATGAAAGGGTTTGGTTTGGGTTTTCTGTAGTTTCTCTAATAAATGTATTGGATTTGCACTGCTAAGAGTTACTCTTAACAAAATACAAGCATCTGTTACGCTGTGGGACAACTGTAACCACCCTGTCCTATCTGCAAAGTGTTTCAGCTCAGTAAGGGTAAGCTAGAGGGAAGTGACTATCCTGAGAGATGAAGTGATTGTAGTTTGGAAATGAACAGAAAAGGTCTTTGATAACAGGAAATTCAAGGTGACACATAATTGAGGACACCCAAGAAGTTCTTAGGTAAATAAGAAAATGACATGGGATTCATGAATAGGAGACAAATTTGTGTTAGTTAATTTTGTATGTAACAGCCATTATTGCTTATAACAATATTTATGTCTGTATTAACACAAACTAGTCTTTCATCTGCATAAATCTATCTAGCAGAGTGAGGCCCCCAAGCTGCTTGTAATAACTACAGAGGAATTCATGGGCTGTCAGTTCTCAAACCACTTTGTGCTGGAGTGTTTCAGCCCTGTAGTATACTGAGATGAAGCTATAGAATAACATATGTACCAATTAAGATTAATTACTGCAAAAGATTATTATGGCTGGATACTTGGCCAAAAGTGAGCAAATCTCTAGTTAAAGTTTTTGTTCTTGGAAAAATAGAACATTGTTTGACTGAACAGTGCTGATTTTCTATCCCTAAATTTATCTTGACCTGTTACAACTGGATCCAATGACTTATTCTAGCATAATTATGGAAAAGAACAGAGGCTGTATTTGAGACCCCACAAGTGTGCAGGTTTCAGTTACAGAAAAAGCCAAGATTGGATGCTGTTTCCAGTTGAGTGGAAAACTGTTGGGTTTTTTTTCTGTGACTCTTATTCCTACTTTAAGTAAGGTGTGACATCAGCCCTGATAGAGAATGGTTTACTCTAACAACACTGAGGAATTCAGTAATATACTGAATATATTCAGATTGTAATAGGATCAATCAAAAGTTTTAAATTTTACATAGTTAAACTTCCCAAACAGAAGTTTAACTCTGGGTAAGTCTAAGCTGTAAGAAATCTGAAAGCCTTTTTGAAATTCAGGACTCTAAACAATACCCTTTCCCACTGCAGGATGAGGATTATGTATCTTACTTTTTTCTAGCTTTTGAAGAAATGCTGCAGCTTCACACTTAGCCCCAGGAGTGTTGTGAAGCTGAATCCATCTTTCTAACTTTCCTCAAGGTGTTTGCATAAAAGGACTGATAGACACAGACTAGGGAAGGTGCAGATTACTTTGGTTAGAGAAGAAACCAATATTTTGCTGAAAACTCATCCTGTTGGGCTTGACATAATAACAATTTGCACTTAATGCAGGTACAACGGTCACTTGATAGTCTTAGAGTGAAGGCACTGTGTGACTCAAGTCAGTGTCCTGAAGCCCAGCAGGGCAAAATTATGGAAAAATATTAATGTATTCTTTGATTGTAATCATCTGGACCTGCAGCCTTTTCAAGTAGAAGATCCAGAAGGGCCTTATTAAATCAAGGAATTGTGCATAGTAAGTAATATTAGGCTCATGTCATTGGTGGGGGAAAGAGGTACAGATGTGAAATGAATTATATGCTGAGTCAGAACTGGGAATTTTGGATTAGTTTCTTGGTTTTCTGTCAGTTTTTTTAAAAGCTGGATTAGGTTGTCTCACTGAAAACTATGCCTTGTTCTGTTCTCACATGCATGCCTGCTATTTCCTTTCTTACTGGCTTGCAGTTCTTGAATGATACTTAAGGTGTTTCATTCATTCTTCAATCTGTTCTCCTTCCCCTGATACTTAAAAGTGATTCTGCTGATGAATACAATATCTAGATTTTTGTGAAGAATACTAGTTCTGTGGGAACTGACATTTGAATCAGTATTTCTAACTAACCTGTCAGCATTGGTAGGTTTCTGAAAAGTTATTCATCCTACAAAAGTTCAGATTGTTGCAGAAAATTCAATCTTGCACAAAAAAATCATAGGTTCCTGTGGCTCTGGGTACAGATGAAGATGCAATCCAGCAGTGTGGAAGATAAGGGGACTTGTGGAAAAAGCAGACGCAAAAATGTTGTCTGTGGTCAGTGCTGTGTAAAAATAACTGTCTTTATTCTAAACTTACCTAAATATCCTGTTCTCTGCATGGCTAATATTTCCAGAGCTGTTTTTCCACTGTGATTTTGGTCTAAGATCCTAAACATTTTGTGTCACCATATGTCTTCATTCTGAGACATTAGACATGAGAGACATGAAATAAAGCCTTGAAGAGAGATGGAATAAACCCCACCCCCAAATCCCTGAGAAGTAAATTTTTGTATCAACCCTGAAGGGACACTACCTTTTATATTAGCTGTCTGGTTTCTTGTCAATAGTGAATTCCAGAGATGTTAGGGGTAGGCCTGATATATAGGGGCCATGACATACATACATAATAATAGAAAGATTACCCAGCAGTTAGTAAGAAGTTCAGAAGAAACCATCTCTGGGAGTTCTAATCTGTGATGATTTGTACGGGCTGCATTGGTGCACTGCCCAAGACTCAAATGACAAACAGAAAAAAGCCTTCAGTAACACTCAGGCAGCATTGTATATACTGCTGAAATAATTATTTTGTGTTATTTTGCTTAGCTGAACTCAGGGCATCCTGGTAAACAAGTGTCTCATTACAATGCAGAGAGAATTGTGCAGTATGTTCGGTACACTCCTACCTCTATCCAGAAAGAAGTTGAGGGGTACCTCTAGAAACTGCATTTTTGGGGCATACCTTTAAACTTGAGACATACTAACTCACTGATTTGTTTGAATATATCCTCCAGAAATTCATGTCTTCACCCCAGAGCAATTAAGACAGTGGGACAGAACTTCACTTGAACGCGTTTAATGCTTTAGTCCCGCTTTTGCCATATGCTGATTTCCCCCAGAGGGAGAAAATCTGAGTACCATGTAAGATTTTCCAAACAGAATAATAAACGAGTGGGTGTTTGAGCTCTTGAAAGGATATGAATCTCTGAAGCTGGCTTAGCTGATTTGGTATTTTAGTTGCATAGAGTAAACCCAACATTTTTAGGCATGTTTTCAACTCAGAAACCTGTGTGTGCTTATGAAAAACACTGCCAAGAACAAGTGAAGGTGAAGCACATACGATAAATTAATGAACAGAGCAGGTCTCTGGTATCCTGCTTTCCCAGCTCTGCAAGATTTTACTAACTTCTAACTACAGTAATTAACACATTACTGCTGAAGGGCTCTGCAAGAAAAGAAACCCCTGCACCAGCCCCTTCTGCCATGTGCCTGACGTGGGGCTCGGCTGCCTTGCACGTGGTTGCTGGTAGCCCAGCCAAGTGGTCTTCTCACATGGCTCAGCAAGTACAAGCAGTCTTTGCTTTTGCTGTGAAAGAGCTTTTGTTATCCTGGCTGGATGCACAGGGATGTTAGTTGGATGCTTTCCTATGCAGGAAGGCTCCAGACAAGCTGGTAAAGGACTGGTGAGACAAGGAGAAGGTTAATGTTCAGCCATTGATGTGTTGTACCTCAAGGCAGAAGTTCAGTGCTGGGAAGATGCTCAAGGGGAGAGGAAACCACATTTTTCTTCTCCTGCTTACAGGTCACATGAGTTCCATGTAGTAGGTGTCTGTAATAATCAGTATTTTATCAGTCTGGTTAATGAGTGGTAGGTAAAATGCTGCTATTACAGTTTGGTTTGGTGTAGTTCTGGGTATAGGTCCAGCCTATTATTTCAGTAAAAGCAGTGGCTGCTCTTGTCTGATGCTTTAGGGAGTCCCAAAATTCCCAAGATGCTCTTTTTCTTCTGAGCTTTTCCGCCTTTTCCACAATCTATCCACTGGGAACCTTTTCCTTCCTTTCAGGCAGACTCAGAGAAGACCCTAGAAAAATGATTACAGTAAGTCTCAGGCTCAGCCAGCACTCTTAATTTAAAAATATGAGGCACATAATTGCTGTTAACACTCATAACAGTTTTAAGTCTGTGCAAAGTTAGCCAGTATTTTTAACGGGGCTACTTCACAGATTATGTTCCTGATGAGTATGTCATTGCTTCATTAGTTTTCTCCACTCATAGTTTTCATGCATTTTGATAGCAAATGATCCTTTGCTCTCAAGGACGCAGCCAGAGAGCACGTTCCTGTGAAGCACATGGTGATATCACGCAGATACAGTGGCCATGCCACTGCCAGAGATCAGCGTAGTGTGAAGAGTTAAGGAAGAAAACTTGGCAAAAAATTGAGTTTAGTACATTTTTATGGTAAAGATTTTACATACATATATATAGTGGTGATAAAAGGGAAGAGATTTATATACTCCAGCTACTAATGTATACTTCATTAACTTTACTAGGTGAAATTACTTAAGACTCCCTAAATATCAAATCCCTGCACAGAGTGGTATGGTAGCATTTATAAGCACCATTAATTGCTGGAGTGTACACTTGTGCACGTGTGTAGTAGCAGAAGCAAGATCCTTCTAAAGAACTCTGATGTTATATTCATTTTCTGTCAAACAGTTTAATGAATGCATGGGAGTTTTAGAAGTATTTCAAAGAGTTTATGGGGTGCTGATTTTAGACTGCAGAAACCCTTGATTTTTGAGATGCTGAACCCCCGTGCTCTGGCTGGGGTCAATATGAGAACTTTGCATCCTGTGTTGTTACGCGGGGCTTGGGGTTTGTTCCTCCTCTTCTTGCACTTACTGAGTGGAGTAGTCAGGGGGTTAAACACTCAAGACCTACTTATTATCAATTATTCACTTCCAAGCCTTTCAAATGAAGCACAGATTCAGAGAGCCATTCCAAAAAAAGGGGAAAAAACCTTCAAAACGATGAGGCTGGGTCTTGTTCCCACAGAATACAGAAGGAGCAGGTACCTATTTTTCCATTGTAGATTAGTTTTTAATTACAGCACTAGATTTTTCACCATACTGGGCAAAAACTGTCTCGTACTTAGAACTGTGATCATTCGAAGTACTACAGACGTGGCTACACAAACGTATCCAGCACAGGTTGAGCTTGTTAACTCTGGCACATTATCAGGCTAAACGGGCAAGGCTGTGCTAACTGGGGTGTGATGGGGCAGCTGTGCAGCAGGAAGCTCTACTTGAGCAGGCTCAGGGAAGATCTAGAAGCTTCTACACAGAAAAATTCACTTTGGGACAAAGTGTGGCTGATTTTGGGAAATGCAGGTAAGAGTTTCCCTACAATACTTTTTAAAATCCTTGTCCTAGAGGTCAAAACTTCTCCTCTTTGCTTTGGTGTAGCTCAGAGCTCACTGCCAGATAACAGCTCTCAGTGGTTCTTCAGAAATTGTAGCTTTGTTCTTTTGATAATAACAGAGTTCTGGAGAAGGGCGTTCCTAGGGGATTTAAAAGGGCTTTCTTGAAAGCCCCAGGGATAGATTAGTTATTCTTAATGTGGTGAGCTATCTGGAGTGCAATATTCTTGCTATCATCGCAGAAACCGTCTGTTCAGGGATGTGTTGAGGCAAGTTCTTTTTCCTGAGAGATCTGTTTGTATTTTCAGATTTATAACAGGAAAGCTGTGGGGATGCAGGACAAAAGGAATTATTGCTGGGACTGGTTATGTGTTTGTTGGTCGTTTCCCTAATCCCTAGCTTCTCCCTGGTGGCTTCGTGCCTGCCTGCTGTCCCCTGGGCACTGGGGATTGCCATTTTACAGAGGAGGGAGCTGCTGCCCTGTTTCTTTATCACCTCCTGTCTGCTTGGATTAGCTTTTCACAGTCTCGTCTGATGAGATATCTGTTTGTTTGTTGTTCATCTCCCCTCAGGAAAGCAAGAAAGAGCAAACAAAAGAAGGTTAATGTATCGCTGTGACTAGGAAATGTGTGGGTCCTCCCTGGTTAAGGTTCCTGAAATGAGTATCCTCATGAGTCCTGCTTTTGATTCTATCTGTGCTGGTCATTTTTATCATGTCAAACGTATTAAACTTGGTGACTCTGTGTGTGGCCTGTTACCCAGCCTGCTGTTAGTGCCTCCTGCTCCCTTCCCCCAGATCTTCAGGCTTTGCGCTCTGCCTGTAAAGCCATTTAATTGCTCTCGGTGTGTGTAAAATTACTGGAAAGTCTTGCTGTGTAGTAATTCTTACCTGCGTTGGGTATTTCTCCCTGAATTATGCTGCCAAGGTTGCCTCGTGTTGCTCAGCAGCTCCCTTTGCTGCTGGCATGGGCTGTTTAGGGGGGCATCCCTTACAGAGGTGCCAAGGAGCTACTGGGCAGATATGTCACTAATACCTGTTTGCACTTCTGGGTAACCTGTTTGGCAGCGTTTCTGCTGATACTGTCCCTCTAAAGCTGAAAGGGCAATGCATTGTTTGTAAGCATGAAAAAAGGCCCCTTACTTGGGGTGGGGGGAAGCTGTATTAGCTCTGCAAAGGAGCTTTATATTTTTATGCGTAAATGTCTTGGAAAATTTCAGATGGGGAGGGGGGGAAAAATGCATCAAGCGATTATAAACAAGAGTCTTCTGGTGCTCTTACTCAGAAGAACCATGTGCAGAGCAGTCAGTGTGGTTAAGTGTTCTCTTGGCTGAACTGCTGCCCAGGGGAACAGGATGTTCTTTAAAGTTCAGATGAAAATTTAAATCTTTCATATGTTCTCCTTGTCTAATAGTATGTAAAAGCACACAGCTCTCACATGGGTTATTTATATAACTTTGTTTCTGCTCAGGCTGAAGGATTCTCATTCTGGTAAATCTTTCTCCAACTAAATGAAAATGAAGATTTTTTTTTTTAAAAAAAAAGAAAATAGTTATTAGACCATTTGGGAGAATTTCTGCTATGATGCAGCTTTTTTGACTGATATGGGAGCACCCAGGAGTGAAACAGCTGGGGCTCTGTGAGGCTCTCCCTTGACATGCCTTCCCCACTGTCACGTGTGGCTGTGATTGTATGTGCTGTTCTGCTCTACAGCTCCATGCAGGGTTGGGCTGTTGGGCTTCCCTGGTCTAGCAGCTCTACCAAGGGGTGCTGACTGCTATTGCTGCTTCTGGTAACTGCTGGAGAAAGCTCAGTTGCAGGGCTAAATCCTTTTCATTGTGATAAATTGTATTTTATTCCTTCCCTCCCCTCTACATCCTTGCTTTCCAACCTCACTTTTTTTCTCTTTAATATAGCTAGCTGAAGTGGGATAAAGGCAAAGACTAAGTTGCCGTACCCTAGGTAAAATTTATAGCTTTTGAAAAGCTCCTATGGCTCAGGATGTTAATTGTAACCTGAGATTGGAGCTTGAAGAAGTAAATCTTTAATAACCTCACATGCTGCTCGGGAAAGGGGAAGAGACTGTTCAGTTTTCTTCCCCTGAACATTCCACTGTAATGCCTCTTTGCAACAGTTTTAGTGATGACATGAAATTGGATTTTTTTTATTTTTTAATCCTTAAAGTAGTCCCAGGCATGTGAATATGTACTAGGGCTGTCTCCAGATTTTTCTAGTGTTCAGCAAAAATTTAATATTGTAATGGTGACAGAGATGGAGGAGAGGTGGAGTGAGGTACCCTTTGAGGAATGGGTAGGAGACAGCATCGTCACTCAGTGAAGATGGGAGTTCAAGGGACTGGTTGCATGGCTGGATTTCCTCCTTTTCTTTTTTTTGTTCTGCCTTTTATTTTACCTGGGGCTTATCTTGTTTGCATGCACATATACAAAAAAATCCATTTTTATCTTCTCCCAAGTAAGGCCTGAATTCATTTCCCCTTGTATATTTTTACTGTATGTTAAGATGGCATCTGGAAATCCAGCCACAGACCCCAGTCCCTTTGATGTAGGCAAGCACAAAGCAAAAGAATGTTGTCTGCCCCAAAAGGGTTCACAAGGTTATATTTTTGCAAAACTAAATCCAGTTTCTCCAGCTTTGTGTTTCATTCCAAGGTGCTAAATTAATCTATTCTGCTGTTTAACAGTGAGTAAGACTCTAAAGTCATTTGAAGAGTACGGAAGAGGGTTAAAAAAATGTAACAATCTTCTAAAAATTTAAAATGAGCAGGTTTCATGACCCAGCAGATTAATTCAGAGAGAATCAAGTGATACATGGCAGAGGTAAGACATCTGATGAACAGCTCCAGCACAGGAGGGCAAATGATGTCAGCTTCATTTGAAAGTAATTGTTGTTGTACATGGCTAGCATATAAACTACAATAACCTGACATTACAATAACCTGACATTACAACGTGCTCCTCAGTACAAATGGGCAGTGAAAGCAGATGTTTTATTTTAATATTCAACTGGCAGCACTTCAGTGGCATCCAATTAATTTATATGTAGATATATCTATTTGAGAAAACAACTTGAAAGCTGGGATGCTTCTAGTACTGATCTGCAACTTTTCCTAACTTGCCGAGTGTGAGCGTTTTGCTGGGCTAGGTATGTCAAGGAAGGGCAAGGAGTCCACGACAGGTTGGAGAGGTAAGGTATGGGCTCCAAAGAAGTTTAGTTCTCTGACAGTTTCTAGTTGGTAGACAGAAAATAATCACCACCTGATGGCTGCTCACTCCAGTCTGCAAAATAAGCCCTTGGTCTCATTTTGTTCTTTAGTAGACAGGTCTACTCATCATCCAAAAAATGCTCGCCAGATTTAGTGCTAATTAGCTGCCTTGCTGGCAGTCTTTACCCAGAGGTGTAAATGTGAGTGGAACACAGATGTTAAAATAGCCATTTATCCCCAGAGCCTGCAACTTTTCTGTCTGTCTTGTACTTGTACTTTCTCCTGTATTTTGTCATTTACACTTGTGCACTGTGAAAGTGAAGGAATGTGGCCCTTTGTCTCTTGGTAAAGTGATTTTTGCAAAGATTCAGTATTTTTATGAAGCCTTGAGAACAGTTAGTACCCATAGGGCCAAAATGCTATTGGGTCAATCGCTTGCAGGGGAGACACTGTTGATGGGGTGAAGCCATGAGTGTGGATGATTTCTTCAGGCTCAGGTGGAGAGACTGTTATGCAGAAGAACTTTGTGGAAAGGGACAAATTCCCAAGCTTGTTTGTAATCTTGCTGCCATGTATGAACACCTTTCATTGGAGAAGCCTGGTGTTAGAAATACCTGGGAGTGTTGGAATCCATCCTTGGGATTCAACAACATACCCATACACAGGTAAATTTCTAGTTCTCCTCGATCCTTATAAATCTATCGGTGTCACAGACTGTTTTTTCAAGTCTCACTTTCCCTATATTGTTCCAAGTGCTTCATGTAGGTATTCTCCAGAGAAGCTCTTTAGAGAAATATGAGGGTCTGTGGGCTTCAGGGGCTATATCAAGCCCCTGTGATGCACAACGAGATGTTGGTGTGTTGGTAATGTGACTTCATCGTGTATGTACATTGGCTTAGTAAATTTTTGAAAGCAAGGTATTTTTGTAAAGATTAAACTCTGCTGACTATTTGACTGGATGAATAAAAGTCTCAGGAGTTAAAAACCTCTCTCCTTGCTTTTTTTTTTTTCCCTGACTGCTAAATGATTTGTATTGTATTTCATTTTATGTGATAACCTTATCGCAGACCGAAATGAATTTACCCCTCGCTTTCCTTTCTCAGATAGAAGCTGATGAGGTCTCAATTTCCAAATAGTCTTCATTTGCAGTTGCAGGAACCTCTGAAAATTGAGGCTGCTTTCTTTCCCCCATTTGCAGTTCCAGAGAGTAAATACCATGTAGAGAGGTATGACGAGCACAACCCAGAGCTTTTCAATTAGAAGTCCCTATTTCGAGAGCTGCAGAGAAGCCCTTTGTCTGTCAATAGAGCAAGTGTGGCGAAAAGCAATGGCTTTTAATTTTCTTTGATCCAATATTCTACCAGAGGTATAGTCCAAAGCAGTAGCCTTGCACTGCCTGCATCCTAGTTCAGCATTGCACTGGCTACTTCTAACTTGCATAGAGCTGGAGCTAATAATACAGACTCGAAAAAAGCACATTTCCTATTACCTTAGGGCACATATCCTACTTTATATAGCTCTCTTAAATATTAAAAATGAAGGACTCAATGAGTTTTAATTAGGTATTTTTTGGCATAATGTGGACTTACTGTTTTCTTTAGTGGGTTCTGTGGCTCTGATTCTGTATCCATGTGTTTCTCTGCTGCTATTTAGAAAGAGTCATATTTTTACAGGAACATAACCCATTTTCCCTTTATTGTAATTGTTTTGGAATAAGAAGTAATCATCCAGGACTGAACAACTTGGTCTACCAAACGTTCTCTTCTCAATTCTAGTAAATTGCTTTGAGAATTGAACAAAGCTCTGCTCAATCATGCAAGATATCTATTCTGAAGAACACCAGCAAAGTAAACCTACTTTAGCCTGTTGCAATCATCTTTTTTACTTCTTAAAGATAAAACTGTGAGAGCGTGATTCTAAATGCAGAGAACTCACGAATCTTCATTCACAGAATAAAGAAATTAGTTTGATAAAATAACTTTATGTTCCTCATCCAAATCCCCAGACCTCACGAGTGTTTAACTACTAATTTATTACTAATAGAGCAATACTATTTTGAACCTCCCATCTGTGGACATGGATGCTCTGCAGCTATAAAGGAAGGTATCGAGCTCTTTTGAAGGGACCTGCACACAGCTGGAAGGTGGCAGCAGGACGTGCTCTTACCTCCTTGAGGAACTTTTCATGCCCCTGGGTTCCAGCTTTCCTGTCTTAAACGTACCCACTCATTGTCTATGCTGGAGTAAAAAGGGGGCTGCCTGTGGTGTGGCTGCTCTTGCATTCAATTGATCTTTTTATGTTTGATTAGCTAGTGATGTTTTGGGGATATCCGGGACTCCAAAGTTTTGCTGGTCTTTCAGTGTGTAATAAACCAACACTGAGCATGCAGTGATCAACTGTTGTGCTCTGGTGGGCTTGCCACTTTAAACCCTGGCTATCAGATATTACTGCAAGCTTTTTATTTGTATCTTTATAATTTATTGTGGAGATAGAGACTTCCTAGAGCTTGCACCTCTTAAACTTCACACAAAGCATTTGCTGGTTGAACTAAGAATTTTGATTTTTCTGGAATCCTTAGTGGATCAGGTATACACTCGATGAGGAGAAAAATAGTAATGCATCAGTGTATTAAAGAGAAGCCTTTAGGGTTTATATTGGATATTAGGAAAAATTTATTTCCCAGAAGGGTTGTCAAGCCCTGTCCCAGGCTGCCTCCATGGGAGGAGTCCCTATCCCTGGAGGGCTTTAAAAGCTGCGGTGATTTGGTGTTGAGGAACACGGTTTAGTGCTGACCTGGCAGTGCTAGCTTAATGGTTGGACTCGATGATCTTACAGGTCTCTTCCAACCAGAAGGATTGTATGAAATGGTCACCACTCTGTGCTGCAGAGGGTACTAGGGATGCTGTGTATCACAAGAGTACAGGGCAGGACTAGCTTGCCTCTGCATTTTATTGTCAGTATGTCTGCAGGCGTTATCTGTATTCCCCATGCTCCAGATTAAACCTCCCAGGAAAGTGCTGTCTAGATAGCATCTTGTTTGCTGTTTTTCTTGCTATTAATACTAAACAAATACTTGTATGGATGGGAAAAGATCCCCTGTGATCTCTCCTCTCTCACGTGCTAGTACATTACCTGTATGATTGGGATCTCGGTCTTTCAACTCCTCCCTCACACCCCACCCTGTCATTTCCTGGTTTTATTTGTTGTTCTGTGTCACAGTTGGTTCAGTCTGAAAATAAGTGTATGGGCTTCAGTGCTGTATCATAATCTTGTACTGGTGTACGGTGCAGCCACTGGCATGTGAGCTTTCCCATCTTCTTAGGGCAAGAAAAAAAATGTAATCAAAGTTTTTATGGGAATAAGAGAAGTGACACTGGAGGTAGTTATTGTTCACAGAAATGCTGCCTTTTCCAGAAGAATTGTGTGAAGGTTTCTTAAACTTTGTTGTTTCCATTTGTATGGAAGATAGGTAGTGGCTGCTTGAAAGAAACCATCCACCTCTTGAGTAAATAATATTTTATAGGCTTCCATAGACTTTCTTTCCTCTTTCTTTTAAAGATTATAAAATAGAAAATATGGCAGGAACAAGAAGTTAGGGCTTTGAAATCACTGGGGTGTAACAAGCTAATAATGATAGAGCCTTTGAGAAGGGCAGCACACCTGGGAGAACACTGGCATTTTCAGGACTAGAGTAAATAGGGGTTAGTAAAACAACTAAATATTGTCATTAATTTTATCACTACATGTGTCTTCAAGCACTGGGCAGAGCGCTGTGCCGTCTTTAGTCTGTGTTTTCTCCATGAGGCTGATGTTTTGAAATAGCAGCATCTTTCATTAGTAGGAGCCGTTTGTGGTTTGTTCTCTCAGTGTTTACCAAAGCAAAACTTCCACTGAAAATCTTCACACTAGCCTCTTAGTTTTGAATGGCGTAGATAAAATCAAGTCTGTTTTTTGATGTTATGTGTAAAGATAGGTAAAAATGCATTTAGTAAAATCTAATTAAGGGTTTGTGCTTTTAAGTTGTGTAAATAAAAGCTTGTTAGTGCCTGAGATGCCATATCAAATACAATCTGACAAGTTCTAGAAATATGTTTTCACATACATAGAAATAGGGCTAATTATTGTCTTTATACACTGTTTATACACGCAGCATGCTCTAATATTGCAAACAAATGGAAAAATAAGATCAGTAGTATTTAGAGAAGAGCAGGAGGATTTTATTCATTCAGCAAAAGAAATGTCCATCCAAAAGATAAATCCAGAGTAGGAAGAGCCTTTTGCTATTGCATCTTTATGGGGTGGTAATTAGCTAATGAAAGAGGTTCTCTAATCTTTCTCTGCTGTTGAGCAGCTCTCCTTTTCAGGGAGAGAAAGTAGAATAATGCCATTCCAAACTAGCACTGATAGGCACTTCCATAAAGGGGCACAGTGAATGTAATTTATTTGGCTGCAGCAGTAGTATTGCCTTCGGTACTGTTACAGTGGGTGGTAATAGAGTGGAGAGTGAAGAGTGGGTGTTAAAACTATTAAAAAGAATAAATTGTTAGGCTTTACAGTCAGTGTGTAATCTGGCTAGGTTCTGGCTAAGAAAAGGTGATTACCCAGCAGTATCTACGTATTAAGGTCAGGGTTTTGAGCAAGAAAATCAAACCTGAGTGGCTAATGTAGGTAAAGAATTTCAGGGAACTTCTGGCATCGTGACATCCATGTGGACTGGTGCTATCCTGGGCACCTTGTTGTAAAATCCTCTTGGAAGGGTAAATCAGGAAAAGGAAATGTGGCATCAAAACAGGAGGACAACGATGGTGCAAAGAAAGTATTTATCCATTTCTGTTTATGGACAAATGTATGAAGAAAAAAAGACATTTGTAATAGTCTTTTTAACCCTTGTAGAAAGTACACGTGATGTTTACTCTCACCTCATTAGACATCGACAGAGTAAGCATATCTCTAAGCATACACAAGCTTTAGCTGTGTTAATTTGCATTTTAAGAATGGTATTTACTTTTTCCTTTCAGATAGAAGCTTATTTATAAAAAGTATTCTAATTACTGCTGCGCTATGTAAATGAAGCCAGTAGCAGCCCATTCCTTTGATATTTAACATAGTCATGACAAGGTAGTCCTAATTTAAACTAGCTAGCCAAATTCATAGCCTTGATCCTACACCAATACTGCATTTCAACTAATACAAAGTTGTGCTGGTTAAAGCTGATCAAAGAGAATGTTATCAGGTACTATTATGGATGCTGTGATCAGGAGGGGGGAAAAAAAATGTAATTTCAAGTAATGTCAAGAAGACTCTTTGTCACTTGGTGATTACAATAACAAGCACCTGTCTTCGAAGCATTACAGTTTTTTCTCTTATGCCGATGTGTCAAAGACCTGCAGAAACAAATGGGTCACAAAACACACACAAAGCCAATTAAAATAACTGCTTTGACAGGATGCATTACTAGTAGTGACAGTAAATATTCCTGACAGAATACTTGAAGTTCATTAAGAAAGAAATTTGGTTTTTTGTTTTTCCCTTCAAACCAAGCTAATAGGAAGTACTTTGGTGTTTGGTTTTTTTCTCCTCCCTGAAGATTTTAAATGATATTGAAGCTCTTAAGCAGAGATTAATCTAACCTAACTTTAGGTGTCTAGTCCAACACAGCTGCCTAGACTCACTCTGCATTTAATAGAGATACTGACAGCTATAGAGGGCAATTCATTTTATCTCCCTTAGCTGCTGGACTGAGTAGCCCAAGTGCCTTTATCTGAATCAACTCCAGTTGAGCCATCCTCCTCTGTCTGTAACTGCACTAGGATTAGTCAGTCTGGCCACCTGATAAATCTGGCTTCAAAGATGCAACTGAAAGCACCTACAGGACACTCTAATTGCATCTTCTGTGAAATACCTTGTAAAATTTTACACATGAAGTTTCAATGTATTTACTGGAATTATGTTGAAGGTACATGATCTGGTCACTGAGATTTCACTGTGTGCAGCATCACTTGGTTCCCCGCAGCTAGGGATGGAAACGAGCTCCCTGCGAGCAGCAGATGCCAAATAACAGTTTGGATGATTGGCCGCACAACATGTTTGTGAACAGTCTTCACTCTGGATCCCAATAACTGCTGAAAACATGCTCTGAGCTGCTGGTCTGGCTCCTGCAGGAGGGGAATAAAACTTCCAAGGAAACAATACACAAAATATACCCCATTAACCTCTTTCTAATCTGTCTCTGAGGTCACACTTGGAAGGGGAGATCTAGATGAAAAGACATTTCTTGTGTTTCTGGACCTCTTAAAATGAAAAGAGAAATTATGTTTATATCCATGTGCTCAGGACTTCTTTTACTGTTCCTGCTGCTCACATTAATTTTGGAAGACATCATGTGTCAAAGTACTGGACTTTGCTAATCCTATTTTAGTGTTTATCTTTCTTGGATGAAAGTTTTATTATTGTATTTTGAATGTCCTTGAGAAAGGCAGCTTATGATTTGTGTAGTCCCCCAGAGGGAAACCTTATTGTTATCTTGTTTAAGCAATTCATTGCTTGAATTGTTAATGTGCCCGTCACTTGCACGGGGTAAATCCTCCAGATGCTGTATTGTCACTATTGTAATTGCGGCTGGGGAGTCACCAAACCATCTCTGTTGTGTCGCTCTGTTTCTGGGCCCTTAATGCTCTATTGCTAAAAGGATGAGAGATAATCACAAGATCTCTGTTCCTTGGGGATAAAGCAAATATGAGGCTGGAGGGTGGTGTTTGCTCTGATTCCGTCTGTCTGCAGCCTCCAAAGCTTGATTTTTACATTTTAATGATAACTTTCTACTTGGAGCCCTTGGTTTTCTTGAACTGCCAGGACCTTTCTGAATAGGGCTTTGATGGAAGATATCTGCTTTATTTGCTTTGCAGTTTGTGTGTTTGTTTTTCTTCAGGAGAGGAGTGACTGGGCAGCAGAAAGGAAGATTGTCTTGGCCTTCCCCTGGTTGTGCCAGAGAGAAGGAGCAGCTTGATCCTTCAAGTTGCTTCCTCCCTGGAGAGAGACTTTGAGACCACCTGATGGGAGGTGTCTGGGAGGGGTTGGGCAGCAGCTCATCCTCTCAGCGTTGTTTTGGTTTTTTTCCACTGAAGAACTAGAGCAGCTGGGGGAGGCTGTGGGAATGTCCAAGGCTGGAGGAAAGCTTTCTCTGCAAGGATGCAAGGGTGGGCGGTTATAGCATCCTTTTTGTGCTCTTGGCCAGTGAATCTGAGTTCTGACTACTGTAAGAAGTTCTTTGTTTTAGGTCACTTAAAGCTGTAAAGATTAAACATGTCAGTGGGTTTTGTGGTTTGTAGGTTTTTTGTGTGTGGTTTTTTTGTTGTTTTTTTGGGGTTTTTTTTTGTTTTGTTTAAGGAATTGCTGCAGCAGCTGCTGGCTGCTTGTGTAGAGCTGGGGGTGAATGCGTGGAATGGGTGCAAGGAGCTTGGAGACAGTCCTGAGCTCCCCCCTACCCTCTTCTGCTTTGCTTCTGTATTTCTAAGACACAGATGTAGACAGATCTGGTGTAGGATTGTGAGTGGCTTTTTCAATTAGATCTGCTACTAATTTCCTTTCTTAATATAGCTTTTCTTCACTTTTCTCTGATGTACTGCAAAACGTTATTTATTTACAATCACAGTTCCTTTCTGACAATGAGCCATATTCACACCTAATGTTCTTCTGCCTTTTGTCTGCAAACAAATTCAGCCTGATCTGAAAGTTATGGAGTATTTGTGCTGTAGGAAAGAGATGTGCTAATTGGGTGGGTTTGGCTGGGCGTCGAAGCTACAAACATCATAAGGAAGATGAATACACAGCAGCTTGCATTGCGAACCAAGCTAGATGTTCTCATCACTTACACAGGAGATTTAGAAAAAGATGGGGAAAAAATGTCAGACTGAAGCTTTGTGCTTCTCCTTTGTGAACTTTGTATTGACTGCTGTTGTCCAGATGTGTGCTGAGAAAGGGAGGAGGGAACCTGATGTCTCCATGCCCTCTGCTCATCTCAGCAGTAAGAACAGTACTGTTGGGGTAGGGAAGGCTGAGAGGCAGCAAGGCAGTTCCTGAGGCAAGGAGGGAAGTCTGTCAAGTTTTGTTTGGTGGTTTTTTTTTTTTGGTGTGAAGTCCTTACTTATATTTTGCAATAGGCTTAACTGTGTATTTGTGTCCGTCCTGGATGTGAAGCAGGTATGGGATGGTGAGACTGAAGAACTAATGCGCTCCTGATTAGCGCTCGGTGGATTAATGCTGATCTCAAGAAAACATGCTCTACCTAATGTGGGGTTTTAACAAATCACTGGTCTCCCCCAAAATAATGAAACCAATTAGTCTGTTCTTTGTGTATGAGTCTTGGGTGGAATAATTAGGTTGTTTTTCTTTCTGAAAGTACTTACGTGTTGATCTGTGCTGTGAGATTGCAAATGCCATTCCCTGGCTGAAAGAATTTGGTACCATTGAAAGATGTTTCTGTTTCACTAGTCACTTCTTTGGAAAAGGAGAGTCTAAAAGAGGCTTACTGGAAGATCCCAAGGTGAGGATGAAATGGGGATAAGTGATTTGTGGCATTTTGCTATAGCTACACTGGTATGTGGGCATAGTGAGGTAAGATGAGGTAAGACATGTAGGTGCTGTAATTTATGGTAAGTGATATAGTTGGGTGAAATAAGAGAAGCTTTAGAAGACGTGAGCTCTGGTTGAACAGATTTTAGAACTAAGGAAGAAAGGTAACAGGTGTCTGTATTTGCATGTAGTCCTTTTCATATGAGTCATTAGAACATAGATGTGTTAGTTTGTTGTTTGTTTATTTAAAAAAAAAATATTTTTTCCATATAGCACCTGCCAGCATGTTTTGAAATAGGAGTTCTTAAAATAAAAATCTCTTGCAGGTGGATAAGGTGGATGTTTTCAGGAAAGACTAGAACATCATAAAAGGCACCAGCAAACTTTGGTGTCTAGAATGGTGTCCACTTCTAAGGGAGAAGTTCTTGAGTTTGTGTGGGGTCTTTTGTTTGTTTAACCTTTTAACTGTTATATATTCTGTTGAAACCTGTTAGTGAAATTTAAGACTGAATTACTTTTGTCCCTTTAATGAGCATTGAAGGGTTTGGGCAATGTCTGTCCCTCGCAGTTTTTACTGGGAATCCTTCCAAGCTTCTGCCTCTGGGTTTTCTGGCTGTCAGAATTACAATGTACTCATATTTCGTGCTGGAGATGTGCTGAACTACACAATGAGTCTGAGAGCAGGGATCAAAACACTCGGCTGGTGGCATGACTAAAATGATGTTTTGCATGATAAATTTTATAACCACAGAAGAAAAGTCTCATTTGGTTTCAGATTTGTGGTGTCTCACCATGTGAAACACCCTAATCTCCCAGAAAGACATTCTATGGGTGGTAATGTTAATATTGTTTTTTGTGGTTATGCAGTCTAGTGATGTGTGAATCTCAGCCAATATATTCTGAAATATGTATTTGAAGAGATGTATTTTTGAAACATAACCTAGATGCTCATCATTGTGAGCATTTAGTACTTTTTCAATCAGATGTTAAATGTCGCTTAAAACAATATATGTGCGTTTTCCCAAGTGGGATGGAGTAAGTTTAAAGGGTCTTATTGTTGAAATTGCTAAATTCTTTTCTTGTAATGACTTGTGATGTGACCTCAGCTGTATTTCATATGTCAAGTGATGACTTCATAGTATCATTAGTGATAACAAGCAGAAGCAGTTCTTATGTCCTCAGGAAAGCAGTCAGCTCCTGCCCCTGGTGCACATCTGCTGAAGCCATGGAAGAGGTGCTTGGGAGCAGTTCACCTTAATCCTTTCTTGCCAGTATTTAGGTGCTTGGGGCTGGGGGTTTGGCTGAGCTGTTCACAACCTGTCTTTTTGACAGACAAAGCCCTAAATTATCTCTTGCAGCTCAAAGAGCAGCAAAAAGGTTACCTTTTCCAAGATAGATCAGTCTTGGAGCAGTAAACACTGATGATGGGTTTCTGTGGCCACAAGATGGCAATCGCAGAGCAAACTTCCAGATGACACTTCCCTGCAGGATGCATCACGTAAATTAACACTGCTTCTTGAACCGCAAAGACACCTATAAAATAAAAATGGCATAGGAGGTAGAGAAAGGTACTGTGCTGTGAATATGTAAAATGTACACGTGCTTGTTTAAATGATATTTCTTCACGCAGACCCATAAACACATGGTGCAGTATGGAAACAAACTGTTCACCCGTTTAGGTAATTGCTGGGGTAACTTTTTCCGGTTCATCTTCAGTGCTTTAGGACTGAGGCAAGCAGGAGGCAGCAGCATTATACTAATACATGTATGATGTTTCCAGCAAACTGGAGTTACTACAGAGGTGTTGAATACTGACCTTGTTATTTCAGCTCTTACTAGAAGCTGCACAAATTGTCTGCTTATTTTATGCTTCCTTCCTGAGGGGGAAAAAAAACCCCACTGTAAAAATCGGTTTGGGATGTTTCCAGTTAAACTATTTTCATGGGTCAGAGGCATGACGTGAAATATTTCCACAGAGAAAATAACGAGTTGTGCAGTACGTCACTGCTATAGGCACCATTTTCACATCCTGCAAAATAACTCCTCTCCTTTCTCCCTATTTTTCTCTCTGTGTGAATGGGTATGAAAGTGTTATCAAAGTTGCCTGCAGTGTTGTGTGCTGATTTTGATGAAACTATTACAGAAACAACAGTTAGTGTTAGACTCTTCAGTAGGGATTTGAGTAGAGAGCCCACACTGTGATCACTGCGTTAAAACACATCTCTCTCCATCCGAATATGCTTCTTTTAATCTGCAAAGGTCAGGCATCACATTATGTAGCTCCAGAAATGGATTGGAGTTAAGGACTGGTCACAGAGGACTGTGTCCTCTGAAACAGAGGTATGCCACTCAGCCTTTCTGGTGAGCTCGGCTGGAAATGTTGTTTGCAGTCGTCAGACTTCATGCTTGTGCAGAGTCTCTTGGCTGCCCATGCTTGTGCCCATCTGTCTGGATGGCTTTGTGCCTGCCCACAGGCTTGTTGCCCCTCTAGGGATGGGATTTGGTCTTTCATAAGCACCTTTTCATGTAACTCCATTCCACTTGCAGCAAAAGACACTTTTGTTCCCTGAAATAGGGGTGAAGGGATTATCTGATACTAGTGTCTGCCCTGTGTCACCTCCTAGAAGAAAGGGTGGCAAAAGAAGTTTGAGAAAGCATGAGGAGCACAGAGATGTCAGGCTGTACTTTCCACCCATTCTGTTTTGAGGGAAGATAATGGTATGAGAGAGTAATTTCAATAGAATTAGTACCAGATTAACTTCCAGGTATAGGGATCCCCAGGGGTCCTGATATAACTCTGAATATTTAGCAGCGCAGCTTGTTGATTTACCATCTGAGATACAGCAAGAGGGTTTTATTGGGTGACCCGTTAAACTTGGAAAATAGCCTGAATTACCTATGACACTGTTAAAATACAAAGCACCTAGAGATGTTGAGTCTGTTTTTGTGTGATGTAAGCTGATGTGATGGGATAGTGAGGATGTGACCAAGAGTGCACAAATTAGCTGATGCTGAACCAGGCATACTTCAGACAGCTGTACTTGACTCCAGAACCAAAGCAGGGAGTGAGAGGTCCCTGCTCTTAAGTGCTTTGCTGGTAAATATCCTCATCATCTGATAAGTCTAGGAGAAATATTAATTATACAAATATACTGCAGCAGGAGGAAGGGCAACTTGTTTCTGTGGTATTTCCATTGGCTTTGAGCTTGTGTTGTGGTGAAACATCATGAAGAGGCTTTATCGCTCTTTTTTGACTGCTGTCATGGCTTTGTTATTTCTGGGGCAATTTATTTGCACATTTAAACTCATGCCAGACTGAAATCAAATAATGACTTTTTCTGGTTATATGTGGAGTCTGTGCCATATTGGTAGGTTAAATATGTGCATCTTTTAATCAATAACTGCAGAAAATCTATTTATGTGCTTCTTAGCTTTTTATTCCCCGTATGGGTCTCTTCCTTTAAGTTCATTCCAACCTCTCTTCTCTGCAGCCAAAAACTTGTAGTGCTTCCTTCTGCTTTTATTTCCTAGACCCATCAGCTGGATGGTCTGGTCCAGGCATGTATGGAGAGTGGCCAGAAAGACTATGTAGTGGAGTAGGGAGGCAGAGGTGGCTTTGTGGTAAGGCAGGAGTGCAATGAACAGAGTTAGAAAAAACAGAACTGAAGAGGTAGGATACGTGTGTGGGGTGAGATGGCAAAGAAACACCTATGGACACCAGAGAAAAGTTGACTCTAATGAATTAGTAATGTACATAAACATCAGACAAAATAAGTGTCAGTTGTAAATACTGTGGTGGGTTTTTTTTCCTCTTTTCACAGTGAACAAACTCTGGACTCTGCAAAGACTGAATATGAACGGCAATAGTGCCAGTATCTCCATCTTATTTTGCAGATGTCTCAAGTTTAGCCTTGTAGAATAGGAGTCAAGGCATAGTAGACATGAAGGTCTTGAAAGAAATAACTTCCTTTTGGTTGAAATATGGCAGGTATGAAATGATTAGTGTTTAAAGAACTAGTCTTTTTGTTTCATGGTTTTGATTAAAAGGAATAAAAAAGTGCCTTAAATCCTCTCAGTTTTGGGGGATCTGAATTGTAACTAAGCTAGGCAAAGTGAAAAGCTCACATTTAAAGTTGAATGCAGCACTCTCTTTATCTTTCACCATAGCTGCTACCCAGAGCACATCTCTATTTTGTTTGTTTTTGACATTGAATGTAATATGGCTCATGCTCCCTAATAGACCTGGCACAATTTCAGACTGATATGGTTATCCTGGCAGTGTCTATCTTGAGCCATCAAGGCACAGTGTCTTGTTACATACTCATTTTTATCATCTTCTGCTTTATTCTATTGGAAGCTTACAGCAGAGGTTAAAAACATCATCTGCACTGGGAGTCCTGTCCAGCTGCTAAGGGCTCATTTTATTCCTGACCCTTTAAGATACCAAAGCCAGCCTGCTTTATCTGTCACTGCCTTGAAAGGAAGCCTGGTCCCTCGATATGCTACATCATTCATTCCTGTTTGTCTTTCTGATCCCTTGGACTTGAAATCCATTCGATCTCCTATTAACAAGGTTTCTACCAGATGTACAGAAAGGGTGGGACCTGTCAACACCAGCAAAACATCTGACCTCTGGTGGACTATCAGATTTTTTTCTTTCTTTTTGCTGCATTATGACATCGGTGATCTGAAAATTATCTGCAGCTTTGTAAAGCAGAAATACACTTAAGTGCTTTCAATAGCTAGGATGGTTGCTTGTTAGCTCTGTTGGGTTGGCTTTTTAAAGGGCTACACCGTGAGCATTCAGCATTTAGGGCTGCTCACAGTTAGCAGAGTTCAGAGTGCACTTTTTTGGGCCAATGCCATACTTATTTCTGTAATAAATTCCCTGTTTGAAGTTGATGGGAAGAAAGGCCTGAGGCTCATGCACTAGAGCAAGCTTAGACGTTACAGTAAGAATGGCAATAAATGTAGACATGAATGGGATTTAAAAGCAGCAGTCACCTATTTTTTTTTTTTCCCCCCTGCCCTGAAAACATTTTGTTTCCCCAGTCTTCTGCCAGTACTGCTGTTTAGATGCAGTTAAGGACTTTACTTGTTCTTCAGCTAATCCATTTAAAATATAAATGTTAAAATTTGTCTGAGAGGTCTGTTGGAACCTGTTGCTTCACACAAGGGTTTATTTGCAATAGCTATTACAATTCTCTTGAGTATCTCTAAAAAGTTTCTTTTTAAAAATGGGAAAATTGGCCCAAATCATTTGAGGTTGCTTCGGATATTGCACCTCTTGCTCTGTGAGTTTAGCCATCTTCTCTCATTGTTCACTGTACTATGTAGGCTCAGGTGAGGCTAAGTGGAGCACAGCTTCCTGAATTTCATGTGCATTGTACTCACCAGAGCCAACAATATACAGCTGTGCATGAGATTTAGAAATGGAAGTATGTTTTGAAGTATTATTTAGTGTGAAGAATAGAGTTTTAGGCTGCAGCTAAATAAAATACTAATCTCTGCTGGAAGACAGTCAGAATAATTTTTCCATACCGGATAACTCTGGAGGAGATCTGGTTTTTACCATGCTTTTGTTCTCAGAGTAAAATATTTCCAGTGCACTTAACAATCCAAACTGAGTCAATGCACCAGGATATATAGTTCATAGGATGTGAATCTGCATAGGTATGGCTTGGAAGTGAGCATTTCCAAGTGAGCTTGCAAGTGTGGCGTATCTATGAGTCCCTCTAGTAAAGACAGTTCAGTTTGAGAAGCAGGGTCTCCTTGAGTGTTCTCTAACATACAGTAAATAGAGATGCTGTGATTGTTAGTCTTGAATGCTGGCTACACGCAACTGCCAAACTTGCCCCGTGACCATGAATGGAAGTAAAAGGGTGTTAGGTTTTTTTGTTTAGGCTTTGCTGTAATATTGTCAATTCGGAGTGTTCTTGTTTGGTTTCTGGCAGGAAACTCTTCAATGTAATATTTCAACATCTCTGACTGAAAATATTACTAAATCACAACTTCTTCCTTCAGCAATTCAGAATTTCAGTGATGATGGGATGATGAAACCAAGTGTTCTGCATTACTGTAGAAATGTTAAGTAACTCGCAGGGTATAGGTGATGCTTTAGAGTAATGGCATAACGTGTACAGAAAGATACATCAGAAGAATGGAAGGTCAGACTTGATATCATGAGCAGAATTCATTTACAGCAAAGGAAGCCTTCAGTGAAGCTTATGAAATGTGAAAAATTGTGAAGTTTCAGCAGATTGCGTTTTAAAATGGGAGTAATGTTATTTGACAATCACATAGTTGTAGGTAATTTAGTACTGGTCACCTCTGCCATACTGGTGCAGGTCCAAGCCTTTTGTATTATGTGTGCGTATCAGTTAGGGTTACACATCTTCATAATATTTCCTCCTGTCACCAGTGACCTTATTTGAAACTGTGCTTGATTTAGGATTTGAACCTTTTGCAGTAATTCCTTCTAATACCAGCATATACTACAATTGGAACAAAATTAATGTGACTTAAGCCTACAGTCATAAAATAAAGTGATCAGCCTTGTATTTTTTTTTTTCTTCCCCCTTCTTTTTAACAAATGTGCTTAAATCAGATCATGCCAAGACTGAAGAATGTATTTAGATAGCTTTACCTATTCCTGTACTACCTGGAGGAACCATCTCGGTGGTATTAAAAGAATTACTGTTTTATTTAAAGAGTCAAGGTTGAAGCAGCATATGTCAAATAATCTCCACCAGCTATACATCAACTGTTAAACTGATGGGCTCTGCTAGCAAAAGGGATTTTAAATGGCAACCAGTGACAATGAATATTATGCGGGATCTAGTGGGATCCCCACTGTAGTGAAATGGATATTGATGCTTCTGGTGAAAAGCAATACATTTTAATGCAGCATCTTTTCTTGTCTTGGATCTTTTTATAACTGTTTGTTTTTCATGTATTGCAAAATAATAGCCAAAATAGTAGATGAAGTATACAACTGAAGTAATACAAGTTCTAATTGAGACATTGGTGTCAGCAGAGCAGACATGGTCAAATAGAAGCATTGGGCTGGGTTAGAAAAAACTAGACTCAAACTTTGACTTATTAATTTATTTATTTTTTTCCCCTGTGACCTTGAACATGTCATTTGAACCAGTGGAGCATTACCTGGTCTGCAAGGTGGGGATAACACTTTCTTTTCTTGAAGAAATGAGTGTTAGGTTATATCTGTCAGTACCTAGGAAACACTATTGCTATTTTTACACTGATAACAGGTAGCCAGCTCAGGACTTGGTGCAATAACTCAACTTTAAAAAAAAAAAGGCAGCAGGCAGTCACACAAATTAACTTAGCTGAACAGAGGGGAAGGAGCCTGGGACCGTGTTGCTTTACCTTCCTTGGCAGTTAAGCTGATTGTAATGGTGAGAGTTGAGCAATGCTTGCTGTTTTTACTAAAATCCAACCTCCTAGAACCATGGGAATCTCTGTTTTAAATAAAAAGAGAAAAAAAAAAAAGTAATCTAATCTTCATGGCTTTGCTCATGGTTTATAAATGTGTGGAGTTGGCTATATTGAATTTGGTGTGGCAATGTGTTCTGCTCTCATGAAAATGTATTAAACAAAATTTGCTTCTCTCTTGCTAACTCTCCTACGTTGTCATAGAATTGGGATTTTTTTTTAATGTGCATGGGATTAAAGTTGTTATGGGACCCTAAACTGTGAATTCCTTCCTAAAAACTGACAGAAAAAAAATGTAGGCAGCCTTTCTTTCTGTGCTGCTATTTGAGAACAGCAGTTTATTTGATAATTTTAACACTTGAATAGAAACAAAACCCTTCCTTATCTTGATGGTATTGGCTGTCTTCTTTCAGGGGTGTGGTGATGGTAGAGCAAGGGGTTTAAGTACCACCAGTTCCATCAGTCAAATTGAACTTTTCACCAGTGGTAGACATGTGCAGAGAGCATTCCAAGGAACTCATAGATTGTCTGCTGTTGCATATCCCCTGAGTTAGAGAGTAGTTATTCTCTCCTTATTGGCTTAGATTTCCTAAACTTTTGTACATGCAGTCAGCTCTACTACTTCTACCCCTCAGCAATGTGGAAAAGAAGAGAAAACAGTTTGGAAACTGCCGAAAAAGGTTGTTCATGGCAACAACTAACAAAACCCAAGTATAGCTTGCAGTTCAGCCAGGTGATATCACTCTCAAAGGGTCACTGCGTTCTCTTTCTAGATGCTTCTCAAGCAAGATCAGAAACGTGTCATTGTATGTCTGGAGAAACTATTTTTTTCATATTTGGCTTTCTTTTGCTAACTTGTCAGTAATTTTGAAGCTAAAATAGTACAGGAGCCCTTCTATGCTTTCAAGTTTTAGGTATCTGCCACAGTGGAATCCCATTCAGAAATTTGTCTTCTGTGTTCATAATCGATGTCTTTTTTGAAGAGTCTTGTAAGATTCTGTAGCATATTGATTCAGACTGTTTTGTTTGCAAGAAAGGGAATTTGATTGTGCAAGGCTTTGTCAAAGTTGCCTGAAGTTATGTTGTGCTCAGTAAAGCACCAGAACTCTGCCAATGTTTGACAGCAGTGGTATATTTTCCACAGGGGAACTGGATGCAAATCCTGTGATGGTGACCTGTGAATAATTTTGGTTGTTCTGCACCAAAAATATACTGCTTCATTGCGGAGATCAGGCAAGTCACCTCTATGAAACCTATCAGTGTCTAGGTGGCTTTAGAGTTCTCAAAGCCCAAACCTAGGGGGTCATGTTCCTAAGAGACATGGGTAATGGCACTAAGTGCTGGGGACTATGCTGCCATTAGACAAATAATCATATAGTTTGCATTTCCTATGAGTGCCTTATTTAAATTACATTAATTATGCTTTACCCCCATGGCAGTAAGGGTTATGGAGTGTTATCAAAGCCCGTTATACAAGTCAGTGAGGCTGAAAGGGGTGAAGAGACTTGAGCAGTGGTGCACAGCAAACATGCTGATTGTGAAAGTAGCTCTCCAGTTTTTGATCCCATTTCTGTTTTCTTATTTAGAGACCACATTTGAATTTTTGGGTTGCAAAAATAACTCCAGAAAGGTGTAAGCACAGAGATCTGTGTCTCCTTTTATATTGGTTTCAGTGTGGCTGCTCAGTTCCATAGATAGTGGCTGGAAAATTATTTTTCTTACCTGAAATAAAGGGGCATTTTATCAATGGAGTATGGCTTTTTATTGTGACCATCTGTTCAAATAATTTAAAGGGATAATGGTACATAAAATCTGAACCTGGCAAGCTTTTAATTTTGGAGTAGGGGGTAATTTTCCTTGAATAAATACATATGCTGGGGGAAGCAATGAAACTCTCCTCTCACATCCCAGAATCTTTCTCCTTCTGGATCTGTTCGTTCACCTTAATGAATTGTGGATGAGGCTGGTCAGATAATTTCAGTGTGAGGTGGTTCTTCTGCAGCAAAGGTTTCTGGTGACCTTCAAGAGTATACTTCCCTATCTTTTGTCTTGTATGCTGTGGCATCCCTGAGGCTCCTTCCATTTCTCTCCCCTTTCCCTCCTCCACCTTAACCCATAAATATTACCCAAAGGCACGTTGTTTTTATCAATATATATTTTCCTCTTATTTATGTGTGTGTATATATACATAAGATGCATCCAATTTTTTTAAGCAGTTAGCAACTATTAGTAGTGGTGGTCTGAGTTTTCCTCCATCATTGCATTCTGTGCTGCAAATGTCCCCTGAGCACAACAAATATCAATATGAAAAATGAAAATTATCCAACTGAGAATCATCTGCATGACTTCACTCATGAGAGGAATTTATCCTTCACTGTTTGGAAGAGTTTTAATGTGTCCATTTCTGCTAGTGCTGGACTAACTGTAAAGAAAATCTCCACAAGAGCTGAACCTTCTGTGATTGTAATTTGTTTACTTAATTGATTGGTTTTGATGAATACAGCAATAATTATAAACCCTTTTGCTGGGCATAGATTTGAGCCTCTTAAGAGGCTGTTTTAATGGTAACTGTTGTTTTGATAAGCTTTTATAAAAAGTATTGTGACATAATAAAAATTGAGCGTTTCATAAGCTTGAAATAAGAAATTGAGTTGGCTAGATTTCACCTAAAGGTCTTTTGTTAGAAGTCTGCAACAGAAAGACATAATTTTGTCAAGGATTCATACACATTGGTAAGCTCCTAGGAAAGATGAGGATGTTACCATTTGAATAGTAAGTTTACCTAATGCTATGATCATTGGGAATTCCTTAATTAAATGGGTTTCTTGCTTTCCTCTTGCTTTTCTAAGGGATCTTTCCCAGAGTAGGGATGACTGAGGGAACTGATCAGCAGGGCTGGGTGATGGAAAGCTGCACAAGTTCTCTGTTCCTCAAACTGTACATCCCTATGAAGTGGAAGAAATGGTGTCCCCTTGAATGGAGATATCTGATAATGAAGGTGTGTACCTGAAAACCCAGTTGGTTTTTTTTTTTTCCCCTGTTCTAAATCTGTGGGTGCTGATGCAAAATCCACCCATTCTACAACCTTCACTATAACACAGGTACACAAGAAAGTGAGGGAATTGCAGAGGTGCAGCTGAGCTTTGTGCAGTCCCCTGTATTATCCAGGCAGTAACGTGGATGTTGTACTGCACGCATCTTGCTGTCCTAACCCCTCATGACAGAGTTCTGAAGAGTACACCCAGGGCTCACAAATAAAACACGTTGATGGATGTTCCCATGGAGAAGCTATATAACATTTTAAACAGACATTTCTTTTCTATGATGAGCTCCTTCACCTACCACATGCTGCTCTGGGGAGTTGTGTGTACCCCAGAGGCAGCGTTTATCATGATTGATGACTCAATCACAATCCCATGACTTTTTTTTAATATATATAAAAATAATAATCCTACTTAAAAACTTTTAGGTGACAATTTTTAGTATTAAGAAGATAATTGGAATTTCCTTCTTGTTGCTCTCCACACATATGCCTCCCTTTATGTTAGTATCAACAGCCCAGACACATCTGGTCTGCAAACACTGATGCTTAGGTGATTTTTTGGAAACTGAAATTCTTTCAATTCTTATACCATCTGTTTTGTCCTAGACGTTGCTGTGTGTTGACGTGTCATTTGCTTTAATATAGACAGTTGATTCCTAGGAGGGTAAATGTTTTTGTTTTGTTTTACTGGTCATTGGTTTTTGATTAGGAGTTTGATTAAAATGAATCCAGAAAGGGATTTTTTTACTCAAAGGGTAGGAAATAAAGGATACTTGAATGGGAATATAGCTCTGGAAGTGTGTGCACAGAACTTTTCTTCTGTATTGATAACCTGCAATTGCCCTGAAGGAATTTATTAAAAGTGTGCTGATCCCAGACTGCTGGATTTCAAACACAAAATTGGAAACTGATTTTAATATATTGATCTATATATGTAAAAATTGATATATCAAAACTGATTTTGTTTATACACACATGTGTATACTATAAATGTATTTATGTGTTTATCGGAGCCTAAGCATCAAAATGTGGATGGGGCTGCACCCAGCAGAGCAAGACTTGCATTGATACAGAATCAAACTGGGAGAACAAACAAGGACCAACCAATTATTAAATTTTGAGTGTCTTTCTAGTTTTAGAGTTTATAGAAAATATACAGATGATTTTCAGTAGGCGTAATTGATTCTGACTAATTGAGCCCTACTTCTCTTGATAGCTGCAAATGTGCTGTGAGTTGATGGAGCATAAAAAATTATCCCATCTCGGGTCAAAACAGGATCAAAAGATATGTTACCTAGAAATCCAGACTTCTGTAATTCAGCACTTGTGGCTGGTGCTAATAAAGTAATGCTACCACTCATCTGTAAACGCAAGAGCCAGAATAACTTCAAACCTTGAACATAATCTTCTATTACCTTTCTATAATAAACTCTTTCAAACATGTTCGGACACGCCGCAGGGAGAGATTTAATCTCAATCTGTTTCTACTATTGAATAGTATATTGAGGAAAGAAAAAAAGGTGTTTAGAAGACCCCATGCATTAACCAATCAGAGTATGGAATAACATTGGTGATAGTCATTCTGTTTCTTGCTGCTGCAAATGTTACTATGCTTGTTTAAGAAATCCTGATCATGTACTAAACTTGCTCGAAAAAATGTGGTGAAGAGAGGTGACAGTAATTTCATTAATTTTTATTTGGGTCTTAATGTATTCTAGTTTCACAATATGCATTTTATTTCACAATATATATTTTAGTTTCACTTAGTTTTCTTTCTCCATTTGAAACTTACTGTGTTCAAAGGTAGTAATATTGCAGGGAAAAAAGCCTTGATAGAATTAATGCATTCAAAGAGCTGATGCTAATAAGTAAGGAAGACAAAAAATTTTTCTTTCATAAATTCTTGAAGGCTTAACTAGCAAAATTCTGTTCACTTTTCTTATTAGATGTATTTTCCTGAATGGGTTGGCCAGCAAAGGAGAATCTGTGATGTTTCAGCTTTTCATTGCATGGGGTAAATTCATACCACATCTCTTCTGGCAGAAGGGTGTAAAACTCAGCTAGACTGAATCAAGAAATTTTTCACGCTCAGGCTAATGGCATTTCATAGTGTAATTCTTTTTTTACCTGATGTTAAAAATTTATCAGGCTTTAAAATCCTGACTCTGAACAAGAAAGTGTAAAAATGACTACAGTTTTCTGACTGCAGACAAAAAGTATCTACAGCTGGAAAAATGAAAAGCAAAAATTTAGTTGGCCTTTTTGGTGTGCGTGTGTTTACGGATCTATTATTTACCCCTCTTAAACATGACCATTGCATTCCATTCTTCTGGTCCTAATCTAGCATCTAGTTTTGTTTTCTGCTTTTTCTAAATTAAACTTGTGAAGAATCTCTTCAAGATGGGGCTATACAGCCCCCTTTATGGTGATTGCAAAATATTAGTGAAAAGTACTTTGTGCCAGAGGGAGCTGCTCTTTGCAATAGGCTGTACAGATCAAACAAGTTGTTATTAAAAACAGATTCTTGACTGATAATATCCACCATCTGGGAGCAGTGATTGCAGATACAAAATTGGATTCACCAGGGGAGGTAGTTGTGCCGCTTGATGTTGAAATAGCCTTTGATAGAATAGGAAGAAGTGCTGTTTACAGCAGATAGAATTCCATTAATTTCTTGCATGAATCCATTAAAACTCTCTGTTTATATCCTGGGGGCAATGGGTGATAACTGAATATTTTCCCATATCATTTCACATTGCGAATGAGGGAGGGATTTTATATAAAAATGTGTTTCCTTTCCTTATGACACTTCTTTGTTTATTTGTATCAAGTCGTGGCAGAGTAGGTTAGAACAACTACTGGATTAATGACACTTAAACAGCTTGCTTTCTAGACAGAAACTGAATTTTTTTTTTTTTAAGTGCTGAATACTTAGAGCTATCAGCGGATGCTGAGCAAATCTTTGTGTGACTTACCCTTGTTTACTAAGGCCACAGAAAGATTTTGTAAAAGAGGATGAGAACTGAGGATTTTAGCTTTCCTGTGCTCACACTGCTAGCCTTGAAACCATGGTATTTTTCCACTGGGGACTGTGTTGGACTGCCCTTATGTGTTTGCTTTGCTTTTGAATGACAAAACTCATGTCTGGGAAAACTGTGAATACTTTGGTTTGTGTTTCTTAACCTGTGTTTTTATAACTTGCACGGTTTTGGTGAAGTCATACTTGTCCCTATATAAAAGGCTAACAAAACTTCCCCTGAGAGAGGCTGAAATAGAGCTGCGGAGTGCAGGCACCTTCTCTGGATTAAATTTCTCTGCACGTATAACTTTATTTTGTCCAAGTCCTCAGCAGGTTTTTTTCCACACAGCCCCCCTTGTGGAAAATAAATTTTTTGGACTTGGTATAGAATGGAGCACATAATCATTCCCTAGTCCACATTACAATCATATTATGACGGCAGGTCACCTCCTCAAAGGCAGAAAGACAGAGCAGCACTCCCAATTCCACTGCAAAGACTCACAAATTAATTCCAACCTTGCGCAGCTCCTGTTGAAGAGGATGAGTAGTTGAAGACCTGACTAAGGGCCACGGTTAACTTTAACTGTAATCTTAACAGATGCACACAAACTGTGGTGCAAGCAAAGGCAGATAAATGCAGTATCTCAAAACTTACAATGAAGCAGCATTAGTACCACAACTAATGTTGGCAAAACCTGCTGCAAGTAGCTATCCAGGGTGATAATCCTATAACCTGCATATATGGCAATGATAAATATACAAAAGATGGGCAGAATGACCTTTTGAGGATTGGAGTGTGACTTTTAACATCAAAACTAGCAGAGATGCTTCCTACTAAAAGCACAATGCGAAGGGTGTTTTGGTTAATTGCATAATTAGTACTATATCTGCAGTGTAGCAGATTTCCTATTTCACGTTAGTTTGAGAAATCGCTGTGTAGTTCTTCACTCCATTAAAAGCAGTCTTTGCTGAGCTCATATCATGATGGTGATTTGAGGCTATATGGGGAAAACAAATCAATCACAGTTTACTATTCATGAGTTGCAACTTGCGAAGTCCCAAACCATCATATAATGTTCTAGAGCAAAATGTGTTGGAATAATAATTCATGTTTTATTACTTCTTCATGATAGCAAGGTGCCCACGTCTCCCTTCAACATATAAACCTTTGATCTTGTGAAAATGAAGTTCATTTATTTTGCCTCCCACTGCAGAAGCAATCTGCCAAACGCTCCCTGCCCAAATTCTGATTAACTGTCAGCTCAACTGCGCACAGTAAGTCTGAGAGCAAGCCAGATTTAAGAGCAAATGCTAGGGCTGGGTTGTCTCCGGTCTGGGTCGGTCAGCCTTCTATGGGCACAGCAATTTTAGATGTCAATTACAGATGACTCTGGAGAACCAGTATGCAAAAAGACAGTGATGCGAAATGCGTGCTTTATATCAGGCTGAGCAACTTCTTACTTCCTTGCTTAGCAGCGTTTAACTGCTACTTCCCTACTCCCAGTTACTCTTTTGAATAATAATAATACTAGTGTATGTCATAGTCTGTAATGTTTTTTGTTTTGAAGAATTCTAGCGTGTAGGTTATCGAGCTAGACTAGTCTTGTATGTGCTTCTAAGGAATTAGCCACAGCATTGTTGAATTGCACAAGCTATGTAAGGTTGGATTTGAAGCATGTAACTATGATACATGTTTGAAATAATACTAATTAGATGATGTAACAAACATCAGAGGACAGAAGTGGAAGGAGGGATATTCCTGACCTTCCCCTCCCTTAACCTAGTCCTAGCTAAAATGTTTGTAAGAATGTTATGCTTTTAAAGATCTGATTATTCTGCATGCAGGACTGGCTTTTAGCTCAAAAATAACGTGGCAGAGGGGCTGTGTGTTCCTTGAACATTTACTATTTCTAAGTTGTCATGTAGGTGCAAAGTGAAAAGCAGCTAAATCTTTACTTTCTTGCCATAATGTTATCCAAACGCATAACTTTTTTTTTCATTGTTAAAAACGTAAGTATTGGTTCAAACTATTGCTGAAAATTGGACTGGTTTAGAAAATGTGAAAAATTAAAATTTAACTCATATACACAAAAACTTCCAAAAGGTTATTAAGGCTAATGCTCTTGTAGACATTCATCTGTGAAGACCTTTTTAAAAGACTGGAGTCTTTATGCTTTATAGTAAGCTGTAACTAACAAGTGGTCATAAGAACTTCCACAGAAAGCTTCGCTAACAGTAGCTGTATTCAAACAGGAAAAAAAAAAAGAGATAACTAAGTAAAACTGTGTCCTATTTTCTGTTGAAATACCTTGAAAGATTTGCAAAGGAGGAATGGGCTGGTAACCAAAATGGAGTTATCCATTGATTTTTTTTCATTAAACCGATAGGAACTTTATATCTTTGAGACTGCTACCTCTTTGTTGACTTTAATAAAGTCTAGCCAACAGGTTAAGTCATTATTACAAGGCCCGATAGACACACAAGTACAGTAATTGCTTAAGCTTCACTTCGTTAGTAAATTAAGCCAAAAATAGAATGGAGAAACCTCTGATGGGTAAGACTTGTGGAGCAGTTTTAATTTTCCACAACAAGGCCCATTAGAAACCAATTGCATGCATCAGTGACTATCCTTTCCGCAGCATGTAATGGTAAAGCGCACGTGTTTCTAACCCTTTTATCTTTGTAATTCCTAGTTCCAATAAATATACAGAATTTATGTGCAGCAGAGGATGTAATAATCTGAGCCTGAGCTGTTGTGTTGTCTCTCATTAAAAACTATACAGAGGTAGGTACATTGGAACTTCCCACGAACCTTCAGACCTGCGCTGTACCTGCTCCTTTATGGGAGGGTTTCACATATTAATATGATAAACCTTCAGAGGGGAAAAATATTTAGTATCTGCATGCCATTAACTGTTTTCAAAGATCTGCATCTGCAGTCTGCTTCTCCTCCCTCTTTGCTGTTGTTATTAAAAATGGGAACAGTCATGGATTGTACTTCTCAAAACATTTATATATCTATGAAATACGTTATGTAAACGTGGATGCTTTGTGGGTTTAGAGCATTTTTCATTCAAACTTTACATGTGGCTGAAAGTAAAAAGTATCTTGTGATTGATTTTTATCTTTGCTTTCTTTTGGAATGTCTTATCAAGGCCATGAAGCTCTACTTAAAATTATTTGCCTAGAATTCTAGGGTGGATATGATGTAAGTAACTGAAATTAGCAGTATGCTTCTGTACAGACTAAATTATTTGTTGTTACACTGGAAAGGTAGTTGATGGTATTCTAAATCAGCATGATTATTTAAATGCTGGAAATGCGAACTGAAGCTGGAATAATGTCTTGTTTTAAAGTTGGGCAAGTTCAGAAACCC
Source organism: Todiramphus chloris collaris (assembly GCA_025345505.1). NCBI lineage: Eukaryota > Metazoa > Chordata > Aves > Coraciiformes > Alcedinidae > Todiramphus > Todiramphus chloris. The sequence goes on along the minus strand of JANVCC010000127.1, from coordinate 6,324,578 downwards.
TCTTCTTTAGACTTTCCATTTCCTGTGGCTAGTTTATCAAAATCAGCCTTTTTCTGAGTATTATGATGGGGTGGAGTGACAGGAAAGGGTTTAAGTCAGAATTCTGCTTCTGAACCAGCTATGATAAATAAGCTGAAATATCTGCAGTCAACCTTTCTGAAATTTTTAGTAATCCTTCTTATTGAGTGAGTTGAAAACACTAGGAAAATATTTTAGTGTTCTTGTTTCTGGTTTGCTTGAGGCTAAAGTGGTGTAGATGTGTCTAAAAAAGGTGAGCGATGTGAACTTCCTTAACAGCAGTGGTGTCAGCTTAGAGACTTGTTTTGTGTTCAGGCTTTCTTATGATTCCTATTGCAAGAAAATAACTGACTGAATTGGTACAATAATTCAAGGCCTTTGATTTAAAAAAAAATAAAATAAAAAAAAATATTTCTTAGCTTTCAGCAAGCTGACCTGTATTAAAGCATCACACAGGGATTGTCAAGTTGTGTACAGATTGAGAGTCCGAGTTAAGATCTATGTTCCTTCATTGTCCATGAATAACAATATGAGCATTTTTTTTTCCTAGAATTCAAAGTATTTTAACATCTTATATCAGTTCTTCATCAATATCTATCAGTGTCTAGAGACTGTGGTAACTTTTACTTTCAGATATTTTTCTCTCACTGGTTCCCTGCATACTCTTACTTCTCTGAAGTAAATGAGATATCTGATGCTGAAGCAAAATAAGGCAAGAGAACCATTTTACTGAATGTTACATTTGAAAGTATATTGTAGATAGAATAATAATTTAAGAACAATGGAGGCGTGGCAGGTATAAAATATTTTGAGACTTCCTGAAGAACTGATTTTCAGACAAAAATTGTATTTATAAGGAAACGGTCATCAAAGGACAAGTTCACTTGCTGTCCTATGCTATGACTACCATAGCAGTGAGTTTTAGGATCTTTCAGGCTAATTTGCACACACGTTTGGGATACCTGATGACAAAACCTGATGTTTTCTGAGGAAAGCCTCTCTCTGCTCTGTGCTGTCATCTTTGCCTGGCAAGTTATCTCGGTGCCAAGAGGCAGCTGTAGCCCACCCACAGCTGGCAGCGAGCCTCGGGCGCAGCCCTTGCATCTTCTGTACTCTTGTGCTTCCCACCCTGACACTGCCTCTACAATGGGCTCCTTGTGCCCAAGCCCATCTGTTGTGCAGAGTTGTGTCATATCAGAAAACGCCAAGAAGGAAGGCAGGGGGAGATTTTTCTAGTTGCTTTTTGTTCTTTGTTCTTTCTTCTCTATAGGTCCCACAGCACGATGAATGTTGTTTCAAACATAAAATATTGAAATGGTCTGGGGGCTTAGATTCTGCTGGACGTGTCCATAGCAGAAACTTGCAGGCTTTACATGACTTTATTTTTGGAGGTTTGTGGAGGAGCCATCTTCTTCCTTTCTATAAGAAAACTATATGCGAGAAATTGTAACTTCGACTCAGATGTGTAACCTCTCCCTGTAGCTGAAAGAACTGTTCACTCACTTGTGTTTACTCCCTCACTAAACTGTAATAAATCCAGATTAATCCTGTTCTACAGCCTAATTTTCATTAATCACTTATAAAACCCTATCCCCTCTGGCACGTGGGTGAAATTGCCCCACGTTAGCTCCGAGTGGCTGGCAGAGGAGGGAAAGGGGTTGCGAGAGATCTGTTTCTGTTTAGCTTTGGAACACAGCAGCTTAAACCTCAAGATTTTTAGGGTAGGAAGATTTCTTTGTTCTTTTAATGCTTTCTCATGCTTCCATTTCCATGTGAATAAGTCAGTTCCGGGGGCATGGGACTAAACCTCTTTGCTGCCATAAGGTGCCTCTGGCAGCATCCGCACCACATGAGCTTTGAACTCCAGTGCTGCCTGGGGAAGGGTTTGTCCCCTCCCGGCAGAGAAAAACCCACCCTCAACCTCCTCTAAAAGAATTGTTTAGGAGGAGGAGTGGGGATGGCGTGGCCGTTTTTCACCAAAACTGTGTTTTTGAGGAGAGCTTTCCAGGGCAGAGAGGAGAGGCTGCAGGTTCCTCTCGCCTCCTCCGGCCCAGCTCCCTGCTTCTCTGTGGCGGAAGGGTGAGTATATCTGGTTGTATAAACACGAAACTACACTTAGTGGTTTTTTGGTGATATTTTAAAAATATGATGCAAGTACCTATGTGTCTGTTGCTTGGCAACCGGTGAAGCTCAGGTGGATGGAGGCTGTGAGGAGCCCTGGGAGAGGCTGTGTGTGTGGCCTGGGTCAGAAACAGTGTGAGCAGCAGGAGCAGGGAGGTGATTGTCCCCCTGTGCTCAGCACTGGGGAGGCCTCACCTCGAGCACTGTGTCCAGTTTGGGGCACCTCAGGACAAGAGAGATATCGAGGTGATATCAAGGGATTGTAAAATAGATCATATGAGGATCGTTTGAAGGAGCTGGGCCTGTTTAGTTTGAGGAAGAGGAGGCTGAGGGGAGACTCCATCACTCTCTACAACTCCCTGAAAGGACATTGTAGAGAGGCTGGTGCTGCTCTCTTCTCTCAGGCAATTAGGGACAGAACCAGAGGGAATGGCTTAAAGCTGAAACAAGGTAGGTTTAGACTGGACACTAGGAAAAAAATCTTCACGGAAAGAGTGGTGAGATATTGGAATGGGCTGCCCAGGGAGGGGGCTGAGTCGCGATCCCTGGATGTGTTTAAACATCGCTTGGATGTGGTGTTGGGGGACATGGTCTAGGGGTGAACTTGTAGAGTAGGGTTAATGGCTGGAAATGATGATCCCAAGGGTCTTTTCCACCCTGAGCGATTCAGTGATTGTGTTTGGGGGGTATTGCCCAGCAGTGGCCGTCCCCTCATGCTGGGCCTGGTGCAGCTGTTGGGACCTCTGGGAGGATGACTCCCTGGGGACCCTGCAGATGGGGCTTTTAAAGCTGCAAATCAAAGATTTTCCTATGTATTCTGGCCCCTACTGTCCTGTGGAAAGTGCTCATTATTCCCTTTCTCTAAAGGAAACAAAACAGTGCTTTGCAAGCTCCCTTCCTTTTCTACAAAGCGATGCCTGGATGGAGGGCAGCTCCTTCTGTCGAGCGCACGTTGACAGGCGGAGGTTTGGCTTTACAGCTTGTATTGATATTTTGTACCAGCCTCTGCAGCTGGACTTGCTAAAAATATCTTTGGACATAATTCGGCAAGGAAAAAAACATTTTAACTGTATAGAGGGATTTTCTTTATTTTTAAGGTCTGCATTGCTGTTAAATTTCATCACCTTCTCTCTCAATGGTGTGAATTATTGAGTGCTTTGTGTAATGCTGTCAGGCATCTGGGTGCTGTGAGCTAATGAGTCCTATCCAACTGTGTGTCAGTCTCTTCAGACTAGGTGGGATGGTGTATTTGTTGAAGCGGAAGGAAAAAAACCCCAAGACAATAAAGAAAATTGCCATGACATGGATCATTGCTGTCTTGTTAAGAGTAGTAAAGTTAGACCTTTCTGCACTTGAGATTTCCTTTGCCATCTCCCAAGCAGTTACTTTCACTGACATCCTTATCCTGCTCAGTTGTACTGGTGTGAGTTGCATTCCTACGTCCATCTCTACAGTATGTAACCAGAAGTAACCTAACTCTTGTGCTGTTATTTTTAGCTGCTTAAATGTAGGATTTTTCTACTTCAGGAGAAACTTGTGTGGAAATACAATCCTAGCTCTGGGTGAAATTTTAGGGTGGGGAGTGATGATAGAAATGGGAGCTCACTGTGGAGAATGCCCTTCTGCTGGTTAAGTGGTACAGTGGTAACTTTAGTGATGTAATTTTTCTTAAACAAGAACCACCTGTAAGATGAGTAGGTGGAATTTTAGATTTCCCCCCAAATTTTTCTTGTGGTGAGACAGCTTTCCATCAGCTATTGGTGGGACTCAGGGAGGTTCAAAGTCTCACAGAGGTCCACACAGCTCATGCTCCTTAATTCCAGTGAAATGTCTTCAGTGTCAGACTATAAACAATGCATGGTTGGGTCTTTCACATTAAATCCTCTCTTGCTCTATTGCATTGATTTATGAAACTAAGTCTACCTGTTCAGTACAGTATCTCTTGGTTATGTGTTTTGATGTTGCAGTATGCTGTTGTCTGAATATTTGATATGTTTCATCAAAATACAATGTCTGTCCTCATCTGCTGTTGGATACAAATCACTGAAGTATGTGAATTATAGCTGGATGAAATATTCAGTATGATTGCTTTACCTGAAGTCCTGAGTAGCCAGTAACTTATTTCCTTTTGTGATTTGATGAAATACCTAAATAAATTAATTGCTATCTGAGGGATCTATTTACAAGTACCAAGTCCCTCTTGACTTCTAAGGAGAACTGGTGGTAAAGGAGGATGTTGGGGAGGTCCCTTGGGGTGTGTTGTGCTGGTGGAATGCAAAGGCACAGGATTGTGCAATGAGGAGAAGGAAGACTTGAATTCTTATTATGTGAGAACCGTATTGCAGTACAAAGCACAAATTTTGACTACAATGTGGTGGTTTTGCTAGATTACATTGGATGGATATTGTGACCAGCAGGAGTTGTGATTTCAGTGGAAGTTAACGTATGAATTGGTTTTCCAACTTCAAGGAACTAATTTCTCAAAGAGGTTAAATTGAGGTGAGGGTAGGCATGTTCATTACTAAGGTCTATTTTTGTGGAGTCCATTAACACAGTTGGAAGACAATGATAATGCTATTAAATGAGTACATTGGAAAAATGCTTGGGAAAATTGTCTTGTTAACAGGAACCAATGAGCTGATAACCTGAAATTAGACCAGTGGGACTTATTACACTTTAAAGATACTTGGAGCTAGAGGCAGAAGGATCAAGATTTTAAACACAGAAGAATACATATGTTTAAATTCCCAGTTAAATTGAGAAAACACGATTACATGTGTCTTTTAGTATGTCTTGCAAAAATTATCCCTAGTTCTGAAAGAACTTTCGCTATACTATAGTGAAGATAACAGGCTTGGCATAAAATATTTTGCAGCCAAGCACAAAGGAGCTTTGATGATGAGTGATGTTTGAGAGAATATTGCAGGAACCTACAGTTTTTTTGTCTGTCCATTTAATTGTTGAAAGGAAGCCTTGGCAGGAATGGTACCTCCTTTCAGGGAAAGATCTGCTGTTTGCTAGTGGAACAATCTGAAAGTTTATGTTGGTTTAAAAAAAACCGCACAAGATCTAAAAGTTGTCACTAATACTGCACATTAGGGCATTTTAGTGCTTTACAAAGGCACAGAAATACTGAGGAGATGTACTGGTTTTATACAAATGTCTCATGATGGGAGAATCTAAATCTCATTGAGCTAGAATTTCTTTCTATGGAACTGCTTTTAATGAATGAATGTGGCCTAGCACAGTGGCAAAACCCCCCAACAAACCAGTAATGTATAAATTATCATTATACTGTTTGTAGTGTTAGTGATGTTTCCGTGTTGGTATTGTGAGCAAAATAATTATCTTAATTACAGAAAAAATTTGATGTTAAATGAGAATTTGCAAGATAAGGAACCTGGGTATTCTATATAGTTATATGGATATGTTGGTATGGCATGCTTGAATAAAAAAGTTGTGATGCTCTGTGCACACAGCTAATTTGTAATCTTATGGACTTAATGAGACTTGCCAAGACCTCAACATAATTTACAGCTTTTATTTAAATTTAAATTATTGTTGGGGTAGAGATGTTGTAAATTATGGAGGTTTTGTTTTTTTAAATTTTTTTTTTTTAAGAATGACAAGTACAAGAAGAAGGCCTGGGCGAATGTTTTGCATTAAACTCTGAATATCTGTCTGATCACATGAAACACAAAAGCAATTCTGACTACTTTACAAACTCCCCCTGGTTTTCATTTCCCACCCCATGCTGAAGACAACCCCCCCCACAGTGAGCTCACTAGTATAACCAATGCCTTCTGTAACATCTTGGCACAAGTCTGCCCTTACTGGGATTTTGGGGGGAAAAACACCATCATTATTTTTGGACATGTGGAAATGAATTTCCCCTTGGCAGGTGACAGGAATACCATTTCTTCTCATGCAGTTGCCTCCTATCCTAGTGTTTTAGAAATTGTGCTTTATTTTTCCTTATTCTTATCAGGTAAAGCTCTAGCTAAGTTCCAAACACAACGCCAGACTGTTTAGTAACATGCACAGCAAATCTATAATTTAATGTATATACTTGGAAAGGCTGTTAAGCAAAATAACCATCCCACATATTAAAATCATAATAGAATTTATGCAAATCCCATTTCCCACCTGAAATACTGGGCACTGTTTGTCAAAACTTTTTTTTATTAAAACAAACTTTCTGCTCCTTCTGTTTTCCATTTGTTTTAAACCCAAGTGGGTATCAAAAATAATTTTGAACTGACTCGATGCAGAATTTTTCATTTAAACAAAAAAACCCGAGAAAACAAAACCAATAACCCAACCGAAAGTCCCCAGTGGTATGAATACAGTAATTCTCAGAGCAGCAGCAGCAGCCTGAGCTCCTCTCTGAATTTTTAAACTTGAAATCTTAACTGCACGCTCTGGTCAAGCTCTGGTTTTAAATATTATGTCTTTATTATATTAAGTAGAGGAACAATTATTTTTTTTTGTCTGGGGAATTGCTATGCAGCCTCTCAGACTTCGCACCTTTCCCATCCTGTTCACTTATACATTTTAAAACATGTTTTCTCCACCCCTGCCCCTCTGTGTTGCTTGTTTTTTCCTGACCCCTCTAGTTTTTGATATGAGAAGAAATAATTTGGTGGAAAGGGTCTTTTGTTGACCCTTTGTGTAACAGGGGATGCATGGAGGTGCTTGAGTTTTCTACATCAGCTGTACTCCTTCACACTCTGTGATTAGCAGTCATGTCTTGCATGAAAACAGTTTTTTCTCATTTGATTTGTGAGCTGTAGTCTCCTTACTCTTGGCTAGTGTCCTGTTTTGCAGCATGGTCTCTAAATCTAAAGCATTCCCATGGATTTAAAGATTATCTAATTGCACATTATTTTCTTTGTGGCTAGTATGTTATGGGAACTTTGGGTAGTACTGTTCTATGTTCTACACAAAATCAGCCAAGGTGCAAAGCTGTGGTGTACAGTTATGCCCTTTTAGACTCAGATGTGAAGAACAGAGATACCCATGTCATCTTATTTTGCTTGGATTTACCCTCTTCAATCCTCTCTGCACCAGATACCCTCTCTGTTAAACTGAAAGCTGTCCTGTGACTCTGCGTTCTGTGACTGCATCTACTTTAGTCTCTTGTGCATGGTCTGTGTTGTGGGTGGTGGTTGTTTGGTGTGTTGGGTTTTTTTTTGTGCGTGGTAGTGTGGTTTGTGTTGGTTTTGGGGTTTTTTGTGTGTGTGTGTTTGTTGTGCGTGGGTTTGGGGTTTGCTTTTTTGGTACGTGTGTGTTTTTTGGGTTTTCTTTTGTCTTCCCTTTCCCTTGCATTTGTAAACTTGCAGACTTTGGTAAATCTAAATGAACAGTTGTCAAACTTTGGAGAGCTCAGCTTTGTGTGAAGGTAGAGGGAAGTGTTAAGCTAATCTTTGGTGTACATAAAGCAGTTTATAACTAAGAAGTGCCCTCTGGAGTGCTGCTCTGCCTACTTTGTTCTTGAAAAAGTGTAACTACTTTAGGCATCCTCTAAGCTTCTGATTTCTTTCCTGGATTTTCATTTTAAGGAGGGATGACCAAAACAATGAAGGTCAAACTTTGAGTAAAGTCAAACCTAGATTTGCAGAAGAAAATTCTGCTTTCTTACATAATTCCTGCTGATCTGGCACAGGGTTTGTGCCTATGTGAGGAATGGGGCAGAACTGAGGCTCTGAAGCTTTGGAGATTTCCTTTTACTTCAGTAAGCATTTCTGGTGCTCAGCCCACCTTACAGTCAGGCCTTAATGTCAGAGTTTTTTGGATCACATTTAAGAAGGTGAGTCATTGTGGATGATTTACTGTATGTTGGGCTGGGAAGGACAGGGTTTTGATAACAAAACATCAGATTGTAAAAGACATCTCATTATTGCAAGAGTCAGAATGTTAATGTATTTATTAAAATTCTGCCAATTGTGACAGCCAGCCTTGCCTGTAAATGTCTGTGCATTCTAAACTTCCACAGCTTCCTTCTTGTTTTTCAGACTCTTGTCAATCACTGCAATTATCACATAAAGCAAAAGTCACAGCATAAACTTTCTTTACTTCTCTGTTGCTTCCTTTTTAAGCTTAAAGCGTAATGGAAGCTATGATCTGTGTTTCAGTAATATTTGACAACCAGATGCCATTCAATAGGATGTTAGTGAAAGCACTGTCTTTAAACCCTATGAACTAGTCTAAATATTCAGCCGTGGTAGGTTTTGCCACCTTTGTTGCTGTTACTGCATGTGGATTTTAATAAACCATTGCAAACAGAACAGTACAAAATCTTACGTAATCGAGCCAAATTAAAGACATGGGGGGTTGGGGGGAATACATGAAGGGTAGCAATTACATGCTGAAAGCTTAAAAATGGGGAGAGGGAAAACGTTTAATGTAAAGATAAGTTAATTGCCCTTTGGTAAAAGGTTGGTAGTCATGGACATTACAGAAATAGGCATGTATGTATCTCTGTGTATCGTGGGTGCATCAGTGTGTTATGGAGAAATTTGCTCTGCATCGTTGTTCTGATTGCATTTTTCTAATCTGTATGCAAAATGCCTAACCAGAACTCTTTTAATCAGCCACTTCTGCAGCAGCGTGTTCCAAAATAAATCCTTTTGCAGCAGACTTGAGATGCTAAGGACAAAACATACTGGGGCTTCCCCAGCAGCTTGCATCTGGGAAAAACAGATAGCGCTGGCTCTAAGTTCTTCATTGACTGTGGTCCTACTAAACAGATTACTAGTTTGATAGGTTTTTTTTTTGTGTGTTGTGGTTTTTTTTTATTCCTCACTTCTAAATTGTCTTTTGTGTGTGGTGAATAGTACATCTAGAAATCTAAAATTAATAAGTTACAATGGTTTCTAAATCCCTGACGCTGCACAATTGAAGTCACCAGGGACTTAGCTGTTTTCTTCAGTAAGTGTAAGATCAAATGCTAGAAGAGGCTATTCTATTGCTGCTGGAATAGTTGAGTATGTCATGTCTATCTTTCAAAACTACATATATAGAGACCAGCAGATGCTAAGTTGTGTTGTTTATCATTTCTCTATTGTTTAATGCAATCTATGATGCGCTTGCACCAACAGCTCTCAAATTAATTCTGTTCAGTTCTTTGTGATTTCCAAGCTTCAAAACAGAACTAAACCTTCAGGACAATAATTAAGAAGTCATTAAGTTACTGTTTCATTTTAGTGTTTGTTTAGAATATGAAAGGTTTTATGTTTTTTTTATAAATCAGTTTCCCAGGAAATGAGTCCTTCAGTACTTACTGTGGCAAAATCCACCTGGCAAGGATTTCTTGACTTGGCACTGTATCCTTCAGTTCACAGCTTTATCTATATTTATATCCAAGAGGCAATGTTAATCAGTCTTGTTATAAATTACTTGAATAAAAGCTTAACAGACAAATCCTGTCTGCTGCTTTTCTTTCATGAATTCCTAGGTGTGAGGAGTTTCTTAGAGCAATTTCTTTCTTTGTCTTCATGTAATACTTGTTTCAGGCTGGCTGCATTAAGTAAATAAAGAAGTGGTGTGGGGCCTCTTTTGTAGGTTTTCTTAAATTCCAAACTCAAATGTATGTAACAAGGACTATTTTTCATGTAACAGTCTCAGTGATTAATCATTTGATTAGATGCAGAAACTTGAGAGATTGGGTTTTTTTTTCCTTTTTTTTTTTTATCAAGAACATGAATTATAAAATGCTTTGTCCAAAGAAAAGAGATGTATTGAATATGGAAATGAAATGCATGAGTAGCTGATACCTTGTTTATTTTTTTGTCTTTTCCCTTTTATAAGAATGGAATAATCTGGGGGGCAATGTTCTGGAAGACAGTCTTATTAGCAGGAAAATCTGTGACAATATCCATGCTTCCTCATTATTCAGGCATTGAACACCTTGTTCTAGATGGCATGGATGCTTCCCATTGATTTTTACAGTATAGCAGCCTTCCAATTTCTGACTGAGGTTGTTTGGGTTTTCCCTCTATCTTATTTGGGTTTATGCCAAATATCTCAACATGTGATATAGAAACGTGTGGTTTCTTTCACACAGCTATACGCTGAGTAATCCAAATGGTGGGGAGAGAAGTCAGCAAATCCCTGACCAAGGTAAGCTGCTAGCTAAAGAATTATACAATGGATTTAAGGAAGTTCTAGAGAAGAACATCCTAATTTACCAATTACTAAGTCATGTCCTTTACTGAAGCCAGTAGCAAAGATTTCCTTGTTGTCTGTGGGGTAAGAATTCCACCTGTAAACTGTAACCCTGAAGAACTGTTCTCCTGCCAGACTGGAGTGTGATGAGAAATAATCAGAAACTTATCCCTGAAGACAACTTCAAGAACTCCTTGTCGTCTTAGGATTCTTTGGTGTCATCATTCCGACATACACGTAAATAGAGGGTATCATAGCAAATGACTGCACATGCTTAAATATTTCTGAGAGGAGGATTATGCTAATTATTGTATCTCTATTTTAATTCCTCACTAGTTGCTTGTGCTTGTGGTAGGTGTTAGACACACAGCCCAGGCAATCTGCAGCATCTTTAGGTAAAAGTGGAAGCAGGAGCAGGCTGTGTTCCCTGTCTCATGCCACTTAACCTGAGTGGTTCAGAGCAAGGCCAGTGAGGGTCCTGTGCTTCTAGCAATGAAAATACATCAATTCCTTTTTTCGTATAAAGCTGCTCAATCTTGGAGTAGGAAAATCCAGATGACACCTAAATTAACTATGCAGTGAAAAATATACCCCAAAACCAAGCTGGGCTCCTCATGCATGGTTTGGTGATTGAGTCTGTTCCATTCCTGTAAAGTAAAATAGAACTGTATTTAAATTAGCTTGAGAGAGAGTGAGATATATGGTGGGATGTTTCTTGTTTAAAAATCCCTTGTGGTTGGTTGTTTTTGTTTTGTCTTGCTACAGTGTGTAAAGATAAACGTTTTGTTTTGAGAAGGTTTTGGTTCACTACCACTGACCAGTTTCCAAAGAGTACAAAAAAAAAACCCCCAAGTGCCCTGGCCCCATGAGTTTGTATACATGATAGATACCTATCAAAACACAGACTATTAAAATATCAAGTATCTTCTGTGCTGTGTTGTGTAACTAAAAGAAACAATGCACTTTGTTAAATACTGAATTATTATTTTGCCAACATCCTGTGATTCTTTTACAACATCTTGTGCATCTTATTTGTCTTTCTCAACATAACTAGTAGTCAGACTCATTGCTTTGTCATTCACCTGTAAAATAAAATCGATGAAGGCTGACAGCTTTTTATGTCCAGTCAGCGGCAATTAACTTAAATCTCTAATGACTTTGTAGTCAAAATCGCTCTTATAATACAAATTTATCTTGTACAAATCAAGAAAATGCTGGGTGAAGACTTTGACTTACTAATGACAAAATTAGGCAATTTGTATATTCTGTGCAAAGGCCTGAATTGTACTAATATTACAGGTAGTATGTGACAGACATGACAGCAACATTGATTCATCACGGACAGGATGTCACTTTGGTGAAACATGATGTGATTGCCGTGGCTGGGAAGGCTATAATTAATGCTACCTGAATACTGATCCGATGTCACAATAAATCTGCCAATGAGTAGGTTTCTCCAGAAGGGTGTCTGCCTTACTCTTCATGCCAAGCTTCACTAATCATCTTTACTGGTTCCCCAGTGTATCGTTTTCTTGCACATTGTAATTTCCTGCATTAAAGTAGCACATCTGAGGGCTGCTATAGCCGAGGCTGTGTTGGCATTTTCATTACAGAGCCCATTTCTCACGGGCTTGTAACTCTTGTGTAAGAATGAAAATGCTGCAGGCAGGCACTGGGACGTTGATGTCTTCAGTTTGTCTGTTCCCAGCCCAGTTGTGCAAAGGGTTAGAGCCTTTGGTTGTCTGTGTACCAGGAAGTTTGCATTACCTTTAAAGGATTGACCTCTTTGTGTATTCACAGGGTGAGTTTTGGAGGAAAAAAAAAAATTAGAGTAAACTCTAACCTGGCATAACTAAACTAACCTGGAATAACTAAACAAACCTGGAATAACAAACAATGCCTTTCCCTTAGCTACGTGCCTGTTTATGTTTTCTGGATATAATGCAAAGTGAATCAAAGCCACTTACAGTTACAGGAAAATTGTATCTTCACACTGTAGCCTCTGTGTCCTCACAAGTTCTTATGTGGATAAATACAGTAGATGGAAATAACAACGAGTGCCATCCTAAGAATTTATCATCTATACTTGGTTGACAACCACTGGCACAAAGTTCTGCACACTGCAGTCACGACTTAGTTAACTTTGTGTTGTAAGATGTGATTGGAGATTACAGGGGTTTTGTTTGAAAATCTGAAATGGAGTAGTCATGTCAGTGACTGTTGGAAGATCTAGGTTTGCTTTATCAAATTCTGCTTGCGCTGCCCTGCTTTGCATACTGTTCTTTTAGTCTGTCTACAAGCCTGAGTAGATCTGTGATGTCTGTGTTCTTCATGAACCATCTGGAAACTGAAACTTGGAGAATCTGGAAGTGTTGGAAGAATTAATTATCTGCAATTCATCATTCTGCTAAACTTTATGCTATTGTACAACTGATTAATAATCCTTTGAATAAGGTTGTTACCATGTAATCCTGGATTATTTATGCCTAGAATAACAAAGTGATGTTTTCTGAGGCTCAGATGTTTCTTAGGTAATAGCATCACCTAACTCACACTGGCTGACTCACCAGAAATGTGTATCTTACTAATGGACCAAATGGGTTATGAGGACAGAGGTAGTTACAAATACTACCAAAATAAAGACTCAAATGTCTTTCACATTTTCTTTCATCCACTTCTATGGATAGAATTTTTAATTTTTCTGTTTCTATGTCCAGCTCAATGAATTGAAGTCAGATTTCCTATTTGGAAAGCATCAAGCAATCCTGGTCACAGTCAACACAAAATAATTTTTTTTTTTTTTTTTCCCTTTTGCCAGGGTTATTTTTTTTTTTCCTTTTCTAAGTTAAGCAAAAGGTTAAGTACCTCGAGAGGATGGCTAAATAGATCAATTTGGTAAATGATTCTGACCTTGTAACTTACTTAAACAGTCTGTGCATCCAGACCGTGTTCTTGTTCCATTTCACTGAGAGTGTTCTCAATTTGCAGGCTCTGCATATGTTTGTTTTAAGATTTTCCAGAAAATTGAAAGCTGTATGTAAATATCTGCCTGTGGAGGAAAAAGAAAGGAAAAAAAAAAAGGCAGTGAATACTTTTGAGAAGATGGACTAATGCCATAGATGCATAGAAGGACAGTAATGTGGGGTTTTTTTTTCCTGTCTTTCTGGTACTTGCAAATAGTATGTTAAATGGTTCTGTGGTAAAATTCCATATATACACACATACCTTCTGAAATACCTATCTATGTATATTCACAGGTGTGTGCAATGATTTCCAGCTTGAGTGCTGGATTTGGAGCAAGACCCAGCTTCCTGAAAATCGATTTCTCAGTCTTGAACGTAACTGCCAAAGACAACATGAAAAACATTCTCGCACCCAAAGCCCCCAGAATACTCCACCACCTAGTAACACCCTCCATGAAAAACACAGTTTTTGTCTGTAAAGCAGAAACACCTTCACCATATAGTTTCTGCCAAGTGTTTGTACCCTGAACATAGAGATGTTCTTCCTTACAAACAGCTACAATATAACTTTCCATTTACTAATTTTATTTTGGCGATATGCCTTGAAGTAAAATGACACACTTCAAAAATACATGATTTCCATAACTGCACAAACACGTTGTTTTTATAGTCCATTTCCATCGTGATTTACCATCCATCTGTCAATGTTGCAGTGATAGCATTTCATGAAGATTATCAAAGGGGTGAAATTTTAGGCTTTCCAGAATTTCCCAGGGTTACTTTTTTTTTTTAAGTAATTTCTTTTTTTATTTTTATTTTCTTCTTGAAGTTACCACAGAATAAAGGATCATTTTGTGCTGAAGGGCTTGCTTGTTTCTATGTTCTATAGTCCATCTTGTTGTTATGGTTTTGACCTCAGCACATTTTATTTATTTTCTGCAGACTCGGTGAACTACTGTATGTGCTGTTCAATAGCTGTCAAATGCAATAGGATCTGATTGATGAAAGAAGAGCTGCTTATGGGATCCTAGTCCTAAAGAGTGTCTTCAGTGATTTAAAGGGTACTTAAAACTAGGAACAAGTCTTAAATATGTGTTCTGGGGCCTAAAGCAATTGATAAGAACAAGTAGTTTTGTTTGTTGAAGACTGAACATCATTAAGCTTTGTCATGTATGAATTTTTTGTTTCCATTTCACATCTCTTCCATCTCTGCATCCCAAACTTTGGATTTCAGGGTAAAATAGATTGCTAGCCTAACCAAAAGGATGTGATATAGCTGTTACCTTGGGCTGTGTTGTTTTTGGTTGGTTGTGTGGGGGTTTTTGTGTGTTTGTGGGGTTTTTTGTTTTTCTTTTTCTTTTCCTTTTAATTTTTTTTTGTTTTATTTCTTTCCTTTTTATTTTCCCTCTGTAATTGCTACTACTGCTGTATGAAAAGAATTGACTCTGTAAATCAACCGGAGCTGGAATAGGAATAGTTCACTTTCTCTTGCAGCCACTGCAATATTTAAATAAATAAGAAATAATGAACTACTTTGACTCTGTAATGCTTTTGATATCTAAAATATTTGAAATTGTGTGGTGGTCGCTGTGTGTACACAAGACTGAGGAAGGCTTTAAAATAATGCCAAAAAGGAGTACTGTATCTTTGTCAGGACTTTTCTGAAATTTCTATGTACAAAATGTACTTTTTGAGATGGATATTTTTTGGTGTGAGAGTTAATGCAGGCTTTATTAGGCTGGCAGTCTATTTTTACCATAAAATCTACCTGTACTGTACACTAATATTGTACATACAGCAAAGGTAAAGCTTATGATCTGTTTATATAGGCTAAGCAGAAGTCTGGGTGAATTACCATGTTCAGAATAGTTAGAGCCTGCAAACAGCTGGTTAGACAAATATTTGGCACTTGTACCTGTTTTCAGTTAATGAGGGACTGTGGAAAAAGTGCTTCTTTCAGATGTGTGCAATGCTGCCTTTATCTCCTGTTCTCGGGAAGACTGTCAGTGTTGAGTAAAACTTATGCTTCTCAAGAAGCATTTCTATTAAGGAGCTTAAAGCAAATGCTTTCTGACTCCCCAGCAGTGTGGCAGAACGCTTGTGTGGCTTCTGCTTGCAAGTAAAATGACAAACTAGAAGCTAGTTTTGTTTGCCCTTGCAGTTCTTGTCCTCTGCCCTGTTAGTATTTTCACTCATGGCTGTAAAACTGACTAGAATGTTAGAGAGGAGAAGTCATCATCTGAATGAACAAATGTCCTCTTCAATTCACTTTTTTTCCCCCCTAAGTATTAGTTACAATTAAGGATGCTCCAAGTAACTTGTATTAAATCATCAGTCTAGAACTTTAGAAGCAATTACCACCAGTACTCATTCTTCATCAATCATATTCCTTTATCAGTTTCAGAAGAAGTAATTAAATCTGTCTTTTGGTTTGGGTTTTTTTTTTTGGTGGGGAGGAGAGGAAATCTTCTTTCTTCAATGAGTAAACATATTATGAACTTTGGAAGCCTTACGACCAGAGAAAGGTTAATATTTTAAACTGTGACTGTTTATCATGTTGCTTGCTAACCAAAACCTCAGTTAAAATGAGTAAGAATTTTGTTCTGAGTCTAGAAATGTGAAGTGTCTCTCTCTATCCATTTTTGGTAACCTTTTGTTTTACATCTAAGTTTTCATTTCAGTTCCTATTATAATTAGCGTGAATTGATTATAAGAATGTTGAACCATTAGAAATGCTCTAACAGTTGAGAAGATTACGTAGTGTGTAAGCCAGATGGCAAAACCTAAAACTGGAGTATCTGTTGTGAAGATCTTGGAAACAGTCAAGTCCCTCTATTGTGTTTGAGTGGTTACTTAGGATTCAGATTCATTCACAATGAAGTGCACAGGCTATTTTGATGGAAACATTTTTACATCTGAAATACTTTTATTTTCTTTCTTGACATTTTGAATATTTAAGATGAGGAGAACTGTCAATTAGTGGGCTGCATTCCCTTCATAGTGGTGGGGTTTTTTGGTTGTTTTTATTTGGGTTTTTTGTCTTTTTTTTTTGTCCTGAAAAAAATCTTTGCATATGCTACACTGAATTGTTTGGTGTTCTGTTATCCATTCAGGTTTTTTTTTCTGTTGGATGGACCTGGCAGAGCCAACATGAAAGAGACTCACTTGAATTTGTGAATGAAATGAAATTTTATCTCACAAAATATGAAGCCAGGCTGAGTAGTCATATTCAGCTCAGTGGAGACACTTGGCGAGTAGATTTTGCCCAGTGGTTCAAATTGTTCAGGTTTTATTCATGGCCCTGGATCCTTACTCACAGAAGCAATTGCTCTGAAGTCAGTAACATTACTAGTGAGAGTGTTCCCTGATTTTGTCAAGTGGTAAGTTCTCAGTTCATTTCCCTGCAAGAATAAAACCTTTGCTTATTTATTTGAAGGGGGGTGGGGCTTTCATTGTTGTTGCTGAGTAGTTATCCACTTGAATTCCTCTGGAATTTATATGTGTGAGATGGTTATTTGTCAGTAGTATTTCCTTTCTCTAATTAGTGGAGAAAACTTCTGAGGAAGAAAGCTCTTTTGTATAGTCAAGGGGGAAAACAAATTTAAAAAACATCTTTTGCCCCCCTTCTCTTGTGTTCATATTTGCATTTACATGGAATTTTATCACATATCATGGTCTTCATTGCTGATTTTTCATTGAATATGGAGCCATCTAGAAGATAATCACAACTTCGGTGCGGTCATTGAGGCAAAAGAAATACATATGACAAGTGGATGTAGATGAAGCTGAACTTTAAACTAGAAACTGTACTGGTAAATTAAGACACTGTTTCAGTGCTGAAGGGAAAACCAACATGCGTGTGTCAGGTGAGAATTACACAGAGCAGCTAATGATGTCTATTTCTTTTCTCTCATGTTCTTCTGTGGACTTTGAAGAATCTCAGTCTTAAAATTCTAAGATACATCTCCGTTTGCATGATAAATTTGTGATTAGATAATCCAATTTATATGGTAAGAGGGTAATTTCTTTATCCTCTGCATTACAATTCTTGTCTGTGATTTGGTAATTCCCTGTGGAGGACAGGTTCTTTTATAGGGTGCTTAAATCTGATTCTAATCTAATGTAAAACCTAAGAGAACTAGGAAGCCTATAAAATAATGCTTGAATACTAGCAATAACCATATCGATTATTTTAAAGCAAATTGTAAACAAGTTGTTTTCTCCAACACCATAATGTAATAAACCTAGCACTAATGATCTTGATAAATTGTAATTTATCAAGCTTTGATCACCGTTGCAAATGAGCTGCACTCTGCGCAGGAAGGTTGAGTGAATGGATTAACCAACTGCATCTTCTGCAACACCCAGAAACAATCCTGGTGTCTGATTTGCCGAGGTAGATTACTAATTAAGGACAGAGCATTGGGAGGCTAAGGGAATGGAGACCTGACAAGGCCTTGTGGGAGAGGATGTGGGTTTGGGAAGAGTGAGAAGCAATCTATAGAGGAGTAAGACAGGATGTACATGTGGCCCACGCTGAAAAGATTGTCTGAGGGGAAGATGGAACTGGTCTTGCAGAATTGAAGCTTGATGTTTTGGGAAGCTTGAGATGGGTTGGTTTTGTGGTTTGTGGGGTTTTTTGTTTGTTTGATTGTTGGTTGTGTTGTTGTGTTTTTTTTTTTTTTAATGAATTAACTATTTCTAGGACAATTCAGAGACCTGTGTTAAAATCTTCATTGGAGTGCTGCTCTCTCTCAGAGGTCATGAACACAGTTATGTGCTTCCAGACGTACAGCACAACCAGTGTGCTTAGAGACTGGTATTTAGAGCCTCTAGTGACCACATCAATACTGCTCCTCTGTCGAGCAGTGCTCATTTTTCTTATGAGCACATACATATTTTCTGCTACCAGCTCTGACTTTCCTCTTCCCCTGTCTCTCTTCAATTATGCCACTTGTAGATTGTACAAGATTTATCTCCAGGTTCTATACTGCAGGATGAAGGCACATTCAGTGCAGTTGCTGATAATGCAGAAGCATCTGATAAAATCTCTGCCATGAAAATATATGTGCGTGCCCTTGTAGGGGGTGGGAGAAAACGATAGGGAACGAACTGATAAAATTAATCTATTTTTCTATGAACTCCAGAGATGATACACATGGTCATAGTAAACTACATATATCTGATATATCTTGTGTACAGAGGGTTTTATAATGTTCAGATTATGTGTATTTTAAATACAATGACAAAAATAAATTAAATCACAGAGCAAAAAATGGAGACAATAACACTATTCAATTCTCAATACAAATTCAGAGTCCACATTGAAAACTGTAATAATTTTCTAAACCTCCCCATCAAGCTCCTAACTACTTACAAGGGCTTTCAAAGAGGACACTAATCTTATTGCTGCGATTATAACATATGGTGGAAGAAAGAGACATTTAATATTTTAGACAAGGTCATGCTTTCAAGTGTTTAGAAGCTCTTCTGAAAGAGCGGTAGAGTAGGAAGGCAACTGGAGCCAAAGTTGCAGATATTTCTGTGCATGTCACTGTAACACATTTCCTGCCCTGTTGTAACTCCTCCTGCCTTTCTATTCTTCAGCTGTGCATCCAGCTATATGCATAGCTATCGATCTCTTAAAATGAGCTGGATGTAGTCTGTAACCTAAACATGTTCAGCACTTCTCTTGTCATTCTATTACTAGGCATATGCTGTAGGCCACTGAAACAATGGAAAGAGACCTTAAGTACAAAGCTATTTAAATTGCAAAAAGACATTTGTAATCGCAGGGAAAGACCTTTAACTACACAGCAGGGACTAAACTTTTGCTGGAAAAGATGTGAGACTGTCTTAGGCACTGCTTTGAAATGCTACAAAGGGTCATGGCTTCTTGTAGTAAAGTCAAGAAAAAACAGGTGATTTTCTGTCTAAGTGACTTAGCACTTATGTGAAGTCTTTGATTTGAGAAGCTCAGAGCACCTGACAGATTAATAAAATCTTGTGACCCTGCTGTGATACAGCTGTATGGTATTCTCCCCATCTAGAAGATGGATGTTCCCTTGTGTAACAAACCTAGTACTTGATGTAGTGGGCTTCTGAGCACAATAGCGTTGAAAAACTTGTAAAATGGCAAATTCTTCACAAGTTTTGATGTTTTCCAAGAAGCCTCTTGAATTTTCTTTCTATTTATTTTTATTTTGCACCCACAGTACCCTCCCCCAGTATATTCTAGATCTAGTCTAGTTTTGCCAGTGGTCTTTGGGAAAAGGGTCAGGGAAGAATCATGTAATATTTAAAATATGTCATCCCTTGAATTTGTTCAGCACTGATACCAGGGTACCAAGAAGCATTAAAATGCCCCTGAAATGGCACCTGATGCATCTTCAGTATTTGCTGAAGGAGATATAATGACACTCTGAAGAAGATAATAGATTATGACTTAACAGAATTTTTTTACCTTTTCCTAGCATTTGTTATTTAAAAGATTCTGTCCTTGGGAATTCCTTACAGGTCTTCAGCATCTTTTATTTAGGTCACACTACTCAGCCTTCCTTATTTTGTCTGTTTATGCCAATGCTGACTCTGCTGTTATTTCAGTCTGAACACCTGAGGAAGAATTAAATGCTTAGCAGCAGTCCAAGATGAGTAGTCTGCTCCATTTAATCCCATCACACAGCCATCACACTTGAACAACCGAGTGTCTGTGTGTGTGGTTTCTGTCAACTTACTAAAGCTGTATTTTCGCTAATGCTGCAAGGTATTGAAAGTGGCACTTGTGCTATTTGCTTCTGCACTCATTTTGCCCCATCCTTTGTGCCAGTAGAAGCATTGACTTAGGGAGACAGGTTAAAAAGTCAACACCTATTTTTGGTGGCCATATTTTTAATTTGGTTTCCTGGTCTAACCTGCGTGTCTCAGAAACGCCTCTTCAAACACACGAGTTTGAGGCAAGGCTGAACCATTTGCCAAGTGGGTAATTTTCGAGGCTGTGATCCAAGTTAAAATCTGCTTCTAACTTTAGTGCTGACTTATGCAGTTTTGATTGTATTGAAATTGCCTTGAAACCAGAGGAGCTGAAGTGGGCCAGGCCTGTCCTGTAGCTACAGTGATACTTGCACGTAGGAGCAGGAGGAAAACGATATGAGTAATAGAAAGGGAGAAGAAAAAAGAATCCCAAGGTGCTCTATGCATAGAGGCACAGCTGAGCTTTCATTCTTCTATTCTCTTGTGATTCTAAGTACAATTGCATTTGTATGAATAACTGTGTAACAAAGATGGTACAAAAGTTGGTTTATTGGCTTTTGGAAGAGCTGAATGTCAGATTAGGTACTAAGAGCTCTAAAATTATACCTTGAAGACTGATACTGGAGCATGATCAGTTCCTCATTCCTTCTTAAATCTTTTTTTTTGCTGTGGTAAGAAAACTGAAGTTTCTTGAACTACCAAATCAGTGCTTGCATGTATTGACTCAAAATCTAATCTGCATGCTCTCTGTGGAACAACACCGCTGAAAATTCTTGTTGCGTACAATAGAAAACTAGACTTAGAATTATTCCTAAACATTTAAATTCCTCTTTGCATCAGTATATTTTTACTTCCCTTGCTGTATAAACTGTTTTATAAATTAATTGCCTTATTAAAGTACGCAGATTTATCTAAGTTTATTGTCTTCTTGTACCTGGTTTTGCTCATAAACAACACTAAGCACACTGATTAAGAAATGCTGGAGGTAAGTTATTAGGTATGAATGTATCTACGTGGTTTTGTGGGACCTGTTTGGATCACAGCAGGGCAATAGTTCATTTGAATACACTGCTACAGTGCTATCAAATTCATGCCATGCTTGTGTGGTTTTTCTTACTGCTCATGTGTTTTTTTTGTTTTGTTTGGGTGTGTGGGTATTTTTTTGTGTGTGTGTGTTAAATGTAACCTCTTGCTGTTTGGGATGAACTGAAAACGAGGCTGGAAATGTATTGGCATATGTTCCTTAAATTATGGTTACAGACAATAGTTTGGCAATTAATTTTCTGTACCAGTGCAATTTTTTTGAAGCCAGATGACCTGATGGAGTGGGCCCAGAGAAGGCCAGAAAGATGATCAGAGGGCTGGAACACCTCTCCTGTGAGGACAGGCTGAGGGAGCTGGGGTTGTTCAGCCTGGGGAAGAGAAGGCTCTGGGGACACCTTTCAGTATCTGAAGGGGGCCTACATGAATGCTGGAGAGGGGCTGTTTAAAAGGGCCTGTAGTGAAAGGACAAGGGGTAACAGGTTTAAATTAGAGAAGAGTAGATGTAGATTGGATATCAGGAAGAAGTTCCTTACATTGAGGGTGGTAGAACAGTGGAATAGGCTACCCAGGGAGGTGGTTGAGGCCCCATCCCTGGAGATGCTCAAGGTGAGGTTGGACAAGGCTCTGAGCATCGTGGTCTGGTTGAGGGTATCCCTGCTCACTGCAGGAGGGCTGGACTAGATGACCTTTGGAGGTCCATTCCAGCCCTAGCCATTCTATGATTCTATGACCATCAAAAATCCTAGCAAACCATGACACTCCTCACTTTGCAAGATCTACTTTCTAGAAAACGACCATGCTGCATATTTAAAAACAGAACAATGTTGTAGAAAGTATCCACATAATTTTAGTTTGAGGCATAAGCTTCTGTGTGGAGAGCCTAGTGTGGCACTAGTGAGACAGCTGTAGGCATTGTGCACCATCCGCCTTGGTAGGATAATTTTGTGGCCTGTTGTGTTGCGATGCTGGCGTTCTCCGTTCATTTAAGGTCCACCACGGGCTCTAGGATCACACACTGCATGAAAGTGGGTTTTGTACAGCCAAAACGATCTTTCTGTAAACCTTGGGACAGCTGAGGTCTCGTTCTTCTATTCTGTTGTGATTCTAGGTACAACTGCATTTGTATAAATAACTGTATAACAAAGATGGTAGAAAAGTTGCATTTTTAGCTTTTGGAAGAGCTGAATGTCAGATGATGTACTAAGCCCTTGTTGCCTTGTAGCAAACCAGAGAATGCTTGGTAGAGTCAATGGCTACAGTTATCTCATGGGGCTTTCTAATTGGTTAAGAAAAGGTGTTGATGTATTTGCAAATGTTTTGTAAATGTTAAAGCAATATCGAAGTCCATCATAAAATATATTCTTTACTGAGGACATTGCTGTTTTGAGACTTAATTCACCAATATTTTGGTGTTTGAGAACCTTATATAACGCATTCCAAGTGTCAAGTGAAATAGTGTTATAATGCTGAAAAGAAGTAGAGTTAAAAAGTAAAATTCTGAGGTAGTGTCTGAAATACAGGAGCTGTTTGCCTTTTGTTTAGGGACCAGAAGTTTTCAATTCTTGTGAAGTAGCTGTTTCTTACTGTGAAGAACTTCCTTCTGAAGAAGCTAATTAAGTAATATTGCATAGTGTGAATCACACTGTATCTCCTACAATTACTTCTTTTGAGTACCAGATACATGTATTTTCCACTTAGGACGTCTTGTGTTTGATCTCAGTGGCCAGTGTGAGTTCTATAAAATCGGTGTGATGTAGAGTGATGATCCCTGTGAAATTTAAATTTCCGACACCATGTGCTCAGTGACTCATTTGTTCTTTATATATAAATATAGTCAAATATCATGATGCTAGGAATAGAGCGATGACATGCATCGGGCATGTTAATTTAAGGGCATAGCTCCATGTTTTTAACAAAAGAGGTTTCTTTAAGTCCCTGCCATATTGAACATAATTATGGGTACTCTTGGGTCTTCCAAAATTCAGAACTGTTAAATCTCTTGCCAAATAATATTGACCTTCGACTGCAGTAGGGAAAATATTTATACTTATTATTTACACAGTAGATGTTGTTTGTAGAGATCCTAGAACAACAGCCAGCTTCTGTCTTTTGGGTGAATACTCAACTAACCATTATGTGAAAGTAGTGGGGTTTTTTCCCCCCTAGTGTTTTAAGTATTCGAAAGTAGTGCTGTGTATTTTCCCCCTTGCATTTTCCTTTAAGTAATGGATAAACACTTAGGTTTCAGTTACAGCAAAGTGAAGATTTTTATCTTCAGTGGAAACTTTGAGCGGGTGACCTCCCCTATTTTAATTCAAAGACATGTGGACTGTGTGTTTTGGTGTTGCATAGGCTCTGAGCCCTTAAAGAAGAGTGTGTGGGGGGGGAAGGGAGTGTTTCCATGTTTGTGAAATACATCTGGTGTTTCACACCAGGGAGGGTAAAGGTGCATACCCCAGTGTGCAGAGGGACATACACCAAGAGCTGCTGGGGTGGATGCCTTGGTGCTTCCAGCTTTGCTGTGGATTTTCTGGCTAATATAAATGAAGTGATAAACCATGTTGAGCAAGTGATTTATAGCAGGTTGGAGTCCAGCAGGGTGATTATATCTAGCACTTGAGGGAAGCAGAGGGTATGGAAATAAATGTGTCAGAAATATAATTAAATGTTTTGTGCTGCTGCTGATAGGATTATAATTACAAACACCACCACCATCCCGTACCTACAGGGAGAGAACAATGAACAAGGCTACGTTTGTGAACCTGCTCCTTGCTCTATAGGAATTCCCAGGTTTTTCTTACCTCACAGCCCTGCTGTTTTTCTTTTTAATTGAAAGGGAATAATAAAAATATTTTCTCTACCACAAATACCAAGTAAATTCACTCAAACCTGTATGATATTTTCATGAGAGTCAACAACAAATGAAAACAAGCCTGAAAAGAAGCTGTCAGCTGTGGTGAAGATGTAACTTAACGTCCATTACTTGCTTGGGGATTATTTGCTATGGCTTTGACCTGAGCAGTGAATTTGGATACTAAACTTGAGAAGCTATCCTTGCTGAATGCAAATAAGTAGTGATACTACCCTTCTGAATACTGAATTAGATGACAAGCTGAATAGTGACTTGAAAGCAATGTGTACCTGGAAGTCCAGTTTTTCAGCTCACAAATAACTCAGTTGCTCTTTTTCTAAGGTCTTAGTATAACAAAGGTGTTTTGGGTTGGTTTTGTTTTTTTTGTATGTGGTTTTGGTTTGTTTGTTTTTATTTTGTAGTTTAGGGGTTCAGAGAGAGACAGCCACAGTTGATACTTTAAGTGAAGACAAGGCTTAGGCTTTTGGCAATGTCTGTCTGTCATCTATGGTGGCAATTCAGCAGTCACCCAAATCTTCCATTTGCAGATTTTTAATGTTATCTTTTTTTTTCTGCTCCTAAACCGGATACACTGCAATAAATGATACTCATCTGGAGTTCTGGCAAATGAAAATGCAGTCTTTGTTTAACTTAAGCCCATCCCTACCCAGGATCCCTCAGACTTCCCCCATACCCCTCAAGTTTTTAGCATCTCAGTAGACAGGGCTTGGGAAGAGCCTTTGGATTAATCAGAGTTGGGATCTTGGTAAACCAGCCATAGCTACCACACCTCCAATATTCTAAGTAACTGAATATTCTATGAATCTGACTTTGCTGTTGTCCTTGAAATAAAGATCTGTGATTATACACTGTGAATATGTTTGACCAAAAAAATGCGTGTTTTACAATTTTTTCCATTTAGCCGAAAGGGGACTTCAGTAAAATTGGGATCTAGTCAATATATTTGAAGATTTAGAAAGAAGCATTATTTTTGCTGTTCATAATTGATGAAGCAGATATTACCTGAGGAAAAACTGGAAAAAATCTTTCAATTATTGTTAAATCTTAAGAGAAACAAAAACGCAGCACACGTACACTTGAGACTGGAGTGACAGTTTGTACTTTCCACTGGCATGGCACCTTGAGTTCTGCATGAGCAATGATTATTTTTTAGGTACTAGTTAATTACTCTAAACTTACGATGTGTAGGTACAGTGTGGAGCATTTAAACTGGAGATTGGAAGGTAAGCAGCTCATGACATCTATGCTTAAGTTTCTCAGTGCTTTGAAATAGAACAGGAAGGTTTGTGTTTCACTAGCATGGGCGTGTTTGTTCTGAAAAGCGTTTGCCACGTTTTGCTGTTCTGAAAGTAAGGATAGATGGGCCTAGTCAGGTGGGTTAGCTAACAGTACATTGGTCATGATATTTATGGTTCGTCTGCTGGCTTACCTCTTAAGACACATCATTAATTTACTTCTTAAAGAGTCATTCTAAAATGGTGCGGAGACACCCTAAACTCTTCTTTCATCATCTTCACTTTGAAGAGAAGTAGATACGTGTAAACTATGTTTTATTTTCTCTAGTAATCATTTGCAGCAATACTTAGTGCTTTCAAAATATGCTTTTAATGTGTCAGTTTTGCTACAACACCTTTTGATTCACTTTGCAGCTGTGTTTACTGAATCCTTCAGTGACCAAGAAATGTTGGCTTCAGTATTAATTGTGTTATTGAGTATTACCCTGCGTGCTTAGTGGTATCTCAAGCATAACTTCAGTATATCATGCAGTCGGCTGGACTTCTTGTACTAATGGAAAATACATTGAAGTTATGGCATGCTTCAGATCCTTTAGTCACAAGAGACACCGCAAAATTAATATCCAGTCCTCATACCTTATTTATAACACTGTGTTCAGGTATTTATACTTAATAATTTTTGCTAGTGTAAACACCATTAGAATTGATTTGGTAGGACACGACGTTCCCATTATCTTTCCTATAATAAAAATACTTCTAGGATTTGTAAAATACCCTACAGATTGAATGGCTAAATGTGCCACCTGTATTCAGCTGATCTCCTTGGTGAGTAGGAACATAGAATGTGAAATGTTTGGGTTTCTTCTTTTTCTTTCTGAAATATCAAAACCAGCCGGATTAAATCACTTATTTTTAGCAGTCATTAAAACAAGTTTGTGACAGGAATTGTGCTGAACTAAGGGAACACAATTAGCAGCTGTTTAATGCCTGAGAATTTAACTCTCCATAAAAAAGTAAGTGGAAAAAGTGCATCCCGTGACACATGTGTGTTTAAAAGAGGTAATCTAAATCATCTACGGTGATTGCCCCCTTCCCTATTTATTCCATAAGTGCCTTTTATGCTTTTTGTGGTGGTTGTATTTGTTCCTATAATGAAAGAGTGACTGTAGTTCAGTAATACAAAATGAACTGATGGACTCTGCCTCTCGGAGAAATTATATGAGCGGCTTTTTAAAAACAAAACTGAGTAAATGTTTATCTTGAAACTAATTATTGATTCTCCAGACTGCATTTTTTTTTTGCCAGGGAATCAAGGCTGCATCCCATGGGGCACAAATCTTAACACTAAAAAAAGTTACAGACATGAAATCGGTGGGGGTGATTGAGGACATGAACTATTCAGAAAGGGAATAATATATGCAGAATCACAAGGAGGAAAAAGGAGATAAGTGCAGAAAGCAAAGAAGATTGAAGGTCAGACTGATCGTGCTTTCAGAGTATGTAAAGAAGATGATATTAGTGGCAGAGACTTGAACTTTTCTGGAGACGTAAGATTTAAAAGCCTTAAATGAAACATCAGCTCTTCCCTCTACACTGAGATCATGGAAATCCTCCTCATAGATACACATAATGTCATCAAGAAAGGAGAGATTTAGATATCAGCAGCTGTAACTTTAAAGGAACCTTTAACTTACTTTTTAAAGACACATTGGGGTTATCTTAGACCACAGGCATTTTTAATCAAAAAGAAGAGATTCAGGCAGATGTTGATCCTAGCAAACTGCCCAGCCTTGGCCCTCTTCCTTTCCATAATGGGATCAACTGCTGCTACTTTACATTGATGCAGTCCACAACATATTCCCATGTATGTCACAGCTGGCATGAGATGGAGACCTTTAGGATGTTTGGTTTTGTTGTTGTTTGAGGAAAAAATTTTTGGCTTTAAGCAATGTGTTCAATGCCTTTTGACTAAAAAACATGCTTGCTATATTTTGGGGCTGCTTTAGCCATTTTAGCTCTTGCTACATCCTGCTTAGCTTAAGCTTTTTAGGTTATTAATAGTAATGGTGTCAACCTGAGGTCGTTTTTCAGGTAATGCTAGCCACATAATTCTAACCGCATTTTTTAAGATGCAAAATAAAGCCTTTAGGGGTGTTCTAGAGATATTTCAATGTTGGGCTTGGGAGAGCATGTGAACAGAATGATTCCCATTGAATTTCATGTGCTTAGTCTAAAGGAACTCTCAAGAATGTGTCTACTGTCATTTCTTCTAAAAAGAAAAAAACAACAAATCAATTGTCACCATGGGGGTATGATGGATGGGAGGTTTCTTCATAAATATCATCAGCTGTTTATCGCAAACAGCCATCTGTGGTAGAATCTGCCTTGCATATGTGTGCAAGCCTACAGTGGTTGGTTGTTAAGTGGTCAGAAATGATCCTCAGTAACTCTACAGATTTTCCTTTTAAAAGAGAATGATGGTGATTACTCAAGTCACCAGGAAGTGGTAAATATTCTCTAGAGATGGAATTTTTTATGTGGTCATGGAAAATAAATAAATAAAAACCACCCAAATTTCAGGAAATCTTTCTTGGAGTACATTTATTCTCAGGTTGAGAAAAGCCTGTTGCGTGGAAATTGCTTAATGTCTGATCACACTCTACCTAGCTTGTTTGTAAATAAATGAAAGGCATATGGGAAGGTTTGGTTACATAAGAAGGCTCATCCCAAGTGAGATTTTTAATATTACTAAACAATCAGTTGGATTAGATGTTAAGATTATTGAAAAATTATGAGTGTTTTGTGGTTGTCATGACGTTTGCTTTCAATGATAAAGCTATTTGTTTATTGAATTATTTCTGTTACTTTGGAGGACTAACCTGCCTCTTCCTCAACTGCTCAGCTTACACTGGCACCTTCTGCTGCTGTCTGAGCATCCTATTGACATGTTTTTCAACTCTGGTAAATCTGCTGTTTAGACTCTAGTTTATGTGTTACTGTGATCCTTAGTCTAAAGAGTTTTGGGGAAATATCACACAAATTTCTGTTTGTTGAAAGGAAGGAGGAAGGCATACTACTTTCTCTAGAAATTAATCTGTAGTATTTTTCATTAGGGTATTATCTATGATGGGGGAGTAGTAAACAAAAAGTGCTAAGATATGATGTTTATAATCCATTATACAGCAAAAATATAATCATGTAACTGAATGAAAAGTTATCTAATGAAATCGTCCATTCAGTTATCTTCTGAAGTCCTGGACCAAGAAGCTGGATATTAGTTGAATGCCAATGGGCTGTATAAAAATAAAGCTTCATTGGAAAGAATCAGCTAATTGTACTTGAACAGCAATAAATTTAAATGCATTGTCCCCATTGTATTTATTTGCACCTTAAAGGATAAATAATCTTTCTCACAATTTTAAAAGCTTTGAATTAACAGAGGGACAGAAAATAAATGCACAAAAGGCAGCTTCCTGACAGTCTTGTCAATACACATGTTTGGAACTGACAACATGAGAAATTATGATATCAAGCTAAAAAATGGGAATCCTCAGGGCTCTAACACATGAAAAAAATGAGATGAAGATGATAACAACTCTGGCATAGAGATGTGATATATGAATCTTCCTAAGCATTATAGAATAACTGTCGACTGACACATGTATGGCACTTCTTGTGTTTATATTTAAAAAAGTTATATTTTTTTGAGCAGTAGGGGAGAGAAGAATTGGTATCCTGTTCTTAATGCTACTATCTTAGCAAATGAGCACATAGGTAGAAGGAAAAAATCATGTCACAGATTTAATAGAAATCTGTAGTCAATTTTAACTTGCATAATACTGTAAAGCACAAGGTAATAATTTAATGAGCTTTTTACAACCATGTTCACCTTGTATTCTAGAATGGTATGTAGATTGTAGAAAGGAACTTACTTCAGTTTGGAATTAAGAAACAAATCAAAATGCACAATGAGAAGAAAATTTGCTATTACAGAAATGAAAAAATGGAATGTGTCTGGCTGAAATATGCTGGCTCAAGGGATTCTAAGTGAGGACATAAACAGATGTGACTCCGGAAAACTGGACCATGTGATCTGTATTCGTTTTTGGGTTTTGCCTTTAGGACTTGAATTTCTGCTCATCTGCTTCACATGACAAAGTTTCAGAAAACCAGAGAGAGCCTGCTGGGTGTCCTGGCAATACGGAGTTGAGGATACAATGCTGATTCATCTGCTTTCAACTCCCTACAGGTAATGTTGCTGCTTACAACAGTTTTGGAATTGAAATTCATGAGAGTGGTCAAATCAGCATCACTGCTGTACCTTTTTGGTGGGATTTGAAGAGTGCAATGTGAAGAGTAATGATAGGTTACAATGTCTTTGCTCTTTGACCTTTTCTAAAAGAAAGGCCAGGCCCAGGATTTGACTTTCTTAGAGAGATGGGTGTCCAGGTATCCCATGAATATCTGAGGGAGGAAGTGACATTGGGCTTGAGGCATTCTTGTCTGTAACCCAATCCCTGTGAACACTGGGCAGTCCTAGCTTGACGTGCGTTCTCTATTTTCCTCCTAGATTTAGCACACTTCTTACAAGAATTTGTCCATCCATAATAGTAATAAATGACTATAAGCATTGTGCTGGTTTCAGCTCTAGTATCAGCTGTTGAATGAATGAACAAACTTGAATGAAGGTCTTCCTTAAGTCATCTCCCTTGTGTTTGAAATTCATAGAGAAGAGGAGTGCGGTGCTTCTGTGTCCTTTCCCAGGTCTATGAATGTATCAGGTATGTGAAGAAAGGCTTTGGGGCACTGCAATGCCTCCAATACCAGCTAGGAAGGTTTCAGTGATACAGGATAGATCAGTGCCAGTGATGAAGTCCCGAGGTCTTTTTCATTTGTTAAAAAGCATGACAGCAGCGTATCTGATGAGATGCATTCGTTGAACTTGGTGGTTCTCGTGCATTTCTGTGTACACAGTGTGTTTGTGTCTGGGGTATTAGTGCTAGTTTTTCCTATTACCATATCCAGGGGAGATGCAAGTGTTCTCTCATAGCCCCTGCATCTTAACATTTCTGTATCATCTTCTGTTCTTAAGAAGCACAAAATGTTTTACCAATTAGAGAGGGTTTTTTCCCGGTGGGATCAAATGCAGATATTTCTGGGGTGCCAAAATGCATCTGGGAGAAAGAAATACTTCATCTACTATAAGAGTTTCATCTCTATACAATAAGAAATTCATCTACTGTAAGAACTCCTATCAAAATACTAGGAATTAAATTTCAGCCTTTAACCTCAGCAGTCACTGTGCAGCTGCTGACTGATAACAGAAGTAAAACATTATGACAGTTGATGAGAAGGCGGCCTCCTCTGTCATTTGTAGGTAAAGAATGCAATAAATAGTAAAAGAAATAAAAACTACACTATGGGTTTGGAGGTATGTTACCATGCACAGTAGGATACCTCAGTTTTAGAATTGCATCATACACATACTGTGGAGCACTGTTCAGAGGAGGGTTTTAATGAGTGTGCTACTTAATACTTCTCTAAGTATTGTTCTGTAATTTGTATGTTATCACACTTACAAATTCGTGTAGTCTCAGTGAAGTCAGCATCAAAAATTGATCATTGCTGAACCTGGGCCTTCAAATACATGAAAAAACCCAAGTTGGTAACGTTTGTCTCATGGCAGCAGTTCTTCAGCACAGTGAGAGAAGATAGAGAGGTCTGAAGAAGAGGTTTGTTTCAGAAAGCTTAGGGTGTTCCAGTGTACACATTTTTTGTATTCCATTTCTCCTCAGTGTCCTCCACCTCTAAAAATTGTGTAGACATAAACATTTCTTAAAAATATTCCAGATTAAGCTGAATCATATCACTCGTACTGGTTGTCTTGTTAAGGGCTGAATTTGTGTACTTTTTCTTACTTTTTTCTATTAGCTGTCAGACATTGCTCGTTCTTCTGTCCTCCTCGTATTTTGCCAGTGTTGAACAGCATCCTGAAAGGACAGTATTCAATGGTAATAGAAGTGTTTGTTATCATCTTGCTTGAGATATTTGGAACATGACATAAGAATGGTTACTATCAGTTTGCTTTCTCGTTTTACTATCTTCTTATTTTTATCCTTACCCTTATATTTAGCTTTTAAAGTAATGTTTTTCATTTCTCATAATATTTTTTTTCTTGTTTGTGGATTTTAATAAAAGCCTGTTCTGCTTTGATGAAGCAGACATTGATATGCTTTTTTTTTCCTTGTGTGTAACAGTTTGATCTTGCTCAGTAAGCTTTTCAATGTTCTTATCTTCATGCTCACTATGGGGAGTGAGAAGGTGCAGAGAAAAATAGGCAAACAGTGAAATGAACTGGAAGTGGAAAACAACTCTTTGAAGGTGCAGCTTGGGCATAGTACTTGGAGTTCAGGAAGAATTCCTGTTGTTAGTAACCCTATACTAGCCACTGAAGTCTACCACAGCTATCTCACCTAGAAACAGTGGTATGTCACTCTCCAAGGCATCTGGAAACTTATTAATATGCTAAATATTGATATATGAACATTGCTGGCTGTAGTTTGATAGCTCAATGCTTGCTTGTCAGGGATATCTAACAGTTTCTCATGGAGCTGGATGAGGATTAGGTTTCTCTGTATCCCTGGAGGTGTTGTTAAATAAAAGGTGATGGGGAAATGCTGCACTGTTCTGGCTGTGTCTGCGCTGTGAATCTACCCATAACTTTATAAGGACTTCCATTACTGTGGTATCTGCATTGTTTATGTAGTTGTTCTTATATCAACCCTACCCTGTTGTGCTAAGGTTTTTGTCATGGTTTTTTTTTTAGGTGTGAACAGAGACATTAAGGGGGGGGCAGTGATTTGTCACAGACTGCATGTACAGCCTCTGCTGGAACAAATATCCCACAAGCTCCAGGCTGTGGGGACTTCCCAGAAAGCTGATTACTTTTCTTGAATGACCATATTTCCAATTGCACTGCTGTCAGCTTCTCATTCTGCTCTGTTCATATTATAAATAACACTACAAACGTGGAATATTTTAAAAGATGGCTCCTCTTGTTGAGCTCTATTCCCATGAATAACACTGATGGCTATTGAGACAAGTCAGCCCTTCCAGTTCCTTTTTGGTCTTGCATGGTATATACCCTGGGTTCTTCTTTCCCTGGATTTTTCTTTCATCTATATTTCTATTTCTGAAATATTAATCATTTGATCTTTCCATAGCTTGTAGGTTACTTTAAATTTAACAGGAAAATTATGACTATTTTTGAGTGATTGTATTGAAATAATGTTCTCCTCGCCATTAAAAAGGGTAACAGAGGTTTGTGTTAGTGTATTTATCTGTGTTAATACAGCTCCTGTGCTCGTTTTGTCTGCAAGTGTTACTAATGTCAATTAGAGAATATATTCAAAGTGAACCTGATTTTTCCAGTGGCTGCATAATAAATGGACATATGCTAAACATAATTACATATTTCAATGAATTAAAATGCAAGAATGATTGGAGATATTTCAGCAACGCTATGTGAAGAGCTATGGTAACTACATCAATTGCTTCAGATTTAATTGTACTGTTAAAGGCACAGGTGTTTATATTGTAATGATTTAATCTGGTTTAGGAAGAATTTGCAAAAAGAGAGTCATCGTATGCTTTCTATTACCAGCATTATATATATATAATAATTGTGCAGCAGCAGAGCTGGGCTCTGTAGGGCTCTATTCTTGTGGTAAGTGGAGTGGTTCCAATAAGATATCATTTATATTTATAAAGAACTTATTTTCTGGAGGTATAATATGTTTGCTATAGAATGAATCAGATTTTTAGACCTTCACATAACAAATGCTCCTAGGGTATTTTGCATAAAATAATACAGGGGAAGCTGTTCACAGAAGAAAAGCTCTATCTGACAAATAAGTATCACCAAATAGTCCTTGTGTGAAGTTAGTGCTTTCAAAATGAAAAATACAGAGGGAAGGGTTTACTGAGTATCCTGAATTAGCCAGGTGTAGGACCTGAATAGCCCTAGAAGCACTCTTCTAAATTTTTTTCTGTCCTTTTCAGCATGGATTGGGCTGGAAAGGCTGATGTTCAGAATTGGTATGAAGCAGGTGGCTGCAGGGAGGAAACACCTGGTCAGCGTGAGTGGCTTGTACATCTGGGTGATGAGGTTGTGGCAATGTAGAGAAAAATTTGAGCTTCAGGCTATGTAGGATATGTTAGCCTTCTGAATAGAGGTACTACAAACCAAATCCAGCCAATAGGTGGTAAAGGTATTTCAAAATGCCCTTTTTTATGTACATGATATACATTTCATGCACAAATAGACTTAGGAAGTAGATGTTGCCACTGCTTCTACTTCTTAAAATAGGCTTCCATGACTTTTCTTAATTTGATTAAAACATAGAAATCCAAACAAATCAAAAGCCAATTTGACATAATTCTGAATTTCAGTAGTATGCTACTAAGCCATAAAATCAACAAAAGGAGCTTTGTTCCAGTGTTCTTGTTTGGTTTTTTTTTTCTTTTAAAAACCTATTCAAGGTCATGGTTTGAATAGAAAAGTAATCGAATTTGAGTCACCATATGTTGTGGGATGCTTATGACATCCCTAATGAACGTTACAGGGTACTACTTCTTCCAAAAAATATTGACATTAGCATTGAAATGACTGTTGACACGAAAACTTCAATGAAAAGAGAAACATCTTGAAGTCCATCTTCTCTGATTTTCTTTTTTCTTTCTGGTTGTTTTTTTTCTTTCTTCTGCCCATCATGATTAGATGCCCCCTCCTGAAATGGAAAGGGCTTGCTGTCTTGCAGCTTACCTCCAGCGTGTCACAATCACTCACCAGACTTTACTGTCCTCTCACAATACCTTCTGATTCAGTGACAAGTCCTAGACTATAAAAGCAACTAGATTCCATTGCTGCATGTCTCTTGTTAGTCATTTCACAATATTTATGGAGCTGCTTGCAGAGAACATTATTCCTGTGCTCTGTTTTGTAAATCAAATAAAGGTAAATTCTATTAAGAGAATGTATATATTTTAAGGCTGTAAAGTTTGGAGAAGTTTTTGCTTTGTGTTTGTTTCTTTTGGCTTTTCTGGCTTTAAGAAGCATGAAGGTGATATTGAATATATTTCTTGTTTCCTGTTGTCTCTGTAACATTCTCAAAAGTTCAGGAACCTTGGTATCATTTTCATGGGACATATTTGTCCTTTAAATGCACCAAACAAGCAGCTTTCTCATTAAATTGTGTGAAGTTATTATAAAACTGCAAATAAATAACAAACATGAGGAAAAATATATTATTTTTTTATATATATATTTTTATAAATATATATTTAATATATTTGTTGAAATGGAAGAGGTAGTAAAACATCAAAAAAATTCGTGGTAGTCATGCAAACAAATATCACAAGAAAACAAATTGTTATGGTCTAAACAGCCTAACTGCATTCCTGCCCTCAGATAGCTGTTTCCTTTTTCATCAGTTTACCATGGGTAGCAAGATCACAGTCCTTTCCAAATCACAGAGCAGCATCTAATAGATGTAAACAGAGCACAGACAGGTTTGTTATTACTGAGTACAGTTTACTGACACTTGAACTAGGCTCCAGGTTTCCATGCTTTTTATTTACATGGTGACAAGCACTGCTTGTGAATGAAAATCATACATCAAAATAGAGCATGTAGTCTCTACCCTTGCAGAAACCCTTCTCTGTTGGAAACTGAAATTGGTATGTGGGTATAAACACTCTGACAGAGGTAAGGAAGGCCAAGCTAACTTGCCTGACCCCAATACCTGTTTTAGGTGTGGGCAGTAGGACAGGCTGGTAGTAACTAGCCTGTGTGTTGTTGTTCTGGGATCTGGCTGTTACTGCAACGTGTGAAAACTAGCATGGCTTATTGAGGCATGGAAGCAAGGAAGCAAAAGGCACGCTGTGTGTTGCTAGTGTTGCACTTGGTGTGATCTCTGTTGTTCTTGTTCCATTTATAGTGTAGCAATATGGTGAATCACAACAGCATCTCTGTGCCATCAGCTTTTTGATGTGTTTCCGTGGGCCGTGCAGTCAGGCTGCTGGGGCCTTGCTTCCTTCCAGGCTCGCAGCCTCAGGCACTGGTTTGTGCAGATGAGCCTCCTGTGAAATGTAGCTCATACGAAAGCATAACAATCCTGAATGCCCGTCACGGGGGTTGGCTGGTAGCTAACTGGAAGAATATCAATTGTTGCTCGGAGAATTGAGCTTGCAATTTGCCCTTAGCGTGAGGGTAGCCACTATTTGCATGTGCAGTGGAAATCCAGGCAGTGCTCTAACTGCTTCACGAGCCAACCTCTTATCTAGTTCAGATTTTTTTTGTTATTATTTTTAAAGATAGTGCTAATTACTCTTTAAACAGAGGATGAGAAAACAGGGCTCTGAATGATTGTCGGGAAAATATATTCCTGGCCTGGGAGCAATTACCTTGCTGTGTGCAGAAAGTACATGGGAATAGAAGAATCTGAAAGACACGCTAATAAACTAAAGAGCTGGCTGAGCTGCCAGAGCAGAAATGACACAGGGGAGGAAGGAGGCAGGTGGACTCTGAGCTGAAAGCCAGGGCTGTACATCCGCAGTGAAGCTGTACCCCGAATGCAACTGAAACCTTCACTCATTGCCTCCCTGGCACAGTCTAATGAAAAAACAGAGACAAAGTTGAATGATGAGTCTTCAGCAGAAAGCCTCTTCATTGGAAGACTGGGTAAATTTCACCTACTTTATTTTTTATTTATTTATTTTAACTATTATTTTGTCTGTCTCAGCCTGCCAAAAGGCACAGCTGCCTTAACACTTCAGACCATTTACAGTCCCTAAAGAAATCTTACCTAAGATAACAACTATGTTGTCTGGCATTTCACAGAATCACAGAGTGTTAGGGGTTGAAAGGGACCTTGGAGATCTTCGAGTTCAACCCCCCTTCCAGGGCAGGATCATATAATCTACCCTCCAACCTCATCTACCCTCCAACCTCATCTACCCTCCAA
>JANVCC010000127.1:6089560-6287985 GCA_025345505.1 Todiramphus chloris collaris | reverse complement strand
CCTCATCTACCCTCCAACCTCATCTACCCTCCAACCTCATCTACCCTAACACAGGTCACTCAGGAAAGAATCCAGGTGAGTTTTGAAAATCTCCAGAGAAGGAGACTCCACAACCTCTCTGGGCAGCCTGTTCCAGTGCTCTGTGACCCTTACTGTAAAGAAGTTCCTCCTTATGTTAAGGTGGAACCTCTTGTGCTCCAGCTTATATCCATTCCCCCTAGTCCTATCACAAGGCACGAGTGAGAAGAGGCTGTCCCTTTCCTCTTGACACGTAGCCCTCATATATTTATAAACATTTCTCAAATCCCCTCTCAGTCTTCTCTTTTCCAGACCAAAGAGCCCCAGGTGTCTCAGCCTCTCCTCATAAGGCATGTGCTCCAGTCCCTTCATCATCCTGTAGCCCTATGCTTACAGCAAAGTATATCACCTATGAAGATGTTATCTCTGTTTTAAGACAAGTGACGTGGAAGTAAGTGGGGGAAGAGTCAATTTCCAAAATTGGAAGACTGGAATTATTCCATACCTGCTTCATCGTTTGTCAACTAGATTATGTTTAGATTTATTAAGACAAAAATAGAGCCAGAGTCCCGTTGGTTTGTAGCTTGGGGTAGATTATTTAAGATCTCAAAAGGAGATGTTTGCTTTCATTAGCTCACATGCTTTAAGGAGAGGCCACATAGAACAATCTGTCTTGCCAGTGCTTATGGTATGGCAGAGTTTCAGCGATTTAGTTTTTAACACAAGCATTTCAGCTGGCCATCTGTGTTGGAGGAATGCAGACAGCATTCGGGTGAAATGTTTGTCAATGGAGTTCCATTTCTGTAAACTTTTCTGCAACTCATAGAACACAGATATAAATAAATGTTTAATGAACGAGGCCTCCAGTACAGCAAAACTTTGGCAGGAGTGTCTGAAAATGTCACTATTATTCGTATTGCTGTCAAATTTTAAATTATGCGTGAAAGGAGGCAGAAAGCTGTGAAATCAGCTTGCTGCTGTATTACTGTATCATTAAAGGAAAAATTCAGGACAGAGGAAAAAGATCGATCTTTTTCCCCTTGTGATTCTCCCAAATTCTGTTTACTGCCGTTATGCTTATGACTTTGTGTTGTCTTAACATACCTACGTAAGAATTTCATCTCATATTTGAATATTAACATGGTGTTTCCTCATGTCAACATATTTCCACTTCTTTACCATGTGTAGTTTACAGTCACTTATCTTGTAATTTAAACCTGCCAGTTATCCAAGAGTTTGTTAGGCTTTAAGTCTGCAGTGCTAGTGCTAGAAGGGGTGGTAGGAACATAAATGGTACCCCCTTGTTCTTTTGGTCTTTTTGTGGACATGGTGATGATGAATTTACTGGTGCTGTTGGTAGAACTTCATGCTTGGTCCCTTCCATTATTTGCAATTTGGGGGGGGGGGGGTCAGGGGAAACAAAAACATTTTTTTTGGTATCGTTTTCCCAGTACTAATTTTTGTCTCTTCCTGGGGATTCAATCATTGCACAATCAGGTGTCACAAACTTCCTGTGTGTTTTGGGTTTTTTTGTCAGTCAACCTTTCTATTCAGTTCCTGGCTCCTCTGTCCTCTCCTTTTTGTCCTCTTTCCACTATCTCATAGCTTAGCATGCCAACAAACTTCAGTGTAAAGGATTTTATTCAACTTAAGGACCAAATTATTCAGCCAAAGGACCCTTAGCCAAAGCAGAGATTTAAAAATACTTTACTTTTGACTCAAAACTTGCATATTGAGCTGAATTTCTTAGCTGATCTTTACTTTTATTATTATTTTTTTATTTTCCCTGGAGAAACACCACTGAGGTGGAACAAAAATAGTGGGAATAAACCTTGAACCATCTGAGAATGTGTAGTGTTCTGAATCCTGGCACTGGGGAGAAGTTTGGAAATAAGACTGTCAGCAACCTATTCTATATGCCCTTATAAGACATCATGCTGCTGCAGGTGAGTCAGGGTGCAACCATCATATTTTAAATGGCTCACAATTAAGTTGTCCTTCATGATCCGTGTTTTGATTTCCCTCTATTTCCTCAGCTAATCCCACCATTGGTGTAAGGGTGAGGTCTGCTTTGCCCTCAGGACACCAGCTTTGCATAGATGAAGTTCCTTTCCATTCCTTTCCAAGGATCTCTTTGCTAGGTGTTGACTGTCTCCTTGTGCTGGGAATGGCCACGTAAGGCTGAAGTTCATAGCCTTAACCTTCCTTCTGGGGCAGCTCTAGCATTTTGCAGCTGTAACTTTGTTCCTTTTGGATTTATTTTTGACTGTAGTTCTGTCCTTACATGGTGAGAATATCTGCCTAAATTAAGAAACTGTTGGGGTTTTTTTTCTTTCTGTTCTTAAAATACTTCTTCTAAGGACTTATTTTTCTTTGCTCCCTTTAAATACTAAGGGTTACTTTTCTATCCTTAGAAGACTTGTTGTCCTGGTTTTCATTTTCTGTTCTGAGTATGTGTTTGACACATCTTTAGTTATTAGAATAGAAGCCCGACACTGTGGGAAACAGAAAAATGCTTGCCTGCATTATGTTCCACATTATAAATGGTTCTTGTTCTTTGCTGTGCAAACAGGCTTCTTGAATAATTTTACAGTGTGCTGTTGAGAACTGCAGTAAGCCATTTGCTAGTAAATCAGTATTTCTTACAGCAAACTCTCTACGCTTTGTCAGCTGCTCTATCTAGGGAATAAAATCTAATAGAAAAAAATCAAAGCAAGGTGCAGTTATGGCTGATCTCCTTGAGAAATTTATGATGTTTTCAGTATAGGAACCACACATCTGAGATGGTTTTTTTTGGGTGTTGTCCCATACTAAAGCTTTGAGATATATAGCAATATATGCAAAACATCTGCCTTTTTGCTGCACTTCTGGTATTTGCAATAAAATCTATTGATAGTTATAGTGTTCCTTTCAGTTCTTGACTTCTGGGGACAGTTCAGCTCCTGAAAGCAGTGTTGAAGGAAAGTTTCAGGTTTATTTTCAGGTTGTTGATGGAATTTAAGTACTGTTAACGCTAAGCACCTTAAAAGAAACACCTCCTTCTCTTTTAATATTAAAGATTTGAGGAATATCTTAAATATTTGGAGGGGTTTTATTTGTTTTCTGGTCTTGGCTTTTTGGGCGCGATCACCGTATCTTGTTTTCTAGCTTGTCTTTGCCAATTAACAGATGTAGCAGCTCTTTCTTTTTATATTATTTTAAATTTTCTAATGTCAGCTGAAATATGTTGATTCCCACAACAGTTAGTAACAAGAGACTTGCCAACTTTTGTGTTTCTACGGTAGTATTGTGATTCTGTGAGGTAAGCCTTTATTGTATTGCTCTCAGAGCTGTTTGTAATTTTGAAAGGGAAGGCCAGTGTTGGAAGCAGCAAGGTGTGAAACCCTCAGAAAACCAAAATGGGGAGAGTTCAAGGCAAGGTCTCTCAGAAGCAGGAAGGATTCTGAGGTATCATCCTCAGGTTTGTGGGGGTTTTTTTTTTGTTTTGCTTTGTCTTGTTTTGTGGTTTTGTTTTGTTTTTTCCTTTGTTTTATATCAAATGTTTTGAAAGGTTCTATGGATTGAACATCATTGGATGCTTAGTACTTAAAATGATGTTGGCTGCTGGCAGCCAACTTCTGCCAGGCTCCCAGTGTCTCAAGTGCCTGACAAACTAACGCCATATGAACAGCAGTTATTGTTGACATTTCTTAGGGCCAAGATGTGGGGCAGAGTATGGATGCTCAGAGCAAGCAGTGCTAGTCACAAAACCATGAATTCAGGTGATTACATTCTTTTGATCTTTACTGGCCAACTTTTTTTGATTGAGGTGCTTGTGAGTGTGAGTTTCTGGATCAGCACAAGGGAGAAGAGCCTTGCACACCTTCAAGTGAAATTGTTTTCAGCCTTGCTGGAGGCTGCTAGTGGCTTGATCTCAAGTCTCAGTTGATCAACACCATTTCCATTGTCTCCTCTTCTTTCGGAATATATGTTTTGTAGAAAAGTGAGAGGTTGCCAATGGTGAGAAAGGATGTTTTTTGATTTATAGGGTTTGGTTTTATAATATATCTAAGCTTTTAGGCAGATCCTTGAGATATTTTCTTGCTGGTTCAAATTTCAAGGCTGAACTAGAATGGTGGAAGGACAGCTGTGTGTGGTACTACAGATACCATTATGCTGAAGGTCTTTGCTTTCTCTCTTCATCCCCCAGATCCTATTTAGTTCTTGCTCTCTGTATAGAAATATTTTATCATTTTGATTAAAGGAAAATCTGAGCTTATAAAATTTGGCTATTATACTTTTTTTAATGCTGCTTGAAACAGGGGCTTTTAGAGTTCTGTACATTTTTTTTTTTTTCCCCCACGCTTTTTATCATCAAAGCAGATTGATAAGTTTGGTACCTGTTTTGATATCGTCTTCTTAACATGATAGCAGAAGATCAAATCTGAGCATTTTGTCCCACTTTTAGTTTCTTAATACCCGTTAGCACAATGACGTGGCAACCTGATGCTGCCTGCGGTGTTGAATGTTCATCAAGGACCACTGCCAGGTTTATATTCCTTGCCAGGCATCTTATCCCTGTACTGAGCCTTATCACAAGCAAAGAATCTCACTCATAATCTGAATGGTTCAGGGTTGGTATCCAGGCCAAAAATTCATCTCTTTCTGCAAAGTACTGAGTACTGAGCGTTGTGTGCAGCCAGACTTCTGGTGAGCGTTGTGGATGGAAAGCACTCAAACTGGAGGGATGATTATGGGCACGTGTTGCCGTGATGTGGAGACTATGAGCACCAGAAGATTGTCTGTGACTGCTGTTTGATACTGAGACTTTATCTTTTTGCCTAAAGGCTCTGTGATAAGGTGTGGCTTTCTTTGCGTGCTCAGTGTCTCTTGATACAAAGATCTGTGGCTTGGTCTGGAAAACTGGAGTTAGATGTTTAGATTTGAGTGCTACTGACATGTGAGGGATGTGCAGGCTATTTGATCCTCAGCTTTAGTTTGGTCTATTTCTACTGCAGTCTGTTATTAAAACATTAACCTAAACAAATAATGGCAAGATGGAGTTAATTGGTTTACAAAATGAAACTGGAAGTGTTGACAAATACATTTGTGGTGTCCCAGTGTGATTTCTATATTTCTCTATTTGCAGAGCTTCTATATTGCAGACTCACCTAATCCAAAGCACAGCTCGACTCCTTCCTAGGACTAGTCCCTCCTGTTGTAACTCTCCCCCCCTTAAATCCCTTCAATCAACTTTCAGTAAATTAGAAAATAGTTTTTATTACTTATTAGAGTTTTGTAATGGAGGTCTGGCTTATCTTCCCTACCTTCTGTCACTGACAAACCTGGATCAACAACTGCCAGATACTATTCCAAAAATATAGATTGAAGCATTGTGGACTTTGTGACTCAGTAACTTTACAACATTAACAACCCCAGGAGAAGCTTCAAAAAGCTCAAATCACCCAAACAAGTAGTGGAAATGATCCCACCACCACAAGTCTAAATGTTACAGATCACTGTAGTGACTGAAAAATACTAAATGTGTGTGACTTGTGGGTGTGTTTTTGGTTATGCTTTTTCTCCTTTTTTGTTTGTTTCAGCTGCAGAATTTGACAATATTCATCTGCAGTGTAATAGTCACTGTGTGACTTCTGTGGCTGTGTTTTGTGGGTATTTCAGATCACTGCTTAGTGTTAAGCTGGTGTATGAAAAGTCATTTGAAACGCTCTAGAGGAAGTAACTCAAGGATCAGGTACTATACATGTGCTAATAGGATCCTGGGACAGGGTCATCAGCCCAGGACTGCTACAAATCCAGCATCACTGTGGTCTAGATGGGCTGTGACAACCGCTGCTCTTTGACTAGTGACTTCTCTGCACCTTTCACCGAGGAACTGAATTGCTGACAACCTCAGGTTCATTACAGGTTCCATCTGCATCTTTGAGAGTCCCTTGAATGCCAGCCTGTGCACATTTTCTCTTTGTCACAAATGGAGTCGCACAGCTGCAGTCTTTCCAAGCCACTGTTTGCAATGCAGACTCAAGAATTTCCAGTCCGATGCTACCCACGCTGTTCTCTTCAGCCAAAGATGAAATAGTGTCTGTTGTATTACAGCTAGTTGGCCTGCAATGTCTGTAACATCTTTACAGTGGCTCAGTTTCCTCATGCTTCTGGTAGTGCCTGCTTTTTTTCCAGTTGGTATAAGCAATTCATTGGTCAGGTATAGTACTTACTAGCTTCATCTTATTTTTCTATGAACTTCAATGTGTTATGGGTTGTTAAGTGGGCAGTAGGACGGAATACCATGAGGTCTGCCCTCTCTGCAGATAAAAAAAACCCAGACCCAAAATCCCTTCATGTGCAAGAAGGTCAAACACGCACTTTGTGAACTTGTTAAACACATTTATTGAGTTCTTGACAGTAATCAAACACAGTGAATGACCATTATAAACAAGAAAAAAGGCATTTGCTTTTACTTGGTCAGCTCCTGCTTTATCTGTAAAGAAAAGAGATCCCTTTCCACCATGAATTTACAGGTTTGAATTTGTGTGTTCCAATAATGGATTAGCAGGGAAAATGGCAATTTTTAAACTGAGATGTTTCAACTGCTTTCTGTTTTGGAGTCCAGTTCCTATTAATGATGGATCATAAAGTGGAGTTAGTTATACTAGCTGTAGGTGCATTCCCAATTGTTATTAACTTACTCAAATTGGCTGCAATCAAATAAAGTAAACAAAAAAAAGAAGAAGAAAAAGAGAAAAAAAAAAAAAAAAAGAAAAACACAAATAATGCAGCCACAAATAGTAGGGGCTTATTATTTCAGGAACGAAAAAATAAATCAAAGCAAGTTTCCAAAATTAACTTGTTAAACACATTTATTGAGTTGTTAATAGTAACCAACACAACGTATGACCTGTTGTAAAACAAGAAACAGAAAATGGATCAGTTTTGATTTTGGCAAGTCCTACTACAGATATGTGACAGAGGGAAATATTTCCATTTCCTTTATATTCTGCAGTGATATATTTACAATACTTATCTCTCCAAGTCTGTCCCTTTTTTAATGAAATTAACAGAAAGAGCATAACCTAGAAATAAGTTTCCTCTAGAGTCTTCTTGTTCTGTCTTGTCAGTATCCATTAATGATAGTGAAATAATGAGAGCTTTCGAAGGATTACTTGGCACACAGAACACAACTCCACTTTGATGCTGTATCGAGCCACCTTTTTTCTTTTCTTTTTTTTTTTTTTTTCTTTATTTTTAATTTGAGGGAGAGGGAAGAGAGGAAGAATTTCATATGTACAAAGGCTGAAAAGTCTTTCTTTGTGAAGCTAAATTAGTTCAGGAAAACTGTATCAAAATTGTAATCACATTTATTGTAATACTGTCTTTTTACTTTTTTTTTTTTAATTACCACCGATCACATGAATGAATTTTTAGTTGAGTTTCCATCATGGCAGCTCTTTTCCTACAGCACATTTGCACATGCTGTTGTGAACCCAGAAAGAGTGAGGTTGGCTGCATTCTAGATTATGTCAATTCACAGTAGTAGCATTCCACCGAGGCTATGGGTTCTGCTTGCTCTGCCTTACTTGAGGAGCCATTCATTTACTGAAAGGAAAGAGAAACAAAACAAAAACCAATTATGCTTTAACAAACTCCGAATTCAAAACTGGCTGGATTTAATACTGTATTAGGCACTTAAACAAAATGTCTTGAAAAAGCCAAGGTTCACTTTCCTCCTTTTTCTGGGAAAGAATGAAGTCTGAATGATTGCTTCTTCAAAGTATTGCAATTCAGCCGTCAGCCTTGTTGCTGACACCGTGCTTTCTTTTCCACCCTTTAGTTGTATTCCTTCATAACCATAACATTATTGGTAAGAAGGCACTTTTACACCGTTATTGCAGGTAATATAGCTGTTTATGCATAAGCTAAAAGGTGTGTAAGACACATTATAGCTTGGCTGTGAGCCCAGCTGTGGCAGTGAGACTCCACCAGCAGCTGACTGCATGGGTTTAATCTCCATTGAATAATACAGCACTTGCCAGTTTGCGTGTTTGTTATGGTGGTTCACCCCCAAAGATCAATTTACTCTTTTGTTTTACATCATCTCTCACCAAGGTTAGCTCATCCCTCTTTTTCTTTTCCATGTGAGCAAAACAGAGCAAAATGCACTTTGCAAGGTGAGAAGACTTTAAAATGAGGCTAGAAAACTGAAGGCCTGTCCTATGTGCTTTAAAAAAACCCCATAAATCAGATGTCCCA
The DNA here is from genome assembly GCA_025345505.1 of Todiramphus chloris collaris. NCBI lineage: Eukaryota > Metazoa > Chordata > Aves > Coraciiformes > Alcedinidae > Todiramphus > Todiramphus chloris. Next base: position 6,279,720 of record JANVCC010000127.1, on the reverse strand, counting down.
AACTGTTGTCGTGCATTTCCTACGTGTTTCTAGGCAAATTTCCTCACCCATTTCAAACATGTAATGTTTGACTCACACTGTTAGTCCCCCAGATCTGGAGTTTCACCTGGTTTTATTTGCATGCTTTGTTATGCACTTGGGTTTCTCAAAGAAAAGAGCTCTGTGTAGGCATACAAGGGTTTATTCTGGAGGTAGAACGTACCTCTATACTGTAGTTTCTGTGCTCTATTGTTTGGACAATCTTTTCCCTGTAAACTAAAGTTGATATTAGTTCGGATACATCGATTGTTGAGAGGCTGGACTGGTCTGAAATTGTCGCTCATGCTCAGAAAGATCTGTGATGGCTGATTCTGGCTTAGCAGTCGTAACGAATGCATCTATACAAAATACAAAACAAGGAGTTTCAGTACTGGTCGTCCCTGTAAGTAAGCAACATACAACACTATTAAATAGACTACTTAAATGAAATTAAAACAGAATTTCAGTCATTTTTAGTCAGAGGTGGGTTCAAAGTGTTAACTCGAGGTTCAAACCATTCCTTCTGTAGTCCTCTGTTTCTGAGCCCCATTTTAAACCAAAGTCACTCGTTTTCTGTAGGGGAAATGAAGATGGCATAAGATGTCTTTGACCAGGGAAGAAATGGAATCCACAGTACTGGATGGCAGCAGCTGGTGCAGAGAACATTAACTTGATGAATACAAGAGTTGATTTCTTAAGTTTTGTAGTTATTAGTGTAGCTTCCAGTTGAGAAGACACAGTTTTGGATGATAGTACACAAGAAACAGGTATGGCCAGTCAGGATGGAGAAGATAACTGACAGTCAGGCTGCTGAAGTCATGAAATTAATGGTGTTAAAAAGCAAAATCCTGTCTTGATGGACAGGTCTGTCTTGATACTGTCTGTGCTGTGTCTATAGTGTTCTTGTGGTAGACTCTGGCCTTCTTTGGAGATGGTTTTATGGATCAGCAGAGAGGGAATTACTAAATCATCGAGGACTTTCAGTGTGCCCAGAAGAGGCTGGATGCAAGCTACAAGCCACAGAGCAATGTTTTTTAGGATAGCTACACATCTATGCTAAAACCATGCTGATGGGGTCAAGTGAACTAAAATCTTTCAAACTTTGTATGGGAAATTGGAACACAGTAGTGTGGGGGAGCTGCAATTTGCAAGTCGGAAACCCTCAAAACATTTTTGTTTAAAAGTATAAAAGGAAAATATTTTCAAAGTCACTTTACAATTTAAGAGGTTTGATTGCTGCATTTGATGCTTAAATGGGGAAACCCAGTAGCTGTCTTTTACAGAGTGCAAATCTTCTAGGCTACAGTTTCCAGGGAAAACTTGAGCTGTGCATTACTTTTTCAGTCTGAGTACACAATGTAATTAGTAAGTATTCCATGAAATCAATCTGCAGCAGTACTACTGGAGGATGCAACTAACCAGTAAAGCATGCCAAGGAGTGAGTATCATGAGATTATAACCTAGAAGTACTAGCAGAGACTCTAGAAATACTCTAATCCTTTTGTACATTAATATTGTAACTAAACACGTTGCTTGTAGAAAAATGTTCAGACCCCTTGCTTGAGAAGTTCAGAATGTTTGAGTATGTTTGCCTGTGCTCTGATGTCATGCTCCCAAACTATCCATAAAGAAAAGAAACTAAGTGCTTTTTCTGCATCTAGACAAAATTGGACAGAAGGAATATCACAAAAAACCCCATCTCTTAGGCTTTTTAAAGTCATCTTATTTACAATGTTAATATGATTTTAAATCCCAAAGCAACATTTAGGGTTGTTTTATCATTCCTCGTTTCATTTCTCAGGCCAGATTGCTTCTGCTGCATGCTTGGGACAGGCAGACGGTGGTTCAAGTATTCCTTTGGGATTCTGGTATGCAAGAGAATAGGTTTTAGTTCAGCTCACAGCTCTGTATGCAGCTCACTGATGGGGAAGACTGCAATTGGTGTTAAATTTGTTGTTCTCTGACGTTAGGTTTTGGATTGTATGGAAACATAGTCATCGTGACTGTTCCAGTGGTGTTTCCTCAACAGCCTAATTCTGACTACAAAATTATGTTTAATTTTGCATACCTTATCTTGCCCCTTTCTAATAGAGGCTTCAATTTGTCCATATGATTTTTCTGAGGTTATTTCAATGTCTATCCTGTCACCTTATTCTATACCAGCAAGCACTAGCTGATTTTTTTTTGAAGAAGGCCCCATATATTGGATCTCTGTCACGTTAATGTGCTGTTGAATTCAAATGGCCACAAATGTCTTTCACAGTTTGTCTGTTTCTTTCTAAGAATGGACTCTGTTATACTTAATAACCTCAGTTATTTTTGTATGACACTACTATACTGTTTTTTAGAATCCCCAGAGATGTATTCACAGAAACATAGATTGATTTAGTTTGGAAGAGACCGTGGAAACCATTTGGTTCAAACACTCACTAGAAGTAGGGCCCACCTCAAGGGGTTGGTGTGTGTGTGCATAGGGAGCTCGAAATGGTTAATATTTTCATTTTGGAAAAAAATTCTTTTATGCTTTTGTGAACTGCATAAATTGCAGGCAGAGATCTCTACAGCAAAAGGTTGAACCTAATTTTGTATGAAAAATCTACACGTACAAACATTTAAAATACTCTTTTGCACCTATACTACATTGAGTAATTTTAAAATTACTTTTACCTGCATCCTTGTTATGTAGACAGGTTTGTTCATTATTATCCAGCTTGCTGTTTCGTAGCAGGGTGGAATTGTCATTGACCCATCATATGTAATGAAACTAGAGGTCTCTGGATAAAGTTCCTCAATATTAAGCCCCTGTAGTAAGTATGCATCATCTGGAGAACAAAGAAAAACAGCTGAGATAAAGAACAGCTTCACCAAAAATATCCCCCCCCTTTCTACAATCCTTGTTCTAAACCACCAGTCTTACCAAAAGATGTGGTTGACACGAATGCTCCAGCAGTTTAGACAAGAACAAGTTACATGAATTCACTAACAGTGCTTGGGTCGAGTTCTACTCTGGATGCCCACCCACAGCTTCTGTGAGTTTGGCACAAGCGTTCACAGTGGAGCTCTGAATCACATTTAAGAACTGGACTTAAAACCTTCTTGCAGTTGCAGTTATCGATTTAAATGCAGCAGTCTTCGGAGAATGTCGACTTACCGCCTTTTGGAATGATTAACAATTTTTTGCTCAACAAAGCCTTGGAAAGGCTGAGAGAGTTAAAACTTAATTGCCCTTCTACCACAGGAGGAAGTTAAGGTTAATGCATGATAATAAAGCTGCTCAATGAAGCCTGCTGGCCTTTCATGTGCTCTGTGGGGGTGGATGCAGAGCAAGCTCAGGCAGAATGCTAAAATTGGTCTGGAAAGGTACGCTGCAAAGCAGCTTACTGGGGGCCCTGCTTTTATTGTAACTCTCCCTGGGAATTAATGAGCTATCCCTCTGCAACAGAATTCAGTCTGTGGACACGTACAAAATATAATGAGATATAGTTATATCTTTTAAGGCTCAGCCTTTTCTATACTATGTGCACTATTTCCCTTGGGTAATGCTGGCCCTATAATATTTTTGGCGGTGCCGTCAAAACTGGAGCCCAGATTTTCCTGCCAAATCTTAGACTGTGGGAGTTCCTTAATAGGAAATATTCTGGAATATACATGCTTTAGTGCTAATACACTACTGCTGCTGTGTATCTCTGGAGAAAGCTGGGCTGTTGGAGCCGTAATGCTGTGAAATCTCTGTATGCTTTCACTTGTGTGTAATGTGTTCAGGATGGCTCATTCCCAGAGTGAATGCTAAAGGGCAGTCAAGGAAAGCTGCACCTTTAGGCATTTTCCCTTTCAATACACAAGACAAAGTGGCACCGATTTTAATGGAAGGCAAGGAAGATAATACAAATGAAATAGAAGACACTGCTCACACTAAAGAGGAATGTTGAAAGTGCATCTTTTAAGTCAATGTCAATAATTTAGACTTTTTTTGTTGGATTCTCTGATGTTTTTCATGTACTGTAAGTAACACTGTGAGTTTCACTCTAAGTTTAAACAGTTCTGGGGTTTGTGGTTTGGTGTTGTTTTGTTTGTTTGTGTTTTTGTTGTTGGCTTTTTAAAAAGATAAGCAGTTCCTTGGCCACTGGGAGAAGACTGTAAACAGAACCAATGGAAGAAATATGAATGATAGAGGAAGTGTGTAAGAACTAAATAAGAGAGTAATTTAACCTGAATTTAACATATTGTAGCTGAAGGATAAAACTTAGATGAGCAAAACACTTACCTCATACTATCTGATAGGAAAACAAAGAAACAAAACAACAAAAAACCCCACAAACAAAACAAAAACAAACAGCTCCCCCCCCCCCCAACAAAAAAAAAACTAAAACAAAACAACGACACCAGAAAACACAAGAAAAACCCCCCAAAACACAGCAACAACAAAAAAACCCCAAAACAACCCAACCACCTTCAGACTGCTGTCTCAGGCAACAGAAAATGAAAGGACACGGTCAAAGCAAGTGTGAGTTTTATTTTGTTTTGACACAGTGCAGTCAGAATGCTGCAGACTTTGAGGGTAGTGGTCACAGCATCATTTAGTGTCAAGGTGTGAGTGTTAGAGTTATGCTGCATTGACCAGTGCCTCACAGTTATTTTGTGTTTTAAATGTTTGTTATTTTACAAAATACAATCTTGGTATGTCCTTTAAAGTCTGTCAGAAATACAACTTTCTGCCACGTTCTTACTATTAGATCCAGGGTAATTGCTTTTAGCTGGATCCTCAAGTAGAGAGGAAAATACTATTAGTGCCTCGTAGGTGGCTGACTGTCACATTTTTAAACATCCTCAGCCTTCACTGGCCCATGGCCTGGGGTACAGAGTCTTTCTAAACCCCAAATTCTCCAGACAGAAGTGTAAAACTACTGCTATAGTATTAGAGTCAAAATGCTGTTAAATTATACACCTGTGTCCTATTCATTAAAAACATTATTTTTAGTAATAATTTTGCTATAATTACATGAGAAGAGAATTAATGCATTTCTTCAAGCCCGTGCCTGCTTACAATGAGTCCTCACCCATTTATCCCTTTCCCACATCAACAACCTGTTGATTATTTCTGAACCATGCAGAGTGGTGTGTTAGCTCCAAATGGCACAAAGTCTGTCAGAATAGATAGTTACAAACTCTGAGGACCAAATCTGCTTTCTTACATCCATATTGACTTAGTTGGACTCGAATGATTCAAACAAGGTAGAATTTGCCCTGGAATGCTTACTAGGAGATGGAAAGCTAACTAAAGATTAATATAGATAAGGGATATTGATGAGATCTATTTTGTGTGTGCCACATTCTAGCTGACTAATTTGTGTGCAGAATAGTGCATGGATTATTAACAATAGGACTACTTAGCAAATGGAAGATACAGAAACAGAATTACTGCTGGCATTAGTGCAGGTACTCATGGGGATTTTTGGAGCTGCCTCTCATTGCTTTTTGTTTTTTTTTGAGAATGTAATCTATTATTTTGATATGGGCTCCTAAGTGTTGCCTGTGAATTTACAGTGTTATTCATTCTCAGAACATAATAAAGGGATAGAATATGGCCTGCAGCAGTGTGGGGCATGGTACTTCTGCTCCTTCAGGCAACCTAAACATCTGACAGTGCTTGCGATGAAGAGAGATGCTCTCCTTAACCTGAGCAGGTCCAGGGAGGTTCTCCTCCCCTTCTACTCTGTGCTGGTGAGGCCTCACCTGGAGTACCATATCCAGTTCTGGGCACCCCAGTTCAAGAATGACAGGGAGCTACTGCAAAGAGTCCAGCACAGACCCACTAAGATGATTAAGAGAGTGGAGCATCTCCCTTATGAGGAGAGGCTGAGAGAACTGGATCTTTTTAGCCTGGAGAAAAGGAGACTGAGGGGTGACCTTATAAATGTCTATAAATATGTAAAGGGCAAATGTCGGGAGGATGGAGCCAGGCTCTTCTCAGTGACATCCAGTGATAGGACAAAGGGTAATGGGTGCAAGCTGGAGCATAGGAGGTTTCAGGTAAACATAAGGAAAAACATTTCAGGGTGAGGGTGACAGACACTGGAACAGGCTGCCCAGAGAGGTTGTGGAGTTGTCTTCTCTGGAGACATTCAAAACCCGCCTGGATGTGTTCCTGCGTGACCTGCTCTAGGTGATCCTGCACTAGCAGGGGGGTTGGACTAGATGATCTTTCAAGGTCCCTTCCAACCTCTAACGTTCTGTGATTACTGAGCTTTGGATCAACTGCTTAGGTTATCCTGTTTGCTTGGTGAGGTCCTATAAAATGTGTTCTTTCCCCCACCAGTGAAGTGGGTCCAAACTGCGTTTGTTGCCTCTGTCTTCACTTGGAATATGTTTAAGGAGAGACAGTGAATTATGCTGTCAACATCCATCAGTTGCCATTTATGGGGAAACTGGAGGAAAATGTCACTTCAGGCAAAGAGGAAGATAGGAGTGAATGAAATAATGAAATAAAAGAGTTTGGCCAAGTAAAAGCAGTATATATTCATGCCTGTATGAGTTATCTTCCTCGGGGAAGTCAGATGACTCCCTGAGAATGACCTGAGCAAAGACTGCAGAGTAAGCATTTGCTTATCAACTTTTCTTCCCATGAACAGCTCTGTTGCCTCCCTTTCTTCACATCCTGAGAAAGGTTTCCCATTCTGGAACTGCAGCTGAACTCGTGGGTTTGCACCGGTGTCAGACTGCAACACTTTATTGTCTTGTCTTATACTTGCAATAAATACATAGTTCAAAATAGTAAAAAATCGCACTGTGTGAGCCCAGTAATAAACTTCCTCTGGTAAATTCCATCAGCCTTTACTAGATTCTCAGCATCATTCCTATCTACAACCCACATTTTGCTGATCTGCTTGTGCCTTAGGGTGACTGCTGAACTCATGAACTGTTCTCTATACAAATTAGATTTCATATTCATTTACATAAAGGCCTTTACTCTGCAAATTTTCTTAGCAAATGATGGAAATTCTCTTCTTTTAACCCTAGATTTGTAAAAGATACATGAGGTCTGTTTTTGCAGAGAATTCTATGTGTATTCTCTTCAAAACAACGGTATTTATAGGGCATACAGTATTTACTGAATGCAGGAAGGTCCATTTGGTCTAAATTCACATGGTGATCCAAAAAGGGAAAGTACAACTCTAACTAGATTAGTTTTGCATGGCAAGGAATATAGAGATCCTCAACTTTTTAACCCTGAAACAGGTTTCCCATTTACCAGCCTTCACGAGTCACCTACACCCAAGCTGACAGAGACTCATTTTGAGTATCTGAGGTTAGTCCCTTGGGGCTGGGTTTGAGCCTGCTGAGCTTTTACTGCTTGTGACAGGAGCTGCAAGAGCTTAGTCTTTCAGAAAATGCACTGAAACATGAACTCTGAGAAATTAACGGTCTCTTATTTCCAGAAACCAGGATTTTAAGCTTTTCCGGTATAATATCTTAAAATTGGAACACTATACTCACTTGTAAATTATCTATAAAATAGCTAAAGATGGAATTTGAGGAAACACAGAGCCTTTCAGCTCTTCTGCCTAGCTGAGTGTGTGGCACTATTTTGGCGGAGAATGACAAGCCCAAATTTTCATATGGGCTTTTGAGAATCTAAAATGTTACTTTTTTCCAATGTTAAGCCAAACACTGGGTGAAAGCTAATGTAGCGTAACTAATCTGAAAGAAAGCTAACTTACCCCCCAGATGTCATACTTAGAGGAATATTAAAGCAGTTTTTCTTTAGAGATTGAAAGAACACTTGTTTCAAATAGTTCACAGTAGGTTCTTTGGGCTGTGATAACGGAATAAAATAAGCATTTAAAATCTGCTTAAAAATTCCTTAGGGTCCACTTTACTTCACTGTAGCCATTAATATCCGAGAGTAGAAATTCCCCCTTTTAATGCAGTTTGCCCATAGAAATTTCATGCAGCAGCATAGATAGCTCTTAATTTTGTTACTGTTCGTTAAAAACAGTGCTTTAGTTATATCACTAACTGTCCTGACTCTGAACCTATGCTCCACTTATCATGCACTCCACGCTCCTATTGAGCATACTGGGACTGGTCATTTTCTCAGCAGCCTACTGAATATTGATTTCAGGAGTGGACCCCTAAAACACAAGCTGAAAACCTCCAGCTGCTAAAGGGAGAATAGAAATCCTTGCAATGCAAGGGGTAAAATTAGTTTTCAGCAATGATGCTATAATCCATCACGCAAGACAACTGCAAAATTACTTTCAATAACACTTTCACGTTCCAAATTTACACAGAAAAATTCCTGGTCAATACTTGTTACTAGAGTAAGTAACCCCATGTCCTGTGGAATATTCTGTGCATTGTATCTACCAAGGGTTCCATTTTAACAGATAAACTTGTTAGTGATCATGGTGGTTAAAAATGAAAAGTTCTGTTAATCACTGATTTTGCAGCCTCTGTTAGGTGTTCATTTAGTAAACCCAAATTAGGTGGGATTGGAATTGTGTTTTCCTTCTAAAGAGGCAAAACAACCCATGAAGGGTTGTAAGATGCCGACAGCTCCAGAGAGGAGGAATGCCCCCTGACAAGCACAACATGCAAAGTATTTTGTACTGGGAAGCTATGTTGGCCTGCTGGTGTGGGTGATACTTGGGTGCCCACATGTAAAGATGCTGCTGGTGCCTTCCTGCCCTGTGGAGCTATATATCTCATCACGACCCCTCTGAGCCACCACAAGTTGTCCAATATTTGCTTTGCTGGCCAGCCATTGTAGTATGTGGGGCCACAAGTACAAAAAAGGCTGTGATGCTCACATAAATGCATGGGATACAACTGCTGTGACAGGCAAAAGGAGGTAGGGAGTCCTTCCTTATTCAGTGTGTGAGATGTGACAGGTCTCTGTATGCATGTGGAAAAATGCAGCTTCCTCAGAGGTACAGCTGGATCTTCTGCCTGGTCCTCCGATAGAAGCCAGGAATATCTGATTTGGGGATGGAAGAGCCTGGTAAAGCACATACAGCCTTAACGATCATTTCTCCTTTCCAGGACGCTGCAGCAGCACCAGTAGGCAGGAAGCTCCTACAGAACAGTATTGCTGTGTTTTTGCAAGGAATCAAGACAGGCAGTTTAAAAACTGGGCTAGAAGATGATATTTCAAATTGATACAATAATCTCAAAAAAGTGTTCTGAGGCTCTGTTGCCTTCCTTTCTATGGATATCATGGAGAATAGAGCTTTATCCTAATAAAAGCCTCTAATTTGGACCAAAGGTATGACAAGATTTAACTGTAAGGTAAAATTAGAGAAGTATCAGTGGGAAGAAATATTTGTCTTGTAGGAGAGGATAAGGAACTCTCTACTTCAGAATGGGGTTGATTTTGCTTAGCTGTTCAAATTCTGTATTGTAGAGGAAGACTCATAATCTTTCTAGTGCTCTCTTGGTCAGGAATCAGTGGGTAAAATTCTGTGCTTCACTTTATGTTGCTCTCAAATTTACACTTGTTACGATCCTGGCTTTGCAGAGTGGAAACACAATGGAATCCATGGAAAGAAATGGGACAGTGTACTTTACAGTCAAATACAAAAATCTCTACGAGATATTTGATCACAAACCTGAAGTTCAGTTACTTCTGATGAAGTTAAATAGATATTTGAGGTCTCTGGAGCTTCAGATGCAAAGTTTTGCATTTGTAGAGGATATAGTACAATATGTTTAACTTACAGAGAGGTAAACTGCAGCAAACTCTAGTAGAACTGTGCACCAAATCCTGGAGTCCTGACAACCAGTCTCATTCCAGTTATCATAAACAAACTACTGGCTCACAGTTTTCATATAAAGAAGTTTATGAGAAATATTAAGTCATTGTTTACCAAGTAACACACAAAGGTTGAGTTTTACCATACTTTCTTTGTTTTTTCCATGTGCTGTGTACTTTCTGAAAGTTATTCTGGTATCATTTAACTTATTTTATTAACTTAATGGCTGCTTGGGATTCAAATGAATATTTGACAAAGGGAATAAGGTTTTCAGGAGAAGAGGTTTAATTTGTTCAATTGAGATATATGTGTTTTTCATGACTTTCTCTAAACTAGCTTAGTTTTCACTGACATTTCAGCTCCAGTTTTTCACAAGTTCAATATACTAATACGGAATTATTGAGCGTTGTCATTTACAGGCTTCCCAAATGTGAATGCAACAAATATCCATGCTATGTTAATGACCTCTTTATATACCCATTAAATGCAGCAATAGTTGAATAGAAATGTCATAACTTCTCTGTACAAAAAGAAAGCATTAATGAACATCAAATCCACAGTTAATGATGCAGCATCCTGACATAACCTGGTTTGATATAACCCAGGCTGTTCTGCGTGTTATTTTTGTTGTGAACAGTACGCAGTTTCTCTGGAGTATTCTGTGTGAATACAGTATATGCATTTAAGTATAATTTCATTAATTTATTGCTTGTTCAAACATGAAATAGACTTTGAAGTTCAAAATTCATTTGTTGAACTGATGACCTTACTAGATTTTTTTTCAGGGTCCCAAGTTTATTATGCGCACTTGCTGGCAATGCAAACTTTGTAGTTTTTGCCCATAATGTCTTTTGTTTTAGTGGATTGCTAAAATACATCATTTGGTACTAAAAACATACAGGTGTTAGCCATAGTATATGAAAAGAAACTTACTTTTATACGTTATTCTCGTTATGGTGTCTCTGTTAAGCATACGATTTAGAAATGGATTTGATGATTCAGATACCTATGGGAAGGAAAATGTGCAACGTCACAATCTTTTTACAAGCATTCCCTTTCTGGTTATGTAGCTGTTCTACCTGCATACACCTCCCATCTCTCTCTCCTGCCGCTCCTTCAAATTGTTTCTGCCCTTTTTTCACTGTTGTGGGAAAAGGAAAAAATTACTTAGATATTTTCCTAACAAAACTTGTTAGAAAGTTGGTATCTAAAAATAAATCCAAAGAAGAAGGGACGGGAGAATAGGATGAATGCATGTCTGAATGCAAGCGTGAGTACAGGTTTCTTCTCCAACAGCTTTGATGGGATTTGCAGGAGGTTAGCATAATTAGGCAGGATTTTCATGTAGTATGCTATTTTTTCTATTTATTGAGCAATATATTTTCCTTGCAGCAGACTATTTAAATTGCAAATAAAATTTGTCTTCCCTTTGTTTTACACATAGGTATGAAAGGTCTAAATTTCACTCACATAAGCTCACAAAAATGTGTGCATTTACGTACACACACACATAAATTGTTCAGCATACATTACCATAAGCATATCTGCAGAGGTTTCAGAGGAAAACTGATAGAGGGCTCAGAGGCATTGTTGTTTTGTGGGGGTTTGGGTGTGGGGTCTATATTTTATCAACAATGTCATTGATGATTATTAACATAGAGAGACTTTATGATACTACAAATGGCTAAATTATTGTCTAACAACAAAATCAACATCACCTTTTTTAATGGAGACATTTTAGTAACTTTACAGCTAGCCTTTGAACATTCTACTTGTCTTTCAAATACTTGGTGAGGTGGGTTTTTCTGTCAGACAGTGGATGCTGCTGTTATACATCACCATTTATCCAGAATGAAATAAATTTATTTTAAAAGCAGAAAGCATCACAAAAAGTTTAATTAAGATTAGGGAAAATAAATGGGGTATTGGACAAACTGTAATCCAGCTCTGTTTGACAGGTAGCCATCAGGAAAATTCAATTTAGGTTCCATTTTGTGGAAATTCAGATAGTTCTCCACTTAGAAGTTCTCCTCCACTTAGAAGTTCTTCTATTTTGGACTTTTAAAATAGAACACATCTTTTCAAGCCAGTGAGAGGCCTCGAGAAAAATATCATGAGGCAGATACTAAATTTTGTTGCTCATTACAAGATGTGTGCAACTCAGCAAGTATGCGAGTGATGCATTATTTAGGAAAAAATGGGCATGCTGGGCATTTTGAAGGCTTGCTTCAATTTTATACTTCTGTGCAAATTCAAGTCATATTGGTGGGTCATAATTCAATACATTTTGGATGAAAAATATGCTTTTCTTAGACTGATGAAACAGGTACATAATGGCAAAATGTGAAGAACGTTTGGGGAGGGGAATGCCTTCTTTATATAAAATGGAAGAAAAGGTTTCTTCAGTGTAATTAGGGAGGTTTGAGTCGTCTCTGAAGCCTTGAGTTCAGTGCTAGAGCACTGTAATTTATAGACTGAACTATCCATATGGAACACAATAGGATGGAGAATAAACTATGACCAAAAAAAAAAAACCACATCATCTCTTCCTAGCTGTAAATTGGAAGACATTAAGAGTTATACTTTTAATGGTCTTTCAGCTTTGAGAGTTTAAGATTTAAATAACACTGTGAGAAAAAAAAAATTCTGACTTTGGTGACATTGATGATGGTTCAAAGAGCAACCACTCCCTTTTTCCCAGTGCCTCAGCTTCCTTGGAGAGATGTACTTTTAATTGAATGAATAACATTTCATGAAGAAATACCAAATTCACAAAATTAGAAACTTTTGTTATAACCATTAAAGTGTTATGAGTGATGTTTACAAGGATTTTTTTTTTTTACCCCCCCTCCCTTTATTTTTTTTAATTTTCCTTGTATTACGTTGTAAATGCTTTGGAGTACAGATTATGTGTTCAGTTCCTATGATGATGCTGTCTTTGGGTTCCAGATTAGAGCCTCTAGGCATTGCTATAGTAGAAAGAGAAGTCCAATTGCTAGATTTACATCTCATGGGGAAAAAAAAAATTCTATTGTCTATATATTAGATATTAATAATACTGAATACTTACTTTCATAAATATGGAAACTACCACCAACCCATTAGGACTCTTTGCAGCTTCTGTGACATTTGTGTACAGCTCATGGTTATAGTGGATTAGTTGAACCTAGAAAAGAGGGAAGGGAAAGATTACAACTAAACAGTAGCAAATCAGACCATACTCTATTTGCAAATACTCTCGATGGACCAATTGCTTTGTATTAGGATCCCATCTATGTTCAGGATATTTTGTAACTGCAATTTTTCAGACGTTTGCAGCGTGCATGACTTTAATAATTTCAGTCACCATCTGGCTCCAACTGGCACAGCACCAGCATGTTTTCTTCTAAATTGCCACTAAGTGAATTTACCCACATCAAGTTATGAATTGCACTGCAGGGGTTGACATCATTTCCCTGTTGCAACAGCACTTGCCGTGGGCATCAAGTAATCTGTACTTTTCAGCCTCAAGCCAAGCACGCAGGAGTCAGGGGTTGAAATATTTGAAGAAACATATGGGGTAAGGGTTTGGAACTGTTTGAAGCAGCATTTGCAGAATTCAAAATACTAATGTTCATTGGCCCCAGCATTTACAAACTCGGTTACAAAAGCTCCTATGGCTACGCGTTTACTGTATGGTTGTTAACCAGGTTCACCTGAGCTCCTACAGCTTTCCTTCTGCTTTTTAGTTTTATGACTTACTGAAACTTTTAAATTACGAAAGCACAGTTCATTTCTCTCCCTGAATATGTGAATATGTCTTACCCAGAACAATGGTATTTGATTTGTCTGGGATCACTGGACACTGTGACATTTTATATTGCAATTTGTAGACTAACTTTTTTTTAAAGATGAACTAAATGAACAAGGCAGTTAAGTACTTCTAACAATTAGAAAGGCTAGTTAGCTTTTTTTAGCCTGAAGATACGTATTTAGGTTTTCAGATGACTATTAGAAAAGGAAGGTTGTTGTCCTGGTGCTTTCAGAATTGCAGCAGCCTAATGTTTGTATTTAGAAATCAGGTGTGTCCTCCAAGTGATGGCATAAACCTAAAGGCTGTCCACTGAAATTCCTGGACTTAAATACTGTGAACAAGATCATTATTAACGTGATTTATGTCTGTTAGGGGTTTTTTAAGTGTATAAATGGTCAAAGACTAATACTGCCCATTAAAAAAATTCACCTTAGGGTGCTTTCCATATTTTTAATCAGGAAAAAATAACTACCTCAAGAAACACTGAAATGGGGTTTAGTGCCTGCATTTGTGACACTGTCTTAGGGATGAACACAACGTCTGGTGCTTCCGCAGGGAAATGCAGCTGTAAGGATTTCTCTGCAAGAATGAGCTCTGCCTGTGACCGTCAGTGCACAATTGTTACAAAGCCCGAGCCCTGCTTTACCATCCAAATATCTATGCCCACCAACAAAAGCGGTGATCTGAATTATAACAGAAACCTAATTAATGTGTAACCTACACCATTATAAGATTCAGTCTGCGATAAGTTGAGAAAAAAACGATCCCTCCAAACTCTGGGCATGTTCAGACAGTTTTGTTTCGTGTGCTTTGCCCTGACTGCAAAATGTGTTCTTATTAGGAAATTAGTCAGAATCAGATCTTAAGAGCTTTCCTAATATAAAGATCTACCGAGCATTGTCCTCATCCCCCCTTAGTGATGTTTTTTTAGTACTTGGACATTGATGTAAAATGGGGTACTGGAAATTCTGAAAGGAAAGAGAATATTTGCATTAGTAAGATTAGATGATCTTTGGCACATAGCTTTACCATTTACAGTTAACAAAAAAAAAAGGTTAGGGTCAAAATTACTGCTATAATGTGTTGATTTCAGTTACTTTTGCTCTGTCTGGATTGGGAACTATTGGTTGACCTTTTTACAATTCACACAGTAGGCATTTTTTAAGGCAAGTAAACAAACCAAACCAGAACGAAAAAGTAAAAATGTCAAAGTAGCCAATGAAGTCATCTACTACATTCTGACAGATAGGAAGCAGGATGAATGCAGGCTGTTTTCTAAAGGTCTTGTAAAGAATTAATGAGAGCATTTACTCTACTGCACATCCAGGTTATAAGCTCATTAGTCATCACTTTGTGGTACTACTATCATGGTTCTGGGGACTCTGCTCTCACCAAAATTTTTACATTTAGTAACATATTTTTCTTTGTATGTACAATTATTCACTCTGGCAGGCAAACTAACTCGTGAATTACCACAGAAATAAGTGTTGAAATCTGCTTTAGACTAGAATTCTTTCTGTGCAAAGTCTCAGAATAACAATGAATTCAATTAACTAAAAGACCAAAATGTCTAGTGCAGGAATTGGTAAAAGTAAGGATCAAATTCTCCTTCCACTTACGGAAGCCCTGAGCCAACATCAAGCTCTTATTTTTACTGATAAGACTTGTGGAAATAAAACTTCTGAAGCATATATATGACCGCATACAGGTTATCTGTCCCTCACTTCAGGAAGTCTACTGTCCAGTGCAGGTCTAGTCTTGCATAACACGTTATATTGCAATGTGTGGTATGGGCCTCAGCAGATAAGTGTCCTGGCTCTGCTGGAGACCTCTCTCCATGGCAGGAAGAGACACAATTCACTCTGTGCAGAGCTCACACACCTCAGGCTGTGAGCACTCAAGAGGTATTTGTGGGAATGAGTTAACAGACTTGAACTGATTAGAAATTAGAATAGTTATTTCTTTTGCTGATCTATAAATGATCTCCCCACCCCACTGTCTTTACAATAAAAGTAATTCTCTGAGAACTTTGGCATACTTTACCAGTGCTCCCAAGTGGATTTCAAGTTTCCCATGCCTTTGGGTTTGTATGCCTCTGCCTCATTCCACCCCTCCTTATCACATCTCAGTTTGGTAATGAACTGTTTTGGAGAGTATGCCATCTATATATAGTCTACGTATAGCCTGAAAAGATCCCCTTGCCTTGCTCTGCATTATTGTTTCTCAAAGATCCCAGTGATGAATGAAGACAGACTTTTTTTTCTTCTGACACCTGTCATTTTCCCTGTGTTACAGTTGTATCTTTCTCCCCGCACCCAAATTAATATCAAAGCTGTTTCCATGGCACCACAGTTAAATTAATTAGGATTTTCTATTAAAAAAAAAAAAAAAAGAAAAATGAAAAAAAGTTTGACCATGTAAGGAGACATCATTTTCAAAGCTGCTCATATGGAACAGACTCATTTAGAAAGGAACAAATTAATAAAGATGTCTTAGATGTAGAATATTACATGCAGGATAAAACTCCCCATAATTCCCTATTAAATTCCTTCTTTTGAGAATCATTTCTTTAAAGTTGCCTGAAATACCTGTAATCTTACAGTCTGCATTAAATATTACTGGAGTCTCCCACGAAGGTGAAACCACACATAACGAACATTGCTCACGTGAAAATCTTACGTTTTCAAATGACTAGATTGCACTAAAAACAAAGCACAAAAGAGAGAACTTGCAATGCTGGAAGTGCCTTTTGATTCTGGTTTGAATTTCAGGTCTCAAACACAATACAGAATCTTGTTATAAGCTATTGATTTTCTTTTGAAGATTCCCTCTTTAAGATTAATTTGCCACAGAACAACTGATAGCTCTTTGTTTTCCTCGAGCTATAGAAGTTCTATTTTCAGGGAAGAGAATTAAGATTAATTACTGTCTTTTAGCTGATGAAAATCCAGAATGTGCCCCTGTTCCATCACCCAAGAATGTGCATTGGACCAGGAGCAGACACAGCACTTTTTAGATCGCTGAGGTTGGTGTTGGAAATGGCAGCAGGAGCTGACGACAGTATATTAGAGGTAATCTACTGAGCATGTTCTCCTCAGCCTGGTAGGCCGTCTATTTGGGGGAAGATAATATAGATAGGCTGATGCTATAGCTCACGTTCTGGCTACTGGGGGAAAACATCTAATTCTCTTTCCAAACACATGTGCATGTATGTTTATAATGGTAATAGCCTCTTCTTTGCCTCTACAGCCATGTGTGCATAGTACTCTTATTGCCCTGGTTTTCCCCCACGGTGTGCTGTGGAGTTTTTCTTGATCATTCACCCACGTGAAACGTGCATCTTTTGGCAGAGCTAGTAGGTGGATGTTTTCTGTGTAGCATTTCACCAAGGCACTAAGCAAAAAGAGGCTGTCTGGTCTGGTGATGGTTGCGGGTGCCAAAAATGCCAGGGACTCTTTTCAGCAGTTTTTAACTTGGCCAGACTCTCTGTGAATTACAGAGCTCTGATCCAGTGTGCATGGATAAATGTTAGATCAGCCCAAGCTGCTCTGCTGCAGAAAGATGCGGAGAAATATGAAACTGAGGAAATTTGACTAGACACAGATGTTTCTGTAGTCCTCTGGGGAGTAATGAAACACCCTTTATTCTCACATGGAAGTGTTATAATTGAGTGGCTAAACATTTTGATTTGTAAATGACAAAGGAGCTAAACCATGAAGTGAACAGCGGCAGGCAACAGCTTATCTGTAACTATAATATTTGTATTATGCTGTGCTGTGTGATAAACTGTTGGGATACCTGATAGAGAGTAAGCACAAAGCATGTTTTCAGCACAGCAGGGAGCAAAAGCAAATGAAACTGCTCAAGAATGCAAGCTGAATGCTTGTTTTGATTCAGAGTGCTTGTAGAAAGTGGCTAAGATCTCATTAAGGAAAAAAATATACATTTTTGTTTACCCGAAGTTTAATAATAGCAGAAGAAGTGTAATTTCTGCATGGCAGGTGTCCACTGAGGAAAATAATTGTAATGAGTTAAAAGTCATTAACAGCAGTTGATATTCTAGTGTTAAATTACAGTTGCTCTTACAGGTCTTGTAAAACAAGAACAGAAATGTCAAATTATCTAAGAGTCATTTATATTAATATCGTGGATCTGAACAGGTATGAGATCTGAGGTCCTCACTTTGTAAAAGAAATTAGTTTCTTTGGGTTTGTTTTTTGGTTTTTTTTTTCTGTTTTTTTGGCTTTGTTGTTGTTTTTTAAATGTCCCCTGGTTCTAGTATGTATAATATCTATGGCAGACAAAAATATTTTTAGATTTGTCTTAAATTATATGCATCTCCTGCTTCATGGAAATGTGTAGTACTATCTGTGAGAATATGCACCAGGCTCCCCAGAACCTGGGGTTCTGATTTGGATTGTAGGCTCAGAAAAATGCCATTTGAGAAGATAGAACTTATGATTCACATCATTTGTCTTTGAGGGAAAAAAAATTGGGTTTTTTTTCTCATGCACATGGTATTCTATCATGAAATGCTAGTATCTGCTAAGGTGGTATTACCCACATACTTATTAATCTATAGATCTACCTGTCTGTTATTTTTTATGTATAAGCCCACAGCAGTGAGGTACTCTTGCGTTGTTGGTAAATTGGTAAAATAAATTTCACATGACCACCTATACTTCCAGCAGTTTATGTAGTGTTTTAGCAGACTGCTGTGGGTTTAAGATTAAAATCAGTTAAAAAGATTAACTTAGTTTAATATAACAAAGGAGAAATGCAAAAAAACAGCTGAAATAACGTTATATGTCTGACTCTCTTTGATGGTCTCTATTAAAACTGAGGTTCTTTAGGCTGCTGCTGACAAATGTGGTTTGTGGTTTGTTGTTTTTTTCCCCCAGTGCTTTTGACAGTTATTCCATGATTTGAAATAAATGCCTATAAAATACTGGTTTAATAGAAAGACTTGTCATCCATATTTATAGCAATATGCCAGCAATTGTATCCTAGATAAATAAAGAAGATTATAATTGTTTTGTACGTCAACTACTAAGGCTAAGAATGCAAGGAAAGAACTCTGTTTTCTCCTGCTCCTGAGCAGACAGCTGTATAAAAGCATGTGCAAAGAAATGCATCATGCAGTGAAGTGGAAATGCAGCCAGGGGTTAACTATACTTGGCTGCAAAATCTGATTTACTAGAAACAATGACAAGCTAGGAATTAGCACTGAAACTGTAAACGGTGTCTAATGCTTTGTTCGACCAGTTGGTGACAGGAATTAACTTGCAGTTATCTCTGGTCAACAAACGATGTTCCACGGTGAGTCTCATCCAGGTTCCCTGGTGAGCAGTTAACACTATGTGTTATTGTCAGCATATATTATGACTCCTTGCTTTTTGTTTGGTTGGTTGTTCTGGGGTTTCTTTTGTTATTGTTTGGTTTTTTAAGTAGCATTTCTTGCTTTAGGTTTAAAGCAGTTATTTTTAGATGTAGACGTACAAATGAAAGGTGACAGTCTTAAGCTTTCTGGTGCATCTGTTCTAAAATACTCAAACTGGGTGTTTAATCATAGTTTGGAAAGAGATTAGTGAGAATCGGATATGAAGCAGGGCAGAGATTTTAGCTGCTGACCTGGTGTCTTATGCTGTTGAGGCTACTAGCAGACATTCCTTGTTTACACATGATCATTGCAGCTAGAAAATATGAAAAAAACCTGAAATAAAGTATTTCTCTAAGTCTGTTTTTAATTTATTTGCAAAAAGGAAAAAAAGGTTATTTTAGACAATATTTGAAACATATTTCTTTTAAGCACCTATAGGGCTGCAGTAAAAAGTATAAATTACTAGCTTAAGGGGTCAGATTGACTGTGCATGTCTCAGAATTTGCTATTGGGACTTTTCACCTTTGTGCTACCATCAGAAAATTAAGTAAAGGATAGGTTGAATAAATAAATGTAAAAGGTGATGGATTCCTGCCTTCCAAATGCTGCTGGAACTGCTGCAAGTGTCACAATCATTTGTACTCTCTTCCAGATAGCAGGAAACACACTGAAGGTAAAAATTCAGGTTGAGCCCCAGGGGTACAGCCATGTGACTGTGAGGGTGGTTGCTGTGTGACTTCAGGAGAGCTTTTGACAGGGTGGTCATGGCTGAAGCCTTCCACTACTGGTTACTCTAAACATAGGGTATTTTTGGCTGACCTGCCACTCAACCACTCTTGTCAGTCATTGTTAGCAGATGAGCAAGAGCTGGGTAAACATGAATAAATGACACTGTTCTGCGCTTCACTTTGTGTAAGGATCAAAATGAAGTTTTAGACTCAAATGTTTAATGTTGATTATGTCTTGGCTGATGCAGAATTTCATTGCAAGCTGTAATTTGGCACTGACCCAATCCATCATCTACAGAAGTTACATCTTGAGAGAGAACAGGAGTAATGCAGGAAAATAAGTCTATTAGACGAGCCCATCATCATTTCTGGATTCATGCAAAATTTTCTGACTAAACACTACATTCAAATTGTTTTCTCATTTTAAATACAACAGATGCTCCAACACCATGATGATGAATTCAGCAGAAACGCTCCATTTGAGAGATTCGGTTACATAACTGCACTCTGAATTTCTGAGAGAATTCTGTATTTCTTTAGCAATCAGTCCAGAAATCAGCAGAAAATGGTTCCTGTGAGTCAAAAAGTGGTGAAGTGGCAATTGATGCTCTTTTTTTCTGTCATTCTCTGTGTTACCCTGATACACTGAGTCAAAAGGACACGCGTGCAAGGTCGCCGAACTGTGACAGAGATGCATTAACAGTTCAAGCCTTCTCTAACAACATGTGATGCCACTACAGCTCTCAGTCTACCTTGCCAAAGTACCATCTGTTGCTGCATTTCTGTTCAAAGGGTAGCCATGATGGGCCCAGGCAGAAAAATAACAGACTGATGAGTAAAAGTATGAGCAAAAATGTTAATAGAATTTGGTCTAGTGAAAGCCTAGTTGTTCACCTAGGCCTTATTCCTTCTGTCCTCTTATAACCTAGTAGGAAAAAAAATGGTCAAGCTTAATATACCCAATGTTAACTAACAAGCAAACAAAAGGTTAGTGTTGGGTTTGCAAGCCAGAAGCAGAAATAAAGCAATTATCAGTTTTACCTGCTCTCTCGAGTATTGTTAAATTAAGAATATCAATTTTCTGTGACAAAATATGAAGCACGGAATTTTATATTCTTAAAATGCCAGTAAGGTGTGTATATGAAGAAAGCACAGAATGACATTAAGGATGCACATTAGGAAGCTATTGGTGTGGTCCAGTCTGAGATTTGTGGAAGTCCTTGTCCATCCCATTGGGGCAGCAGCTCCTGCCTTCCTATCCCAATGCTTTGTCTGTTGCCTGATCTCAGCCTAGCACAGGCACCCTGCCTGCCATGAATGCTCCTGCCACAGTGTGTGGCTTGGTCACCAATCCTCATCCCCACTCTGCTGGCAAGTATAGGATGGAAGGATTGCTTAGCAGCAGATGCGTGGGAATTGGCTGCTCTTCCAGGGAGGAGGGGAAGAATGGGAGATGGTCTTGCTTGGGAAGGGCAATGTGGACATATGCACTTGGTGAGATAAGACTTTGTTTTAAATCAATGCAATTGCAAAATATTAGTAATGTATACATTGAAAAATGTGAAAACACACAGTCTCAGGGGATCTTTCTGAATGATTTATTAGCAGATGCTTTTCTCTCAAGAGTCTCTTTCCCCTTTAGTGATTGGGTTGCTCTCCTATGACTTTAGAAAATTGTGTTCTACTCCTTCTCTGCCCTTAGGCCAATCTTCCTACCATTTCTGCCCAGCTTGTCATCTCTGACATGGGAATGGCTGTGCTTCTCCAGTAACAATGTTATGAGATGCTCAGATGTAACATTAATGATGTTGGGGAACACATCTAGCTCATGAATGCCATGTTATGAAGTTCAGTTTGTGTTACTGATCCATGACAATTTGTGACACATCACTCATAAAAGGTGGAAAAAGAAGCTCAGAATAGAAATAGTTGTGTCAGGAGACTGTGGGACACTTCTGTTTCCAGCACCTTAAAGAGAGATTACAGGGAAACATTTGAAGCCTGACAAGATGTGAAGAATTTGAACTGGATATAATTGCTAGTGATTGAGGTATCAAATCCTTGAATGTAAGTTGAGGGCTCAAACACAGAAAAGTTTGAGGAATCTCAGCTTCATTCAAAATAGCCAAAAGCATTTCTGGAATGAATATTTTATTGAATTATTGAAGGTCCTTTAGGATATTAATGCTGTGGTAGATGAGATAATACATTAGAGTCAAATTTTTAGAAATCATTTGAAGAAATTTCATACCAGGATTTTCTGTTTAAGGTGCAGAGGCAGAAATAGAGAGGAAAGATGGCACAAATCTACCCCGAAGGCAGAAAATAAGGATGTTTGGGATTTTTTTTTTTTGTCTAATATCCCAGAAGGGTCTTTTAAAGTGAAGGGATGTACAATTGCCCTTTTTTTGATGTAAATTGCATAAGAGAAAGTTTCACATTTGTGGTTTAAAAGGTAAGTTTGAAGCTGAGAAATAATGAGCACAGACAAAACAAGAGGACATGAATTTTCTAAGAATATGAGATAGTACAGATTAAGGCAGGGAACTGTAAAATTATCTTATTTCTACATGAATTGAGTGGCATTATACTTGGTAGAAAATATAACTGACACAAGTCATAACTAAGCTGGTTTAAAGGGAGCCTTTTAGCTCTATCTGCAGATTCGGTGAAAGAAAGTAGGATATTGGCAAACTCCACTCAAAAAATGCAGCACAGCATAAATTAACAGGGTGGGAAATGACACACAGCAGCATTTGTTTACCATAAGAACACATCCTTCTGGGTACCTTGTAAGGGGCCCTGAAAATTGCCACATGGTAGAGCAATTCAGCACAGCCACACAACTGCAGATTACTGCTGCTTGCAAACAAACAGAGGAAGATGATGCTCACAGAAGCCTTTCCAGTAGCCTTAATTATACTGTGGCTGGTTGAGGTTCAAGGATCTAACAGTGGTTTTCGCTGTTAAAGGTATTTTCTGCAATTGCCAGTTTTATATCATCCCTCAAAGCTGCTGCACTGCATCTACAACAAATAAACGTCTCAGCTTAATGCAGACAAGAAAAGAAAGAACCCCTCCTCTTCTATTTGTTTCAGAAACTTTCTAATTATTTGTTTCAGCACAGTAGCAACCTTTCCTGAACTCCCTGGTAATTGTTACCCAGACTAGCTAAACACCAATGACCTCTTTTTGCAGTGTGTCGTGTCTGTGTAACATAAATGAAGAAACAAGAAACCATCTGAAAATCCCAGCTAAGCATCAGGAGGTAAAGCTGAGAGATACCTTTGTGAATATGCCCCCAAATTACACTTTTATTCACAAGTTTTTCAAGTTAAGAAGTGAAGGTCAGTGAAAAATAATGAGAACCAATTGCAACTCCACAGAAATACGTTTGAGCAGTGAGATGTGAATATTAAACAGACAAAAGGGCGAAGAAGAATCACTTATGCAGACAGGCTCATTGTAATAAAGTGAATAGTGCTTCAGTTAGGAATTGGATCAGGGGACAAATGAACAGAAGGTGAAGCTGTGGCACATCATCTCTAACCTTCAAAGATCTGCCTAATGAGTTTGAGGTTTGCGGAACGGAGGTTCCTGAGTGCAGGGTGCTCTGGGGACTCTGTGTGAGTGTTCATGGTATTATATGTCTCTCTATGAATCTGGAATCATGTAACTGGTCATTCAGCTCTTTCCTGGAAAGGGTGGTGAATGTAGTGATGGCAGTTCAGATTGGCAACACAAATGTTTTACATGTCTGTCTTTAAGACACAGATGAGTCCAGAGTCCTTTTAGTTCTCAAAATATGCTTCTAGAATGTTATGGTGGTAAAAGGAGCAGCAGTAAAGTCACACTTGCAATTTTTATCAGCAGGCTTTCTACATCAGACAGCAGAAGTCAAAGATTTTTTTTTTTTTCCCATTAGAAAACAGTCTGTATTCATTCGCAGGTTAATTTACATAGCTGAAGTGCTGAAAATACTGTCATGGAAATATCTGAAATGCCCAACAGGTATTTTCCCTTATTGAAAGAAAACTGAGGAATGTACCGTGGTCTAAAATGCTGTATGTTTTAAGAAATCTTTAGACTATTGGGCTTTCTGCAATTAGAAGAGGTGAATTTGGGTGATAATCCAGCTAAAAGTCTTTGAAATTTGTTTTCTCCATGTAGTAAACTATTTTCTGCTGGCAGAAAGCCTGGCCTCAGTCAGACTATGAAAGCAGCTCCTTATTCTCACTGGCAAAGGGCCTGACCTTCAGAATGTTTCTGACTGTCATCCAAACATCACATACTATTTCTTGCAGCTTCCAGTTCCCACTGGAAGATCTATGGACCCCTGCAACACTATCTCAATAGGGATCTGCAGTGTCACTTCCATGGGGGATTAATGCCTGAATGAAGTGAGGGATTGTGAAAGGTACAGCTGCAACTTTGCAACAACTGACCTTCAATTTGCCTCATCACAGCACTACTTCTTTTAGTGGCATTACTGATCACAAGTGAGGAGGGAGGCAGAGAGCAGTAGATCTGCCTGCCCTTCTCCCGTGCCCGACAGCAGCCCCCTCCACCTGCTGAAACACCTTTGGGAGGATGGTTGTTTCAAAGTGAAGCGTGGGTCCTGCTTTCCCCATGTAGCTAGGGGGGGTGTGTGCTGACAGCATGGCTGTGCTGCTGGACTGTGGCAAATACTTAGCTTTGGATTCACACCCATCTCACAACACGAGGCAAATATTTATGAATGCTGGTGTACTGTGACTGGTATTGCTCTTTGTTAGATGGGCAAGAAAAGATCTAAATCTAAAAAGATTTAATACAAGCAATGTCCCCTGTGGATTTTGTCTCATTTTTCCCCCATAAAATTACTCTTCACAAATTTGACCAGCTGCAGTTTCTTCAGTCCTAACATTTTACCTGCCACCTCTTCCTTTATTTAATTTCTCCATGTATATTATCCTGTGGCATGGCTGTTGCACAGCAAAAGAGAACCTTTCTCATAGTGCACAGATGAAACGGAGCTAAAAATTACAGCAGATAAAAATCCAGCTCTTTGAACTGTAGTGTTAAGAACTCTTCAACCAGGGCAGACACCTAATTGGAGATCATGTTGACTCTATGTATTACTTTATTACTTTGTCAAGTTTCCATCATTAAGAACGGCTTTGATTTCATTACATTGCAGTAAACAATTTGTTGTCGTGGTAAGAGGTGCGGGTTTGTCATGTCTGTAGGCAAAGTTGTGTTCTACTTTAAATGCACACAGTGCTGTCTTTAGATTTTGAGTTATGGAGCTACAGT
Source organism: Todiramphus chloris collaris (assembly GCA_025345505.1). Taxonomy (NCBI): domain Eukaryota; kingdom Metazoa; phylum Chordata; class Aves; order Coraciiformes; family Alcedinidae; genus Todiramphus; species Todiramphus chloris. The sequence goes on along the minus strand of JANVCC010000127.1, from coordinate 6,254,754 downwards.
GTAATTATCCTATTACTTAGCTAAAACATCTACTTATTTGTCAATGATGCAAAAACACGAGAACTTGGATGTGAGAAATTATAATACGAATGTAGCTATTATTTTTGTTATTGACACTCTAAAAATATCAATTTGCTAGGCTGTAGTGAGGAAAGGTTCCCCTATAAAATGATGGCAATGGGGACTGCATTATCACTAGAAAGAGATCTAATAAAAGATTGATTTCTGATTTTAATAAATGTAGTATATATTTATGGGTTTAGCTTTACAAATTCATTTAAATATATATAATTAAGTTTTACTGCATAACAAATCATGTGCTACTATTACTCCAGCCTTTGGAAAGGCCATTATTGCAAGTTTAAAGGCAGACATACAGAAAAAAATAGGTAAAGGAGAAAGATGGTTCTTCCTTTTTAAAAAAAAGTCACTGAGCTGTAAGCCCGGTTTATAGTCAGACTTCTGTCTCCAGTGTTCCCCAGTCTCCTCAAGAAAAAAAGTTCCTGAATTCTATTAAAAATTGCTGTTTTCTCAGCAAACAGCATGAAGAGTTTTTCCTGGGAGAAAGGTTTTAATAATTAAAATTAGTCAATACTGAAGCGCAGGAGATTATTTGATCTTGTTCAGAAACTGACACTTTCCAGAAGGAAAGAAAAAATGCAATCGTTCTAATAAATCATTTTGTGCAGAACTGGGAGTCAAGTAGAAGAAATTTGCTGCAGAAGAAAAGAGGGCAACTCACCGGGGAAATAGGTTTGCTCAAAATAATTGGGAGTTTGAACATCAAGGTTGAGATTTTTAGGACATTTCCAGAAAAAAAAAAAAAAATCTGTAAGGCTCTTGGGATGAGATGTAAAAATGCATTTGTTAGTACTTCAGGGCATTACATCTCTCAAACACATTATATAAAGTTGCTGTTGGCTCTTGTGCTCCGGTCCAAATTTCAATTTGTCTGTAATTTCAACTAAACTCAGCTGGTTTATCAAGTCAGTCTGTATTTCTGCACAGAACTGAGGATGGCCACTTTCATTTAATAGACTTAATTTTTGCTCCAGTAGGCCCTGTCAACTTTGGTTGCTGCCAGCAGATGAAAAGATGAAATCAGCAACATGTTTGTGGATGGACGTGCCCCGCACAGACTGGGTTCCTTTTGAGCCATGCTCTTTTCCATACTTTCCTGTAATGATGCCTGTGCCACCGAAGTCGATGACATCATCCTTGCCCATATTCAGATCCGTGTATTCCCCTGCTTTTATGAACACCAAACCTCACCCCTGCCCTTTTCTCTCCCGTGTCTTCCTGTCGCTCCAAATTGGTCATTCTTCTCGGGTTACTATTGCTATCCAGCTGTGCCATTCCTCACTGTGCATTTCCTAGACAAGCAAAATGGTCCTTGAATATACACCCTAGCTTCCTTTCACAGTGGTGTTCAGAGGCTAGTGAATGTACGTCTGAAACCAGACTGCTGCTTTTTCGAGGGGCCATCACAGAGAGAAAGGGCAGCTCTGCTGTCTGCATCGTTCTGAGGATGTCACAGGTTGCTCTTGCCTAGTGTTTCTGAAAGCACAAGAAAGTAAGTTCAGATGCTCTGGCTGGATTATGGTATTCCATCTTCCCTTTGTACTGCCAAATTGTGTCTTTGCATTCTGTTTTAGCTTTGATGTTGCATAACTAGAATAACTAGAGTAACTAAATTTCAGAATGCAAAAAAATCACAAATGCTGCAGTAACTGTGTTTCAAAAATGTTATTCTGTAGCTTTTTATCATATAAGGAGAGCAACACTAATATACAATCTGTAGCTTTTTATCATATAAGGAGAGCAACACTAATATACAATCTGTAGCTTTTTATCATATAAGGAGAGCAACACTGATGTACAAACTAAATGGACAGAGTGATGCTGCAATTCAGAAGAACTGATGTTGTGGTTAAAAAAAAATCCCCAATCTTCTGAGTTATTTTGACTTAGACTTGTTTGATCTCTCTGTGGCAGATCAGGTGAGAAAGTGGAGAGGGAGGCAAACTGTGGGTAAGCAAACTAATGGATGCACAAACAGCTTATCTGTTCCCATTTCCCAGCTTTGGAGCACTAAACTTTTATGTTTTGTAAATTTTTAGCGAAGTTTATTCTGTGTTATCTGAAGAACTACCAAGTTCATATAGTGTTTGTATAAAAAAAGATGACACGAGCTGCCTTTAACATAGAACACAGCTGGGGGAACAGACATAAGGTAAATCTGCTCGTACTCTGAGTAGTGATGTGAAAGTGCTGTATTTGTACTTCTGATTAATGATCTGATGCCCTTGTCTTTGCTTGTATTTCTAAGTTTTTTAGCAAGGAATAATAGAACAGAACTAATTTTTTAGCATCTTTCATGCTCCTGCTGTACTTTCTATGCTCAGTAGTAGAGGAACACCTTGGAGGTGGGGCCATCACAAATCCTCCTGATATCAAGGGGAGTTTTCATGAGTGGACAAGTTATTGTGAGTGCCTAGAAGAAGATCAGCAGTAGCTTGCTCACACCCCTGTGCAGTTTTATTCACTCATCATACTTACACTGCTCTCAGCCAACTGACAGTCTAGTGAATACACAATTTCATAATGGATAAAAATAGATTTACTTTGACAATGTAATTCCTACTACTTAAAAGGACCAAGATAAAACACTTGGATCCTCTGGCTACAGTTCAGTTATGGGTCACTGTGTCAGAGTGGATGAGACAATGTCATTGACGCTATTGAACTGCTCAATTGCCAATGACTTCTGCAATATTTGCTTGTTTTTTCCATGAACTCTGTTTCAGTAACGTACCTTTGACCACGCAGGCCCATCTAAATTACAAAAACAAGCTCTAATGTCAGTACACACAAAACTTTAGAGCAGACAGAAGAAAGAATGAGGATGCTGCTGCCATGGCAAACTCATCCGCAGTCAGACACAGACAGGCAACCAGCAGCTGGCTTCTGTCACCTCCCCAGACACTCATTTCCTACTGTCTTCTCCGCTGTTAATAACAAATAGGGAGATGTGTAAAGCTCCTAGCAGCAATAAAGGCAAAAAAGCCTTCAGCAATTCCACAGTACAATCTACATAAAGCAGTAGCTGTTCCCATTGCTTCAGAAGAGGAGGAGGAGGAGGAGAAGGGAGGAAAATTTTCCATGAATCAAAATGCCAAGGACAGCTTCTGAAGCAACAAAGAAAATATTTTCACCTAGTCAGCTATTAAGAGTGGATCATTTATTCAAAGCAGCTCAGCATTCAATTGCTCCTCTTTGCATCTCATATGTAGTTTGTAAGTCTTCCTGGGGTGACCTCTCTAGAAAAATTGGCCCAAAAACTGGAAAGCTGATGCATTGCAGCAGGTCACAGATTAAAAGGCTATGCTGTTCTTTCTCAGATTCCTGGCAACAGTTCTACTGTCTGCAGCTGGAGGTGTTCACACAGCCATACATGGCTTTTTTTTTTTTTTTGTCTTCACATGTTGTGCCACTGCTGTAAAATAGATTTCCAATATGAATTAAAATTACAAGGGAAGCCTATTGTTGTTGTGTTGTAGATACCACAGTGCAGTTTGTTTTGCAGAACTGGTAAGGCTTCATTTTCCACAAAGAAGAAATGTGTAAGAAATGTATACAAATGTAATGGGTGCATGTTAAGGATAAATTGCTTTATTTGCTTCGTTAACAGCAATTTGATAAACAGTTATTCAGTAACAGATCCTACTGATCAGGATAGATCAACATGTTAAAAGTTTGGAAACTGTTGAAATAATTAAATGGTTCAATAAATCTGAAACCATCCATCCAAAGAAAAATTCCTATATATTTAGAGGCATTTTTAAAGATATTTACTATATCAGCATCCCATGAACTTTGAGGATACATCTTGTAAATTATTTTTACTGCTTCATTGACTTTTAATATTGTAAATGCTCAGTCCTACTGCATTTCAGAAGAAAGTATTTTGAGATTTACTTAGCTTGGCATGTTTATTATACTACAGTCTTCTCTATTTGGCATTAGTTTTTATCTGCCTCTTTTGCTGTATTTACATTACAACTTTGGAACTTTAGAAAGTAGCTTGTAAGAGACAGGTATAGATGATAAAAGATTTTCTGTGTGGCAGAAAATTGAGCATATATGATGGGAAATTCATGATTTTCCTTTAATATAGTCGGATGTTGTAATCTGCACAGCGCAGTATGTATCAGGGTGATTAAATTTTGCTGTAGGCATAGCAATGCCAAGACCTGCCTGCTTAAGAGATCCATCCACCACTATGAATGAGTTTTCAGAAATCAGGGGGCCAAAATTTCCAGGACTTTGAGACACCCTGAAATGCCATGTTCTGGTCTTCACCATGCCATGGGCTGCTGTCATGGTTGTGGTTGACTCGGGGTCTCTGTCTTGGTCTACCCACTTGTAAAATTGGCAAAATAATCACACTGCAAGGTAGGATAGTTAATGGGGAATGTGTTAATGACTGTAAAGCATTTGTAAAAGCATTACAAAGGGCTATCGTTAGTGTCTGTTGTGAGTTCATTTATTCAGCAGTTCTGAATAGCCCAGGGGACCACGATGTGACAGCTTCCAAACACTGGACATGGCTGAACTGAGTTTTTGGTTCATGCCCAACTCTAAACAAAACAACAAACTAAAAGGAGACAGATGGTCTCTTCCAGCTCTTCATTGCACTTTTATGTTTGTCCTCACAAGCATTAAAGGACGGATTTTCAGCTGATATAAAATGATACAGCTCAGTAATTCTGTTGGGTTTTCTAGAATTCCACCTTATTTATTTATTATTTTAAATGGTGTACATCTTTAGATTTAATAATGGCCATTTGCTTTGAGTTATAAGCTGCCACTTTCAGAGCACAGAATAAGGAACACCATCTAGCAGTACACAGCTACAATCGATCTACTTCAAGCTGCCCAAAGATTGTTTGATGATCACAACGAAAATATTGATGAGTTTACAAGATCATTTGAGAGACAGATGGCATCACAAAACTGATATCTTCTCCCATGTTAGTAAAGAAGTCTGTGTCTTTGTAAAAATTCTGGTTTTATGCTAATAACTTGGTAATTTCTACACTATTAGCAATATCTAGATACTTTATTATTTGGTAATACCTTATGTACATCAAATAAGAAAAAAATGCATGTGGAGTTCATATATAAGATCACAGTGGAGCAAAACCATTTTAAATTTAGGTGGATGTATATATTTTAAATCCTAGGGATTGCATCCTGCTTTCCTTGTATTGTGACTGACAGCTCCTGACAGTAAAAACTGCACTGTAAGCACACATCCTACTGTACTTGGCATTTGTTGCTGTGCCCATGGTTTCACTTAGTTCTATGGGGCTGTTTCTGTATATGAAGATTTGTGGGGGTAGACCCCGAGCACACTGCCTGAAACCTCTGAATTCTAACAAAAGATTCCCAACTTTCTTTGAACTATTCAGCTCCAGTACTGAGTATATCTAACAAGTAGGTATGTATTTCCAAATAGGCCACAGGAAAAAGGCTTTTGGAACTTCAGATACTGATTTTTACTACTTTTTTTTTTCTTTTTTTTTTTTGTACCCTACCATTTTTCCTTTCATCATTTTCCTGTATTTCTTAAAGAAAATCCTATGAGAATGAACCAGACATTCATTAGAATCAGGAAGAATAAGTGTGATTTTATTTTTTTTTTTTCCTAATTAACTGCCCCAGGGAATAGCTCTACCAGTTAGGGGGAAGAACAGTTCCTCTATTGTGCTTTTTGTGACTTAGGAACAGTAGATAGGGAGGCTCTAAGCTACAAATCAAACAGTGAAAATCCTCTTAACTGAACACACCCTTGGGCTTCACACAGAATAAGGCATTGCACTAATCATAAGCAGAACTAGTTAGGATATTTTTTGCTGAACCAGGGTTTTGCTGGGAAGTGCTTACGTGTCAAAACCAAAGTATCTCATATAAGGAACTTGATTCCAAAGAAATTCTGCTGAAATGCAAGCAGAGGCTATCAGAAATCTCCCTCATTTCCTGCCAGTTTGTCTTGTGATTTAGCCAAGAGCCTGGAGATCTGATGTCTCCCTCAGTCTTGTTTACCTTACAGTAATTTGTTGGTTTCCCTGTGGTGTCTATCCCCTCAGAAGGGTTGTAAGCATCTACAAAGTTTTGTTTATGGGTACAGGCAGATGGCCAAAGGGACAATCTCGGTAGAATCATAGAATCATTCATTCAGGTTGGAAAAGACCCTTGGGATCATCGAGTCCTACCATTAGTCCTACTCTACAAAGTTCACCCCTAAACCATGTCCCCCAACACCACATCTAAATGACCCTTAAACGCATCCAGGGATGGTGACTCAACCACCTCCCTGGGCAGCCTGTTCCAGTGGTTGACTACTCTTTCTGTGAAAAATTTTTCCCTAATGTCCAGTCTAAACCTACCTACCCTGTTGCAGCTTGAATCCATTCTCTCTTGTTCTATTGCTAATTACCTGTGAGACCAGCACCAACTTCTCCACAATGTCCTTTCAGGTAGTTGTAGAGAGGGATGAGGTCTCCCCTCAGCCTCCTCTTCCTCAAACTAAACAGTCCCAGCTCCTTCAATCATTCTTCATAAGATTTATTCTCCAGGCCCCTCGTCAGCTTTGTTGCCCTCCTCTGCCCTCGCTCCAGTACCTAGAGCACGGGAGCTTTCAAACTCCTATAAAGAATGCTACCTTAAACCTCAGCTCCTACAGTTAGGCTCCAATTTGCAGCCTTGGATGTGTGTGGAAATATTCCTGTCTGATGCTTCTTTCATGGCACTAATGATGCCTAAAGCAGGAATGGGCAGGGATGGATTGTACTGTTTAAAACCACATCAGCAGCGTTCTCCTGAGCTTGTCCATTAGCTGCCTCACTGGAATTACCTCACTGCAACCATTGCTCTGAAGGTAAAAATGGAACAGAACATGCCAAAACCTAGCTAACTGGAGCAGTCCTGGTGTAGGAATTTGTATTTTGTGTAAAACTGGCTCCACAGGTCAATGCCCCGATGCTCTTTAGAAATAGTCCACAAACCCCAAAGCCACAAACTAATTTCACAGTACTCAGAATTGGGACCAGAGCTCTGACTGTCTCTCTATTAGTTTCTGTCTCTGAAGTATAGGTGTGTCTTGATGAAGGAATTGTGTGGTATAGAGGGCTTTAGGTTTCACCCGTGATGGCTTGTTCTGCAAATACTTTATGTATTTGTAATTATGCTTTTATTGGTAGTATTTTTTTGATATTTTATTGACCCTTCCTCACTTTTTATGTGAAAAGAGCAAATAATGAACATTACTTCTGTCAAGTGCTTTGAGAGAAGATGGGTTACATTTAGTACTAAGTGGTTTATCCTTTTCTGATCAGAATTCCTTATTTCAGACAAATATGCTAATTCATCATTAATGCATATTACCACAAGCTTTTTTATAAGAAGAAAAAAGATGTAAAAGTTTGTTTCTTACTTCTTCTGGAGATTCAAGCAGAACCACAATTTGAAAGCCATGCTCCTGTATTGCTTTATGTAATGAATTTTAGTGCTGTAAAATGCATTGCATTGATAGTTGGGTGGATTGGGTCAGGAGGAAGAAAATTCTGCGTACACAACCTCACCCAGGGTATTTCAAACTTAGATGGTATGAGGTAGAAACAGCAGGTAATGAGAACTGGGTGGCTGAGCTCCTGTAGCCATGGAAGCTGTAAGATTAAGTCCAGTGTAAGCATGAATAATGATGGACCTCTCAGGACCATGTCTACATACTGTGCTTTGGACGTAGACTTCAAAGTATCAGGCTGCGTTAGAGAGAACTGTGTAGGACTGATAGCTCAGACCTTGATCACTTCAGGCTTAGACTGTCAGAGGAGATGGGAAAAAAATTTCTGAAGGTGAAAGGAGCAAAAAGTCACATGAAATATTTGAAATGTATACTGTTCACGTTGAATATGCCTTGCAAAAAAACCCCAAACAAACCAACCTGATTTTTTTAATTCATAGGAATTATGCATTTGAGAGAATGCGGCAGTTGTTTCTGACCAGTCCTGTACTGAAGGTTAAGCAGATTAAGACTGGGTTGCCAACTGTTTCTGTTATTAGCAGAATTGCCAGGGACTAGATGGCAGCAGCATGTTCATACTTTGATAAGAAAGAGTAAATAAAATTTGAGATGATGGAAGGAGATGGACAGTAGTGGACTTGTCCTTTCTAGCTAAAATCCATAACTCTCTTTGCCTTTGATAGAATTTAAAGAATAACAGCTTGTATACAGTGCTTTTCTAATGTGCCTATGGCAAATCATCCATTAGAAAATGTTTTCATGGCATTTAGCTTAAAAAAAGCAACCAAACTACTAAAAAGTAACTGAATAGAATGAAATAATTTCTACTGCATTTTGACCAGCAAATCTTGGCAGGTGTGTGCAGTAATGTCCAGTTAGTTTATACAGAGATTAGAGTGCAGACCGATAAAGGTGAGATATGAAAAAATAAACGGAAAGAAAATGGACTTCAAAGAAATGGGGTTTAACTTTATCAATTCTAATTTTCGACAGTGTTCACACTGATGCTGTGGTGCCTACTAACACTCATGCTATTTTAAAGGCAGGTATACCTGAGAAATTGATCTAGTTGTAATAGATCACCAGATCTATCATAATCCATTATCTATCATGATTTTGTCTAAGGGAAACCATATTCTCAGTCTTTATTGGCAGTATCCATTACCTAGATGGTTAAAATAAAATACCTCAAATTTAAAGTATTTTGACTTTCTGGGAGGCAGTGTATGCCTGTGTGCTTTTAATTAAGGAAAGGTCTACAGTGATGGTGGAAGGTCAAGTCAGTATGCTAAATGAAAACTGTAACTCTGCAACCTCACAGCATTCCCTGAAAATGTAATAAAAAGGCGTCTGGAATTGACATGATATAGTTGGCTTTTTATGAAGATCCTGAAATGCCTCATAAGAAACTATTAAACATAAGATAAGGGACAAAGACCTAACAAAGGAGTAGCCTTGAAGCTACAGAAATAAACAGAAGGTCAGAGAGCTAATGGTAAGGGTTCAGCTGCTACTGTGTATTAGAAATCGGTAATTACTGTCAGGGAGGAGGGAGACTTCTGAGCTGGAGCTCCTCCTGGTCTAATTTAGTCCTAGGAGGATGTGGTCCTCCCCACCATTCAGGTCCCAAGTCACAGCAACCAGGTCGTATGAGGGCTTCATCACCAAGTTTAGACTGTTCAAAATCAGGGTCACATTTGCTGGCTGAAGCTCTTCCATTTATACAGAGTGACATAACAATTACTGAATAAGAAGCTTCCCAAGTGAACCACCACTCTCAGGGTTATGACAGCCACGTCTGCTCTCAGAACTAGTTGGGTTTGACTCCACTTAGGCATTAGACAAGCTGTTGCAATCAAGACATATATGACTGTGCAAGTGCTCAGCACAAAACACGCAAGTGCCTGAGGAACCTCAGTGTGTTTGCTGGCGATCAGTCAGTACCTTGGGAGTGCTGTGTCTGATCTGTTGTTAACTCTGGATTCTCAGGTCGATGATCTGACTGCCAGCATTCGTCCTCCAGCGCACAGGCAGTATCAGCTGGGAGAGACTGGGCTAAAATGATGTTTCTTGGAGTCTGTTGTCCATGGTTAGTATATAAATAACAAATCATCCAGCTTTACCTCAAACAAAAGTCTGTTGCCTTCATGAGAATTTTGTCCAGAGTAATGTTTACAGTAATTGCTTACTGGTTTTTTTATCGTTTTGGTAGATTGAGACCATAATAAAAAATCACATATGCTTGCTTTTTATTTCTTTTATACTTCTCTATAATAGCTGCAAGACCTTTTGTAGGAGAAGTTAATCTGTCTCCTCCTTTCTCTGGAATGTTACATTAAATGTATTTGGGGAAAAAGTTAAAATTTACAAGAAGTGTAATGGAAAAATCACTGCCAAGTAGCATAAAACTCATTTCAAAATGAGGGTAGTTTTTTGGCTGCAGAGGTAAATTACTCTTTAATTAAAGAATAATCATTCTCTAGCAAGTCAAGTCACCCCAAGCAAATGATAATAATTTGGAATGAGGCAAAACAAATACTTCATAAATGACACTGGAGGTTTAGAGTACTGAATGTTTTAATGTCCCAGTGGTTTAAAACAGCAAATCCTACAGCTGCTACTCTAAGCAGAAAAACTCCACCTTATTGCTTTATGGTGCTGGATTTTAAAATTGAGGCACCAAAGGGATTTAGATTATAGTCGGTGACAGACTGTGTTCTCTGTACATTGACACACTCTTCCACTTCTCTCTCCCCAGCAAAAAGAGAACAGTTGGTAACTGAAAAGTAAAGATGTGCAAAAATATATTTATTACTAAAGGGATCTGTTTCACTCACTATCTAAGAAATTAAATATTTATTATTCCACGCAAAAGATATTTTTCTGTGTCACACGCTATAGTAATATAAACTAACAAGGTCATGGAGCTTGTGATTTGTTTGGACAGCTCCTATAAGTCTGCTCATGGATGGATAGTTCTTAAGATTCAGAAAAGTAGTTTCCAAAGGAGGAAAGTTTTCTGGCAAGGAACACTCACTTATGTGTAGATAATGAAACAGAAAAAAAATAAAGAAAAAAACAAACAACAAACCACCACAAAAAACCCAAAACAAAACACTAAAAATCTGCCCGTACAGTTTCTTGAATTCAAATACTATTTCCCTGTATCTTTTTCTTAGCTTGTATTCTACTAAGAGCCATATCCGTATCTAGGTACAATCCTGATTGCCTCTTGGTGCAATAACTAAACTTCTGGGTTTAACAGGCTGCCCAGAGAGGCTGTGGAGTCTCCTGCTCTAGAGACTTTCAAGACCCGCCTGGATCTGTTCCTCTGTGGCCTGTCCTGGGTGATCCTGCTCTGGCAGGGAGGTTGGACTCAATGATCTCCAGAGGTCCCTTCCAACCCCTACCATTCTATGATTCTACACCATGAGAAACATCCTATGAAAATTTGTTTCAAACAAAACCATTAACCTTTTCCTGGTTTATCTCTACTATCATAAAATGCACACTTAGACCTATACTATGAAGTGTAAATTTTCCCCTTGCAAGAAAATCAGTAAACCCCCTCATTTGTATTTCCACTGCTAATCAAGTTTTAGGTGGAAAAAATAACTTGAATAGTATTTATGATATGGGAAGCTGATTATACGTGAAGTAAAAATCTTTATTGCTCACATAAAGCTTGGACATTATATAACTTGATTTGTGTAATTCAGTTTTCCTAAGGGAAGGATAAACCAGGCTATTTCTAGAATCTAATTTTCCTTTAAAAATGGCAGTATGACTACAACGGCACTAGATGCAAGACCACGGCTGCAAGAGTACACTGGCACTGCCTAGCAATGGAGCTACTCATCTAAAATGAGTTTTACTTGCTGTGTATATTTTCTATTTATATATTTATGATCAATGATTTATAGTTGCTACACCTTCACTTGATTGTATAGCTTCTCCTGGCTATCGAGTTTTGGGATTTGTTATTTAACAAGCATATATTACCCATGACTGTCTAGCCAAAAAAATACAGAAAGGAACATAAGTTAAAAGTCAATTATTCCACTCAGAAGTGTTAAAGATGAAACTGCTTTTGAAGGTCACTAAGGATTAAGATGCATTTTTAGCATGTAGCCAGTGTAGGAAGTTTAGTGTGTTTTGATGTAAAATATTCTACAAAAATTTCTGCTCCATATTCTTGGAAAGTCATCTTTCTTGTGCTTTCCAATAGAGTCATTCAAAAAGAGAGGCTTCCTCCGTAAGAATGCTGACTGCATTTTAAGTATTGCCCATTGGCTGCTTCCAAAATACCTGGATGTCAACACATTATTCTGACTGGTGCTTTAAAATTGCTATTACTGCCACGTAGCCGTGGATGTTTAGCTGGCTCCGTTACTGCCTGGCTTTCAAACTGCTTTCAGCTTTTGGTTTCAAGGAATTACTCTGTCATCTCCTCTCTCCACAATTCTGTCCCTAATTCATGTGAGTGTATATAATGTGTAACTCTGATGCTTTCAATTGTTTAAAAAATGGAAGTACACAAGAGACAGAACAAAATAACATGAGAAATCTGGGAAATAACACCCAGCATTCAGATTTTCAGTATTAGATTTTTGGAAATTACTTGCAGTATCTCAAGAAACCTGCAGACATTTTATGTTTTGTAGCTTGTCCCTTTATATATTCCGATGTAGCCACCAGGGGGATAAATTTACTTGTTCAGTTGCTATGTGCTCCAAACTTTTCTGTTCTTCATTTTCACGGAGAGGTTTCGGGTTCAGGCAGAAGGCTGATGCTGAGCTGACTCGCAGGACTGCAAGAGCATGGCTGCACTGCAAGCTCCTGGGACTGCACGGAGCTGAGAGGCACTGCGGGTATCTTCCTACTGAGCGATAGCAACTACATCTGATGCATCTGTAGATGTGTAGAAGGCTTGTTTAAATGTGGCACATGGCCAGGGAGCATACAGGGTGTTCAGGTTTTCTGCTATGTCCAGGATTCTCAGAGCATTTTGATCTGCCCTTCTAGCTTCTGCTTGCTCTCAGCTGCAGTCCTGGATGTGAGGCCACAGTCTGACAGTTTATAAGGCTGCGTATTCTATCAGACTATGGTTAATTATTATGTATTACTTTATGCAGTGGTTCTGGAACTATATGATCCACATATGACAGAAAAATACACAGTAATTTAAAGCATTACCTTTTATTTTCCTATTCCATTTATACTGTCCTTATTTTATTGCTAGTTTCAGGTACAGCAGTGTATTAGCCATAGTACCTTAAAGACTCTAGTCAAAAAAACCCTTTTACTTAGAATCTTGATTTATGATCTCAATTTTCTTTAAGAAGCATTTTGGGAACATTTAATAATGTTTTTGATAAGTTTCATTTTATAAAATAGCACAGGTTTCTGAGTATGCATCTCTGCAAGCTTTGCTGTCTAGAGTATCTTTGCAGTGTTCTTCCCTGAGTGTACTTTTCTTTCCCCCCCCCACCCCATGGACTGATTTTAAATCCAAAGGTCTCGAGGGAAAAGTGGCCAGTACATCTCCATGTAGTTTTAGAGGGTAGGCAACCAGCAGCCTGCTACTAAAACACATCTCTGTTGAAGTGCCTAATTTCTGTATAAAGCCAATACAGAGTAGAAAGGAATTTCCATTGGATGACTGAGAGCCCTTAAACGAGCAGACAGCAGATAGGTGTGAATAACCCTCAATCTGGGCTAATATATTGTTCAATCCTTTTTTTTTTCTGTTATTTTAACCAGCAATAAAAACCCATTTAACTTACAATATAAGATTGATTTTGGCTTAGAAAAACACAATAGGCAGGTGTTGATGATAAGTGTCTTTTGGACTTTAGCTGCTTTTTATGGACATGAATATTTTATAAAATTTCAGGTAAAGCCACCTGTATGTGATCTTTAGGGTGGACAGAGATGCATTCCTGGAACTAATGCACATGTTCATCTCCCACTGATTTTGAATTACTCATGTGAATAGTCTTCTTATACTTTAGTGATGACAATACCACCGCCTCTTCCTGATTTATATTCTGTTCCTATAGCAATTTAATTCATTATCCTATTGACTTTCTCCTTCGAAGCTGAACATTAATCTGAAGGTTATAGAGATTTTATTAAACCACCCTTCCATTAGACATGTGTTCCCTCATCTGGTACTTTCCTCAGAGGCTTATTTTTCAACATTAATAAGCACTGGAGTACAGTAAACTTATCTTCTGGCTGAAATACTTAAAAATGACCTGCATCATTTCCAATAAAGTCTCCAAAATACAGACAGCCTGTGGCAACTGACAGATCTGAACTTCAAACTTTCTTCTGTAAGCTGTTGGGAGGAAAGCCAGTGTTACGAGCTGTAGCAGGGGCTGGTTTACAGCTTGCTCTGCTTTGTGTTGTAACTAGCTGTAGAAACGTGATAATGAAGAAGCAGGAGATTCCTGTCCTCTCTGCTCAGTGACATCACAGGCTGATTGAATTCCTGAGGAAGAGGAAGGACTATGTGCTAGTACCGTGTGATGGAGAGCCATGATACACTTGCAAATATTCACATCAGTGAGGCTTCCTGTAGAGAATAAAACAGAAAAAACAACCTGGGAGAGGAATGTAAATCTGGGGTAAGTGTAGGGAACTGTGTGGAGAAGACAGGAGCTTCTGCACAGAACTGCCCCATAGGTTAGAAACGGAGGCAGAGTCCTGAGCCAAATGCCCCATGGGAGGCACAAGTGAACCTTCAGCTTCTAGGTGATGAAATGTTGGGGAAGAAGATAGGGACCTTATCAAATGAAAGGAGATGTTTTGGTATAAAACATACCAACATTAGGAGTTCTAGGGAGGCTATTGGGAACCACGCAGGCAAGTCAAATGTGTACAGAAGGTCTCAGTGACAGAGCCCCTCTTTCTGATTTACCAGTTCAGACTACTCTAATTCTGCAGCAGGCTGGATTAAATTATTCCAGCTGGCCGAATGCTTCTCACAGGCTGTCTGTCTATCTGACAGTCCTGCTTCTAAAAATATTAAAGTTGGATTTGCAACACTGATCTCTCTGATATAAGTAATCCTTTACTATCGCTAGAAGTTCCCCACTCAAAATATGCCTGCAGTTAAAGAAATTGCAGTAGCAGCAGAAGGCTGGTAGAACACAATTTCCAGCCTCCCCCTTTGATTCCCTTCTTCTTGTATTTTATTTGGCTTTCTTAGTGCTTTTTAGCAGCAGCAAAAGTAAATGTCAGTTCCAAACTGCGTGTGTAGCTTGCAATGTGTATTCATTTATCTAGGTACTATTTTGGTTTTCATTTTACTACTTATGTAGCAGATGAAATCATTGTATGTTTATAATCTCTGTCAATGGGTTTTTGAAGGGTGACATAGTGGGTAGAGAAGAAATCATCTCATATTTTCATATGTTATGGACTATGGTCTCTTGTTGGAAAGTCTTCAGCCACTGAGTGTGTGAAAAGTGCGTAACTCCAAGTGATTAAGCTCCTTGACTTTCTGCCTTCACATTGGTAAGGCTACTACAATGCACAGCCATAAAGTGGTTGGAAGTCTCCTGCAGCCTGTTTTTCATTTTTCTGTGTAGGAAAAAAAATGGATTTAGATTTTTATGACTTTGCCACATGGTAAAGTTAAAGGCCCCTGTGTTCACCATGAAACTTTTGGAGACTGTTACCTTTTATTTTAGCAAGGTAGATGGTGTCTGAACAACAGCACTCTAGTATGTTCTGCTGTGGTTTGTATTATTGCTGTCTGAAAGAAAGATGGCCTTTCTCATTAAATGATATGGACTCTGAAGCATTAACAACTAGAGACACTAAGCACCAGACACAAATGATTGGTATCTTAGTTGGGGACTTGGCTTGAGCCAAAGGTTTTCCTTTAATTATCATAATATAGTAGGATGCTTATGCAAAAACTAAGGAATTAAGCACACTCAAGTGTGTATCAGAGAGACAAGTAAATGCTTGATTGATTTATTTAAGTATTGCAAAGCCTGCCTGCCTCTCCATGTTAGCAGTGCCAAACATATTGATGATAATCTGATACACAGTTTTAAAGCCCTTACACTCAAAGTGTTTAAGCTTTAGTTTAGTTATTCTGCCTACTAAAATGATAATTAGGGGCTAAAAGGTAACCAGATTATTGTAGAGATCTCTCTTGACAGCCTTTAACACCTACTTAAATGTTAAAGCCTGGAAATTACATGCCTCTTGATATCATTCAGACCACAGTGTATTTTGCAGCAATTTGCTATTTCTGAATTGTTTTTCATGCCATGGTACCACTCCAGTGCTCTCTAGCTTGCTCTGAGTGCCTTCCCACTCGCAGAATGTCTTCACTAGGCAAAAAAAAAGTTCCTAAGAACAAACTTCTTGCTTAGCATGGGTGTTAGGTGGGATTTCGAGATGTGTAAAGAACATTGCAGCTGATTCAAGATACACTGGGGCTGTTTAAAAGGTTCTGCACTTGGTATTAATTTAGGTCT
The DNA here is from genome assembly GCA_025345505.1 of Todiramphus chloris collaris. Classification (NCBI taxonomy): domain Eukaryota; kingdom Metazoa; phylum Chordata; class Aves; order Coraciiformes; family Alcedinidae; genus Todiramphus; species Todiramphus chloris. The sequence continues at coordinate 6,238,665 of JANVCC010000127.1, read as the reverse complement.
GCTTGACCCAACCTACTAGTTAGCCAGTGCTGGGAGGGAGCCAGTGCTGCTCTCTCCCCTGACCTCTCCCTAGGTCCTCCTGCTCTCTCTGCAATGTGCTGGCTTCAACATGCACTGGAGATCTCGGTGAAAATGAGGGGATGGATATGGATAGGAGTGGAGGAAAGGAAGAGCAGGGACAATGTGATTGTGATTTAGCAGAATGGATCACGCTGCTCGGGTTACTTCATCCTTGAGAATTGTTTCCACAGCAAAACAGAGGTTTCAGTAAAACCCACAGTGGGTTAGTCCCACCCAAACAACAACAGCAGTAACAAGGCAGTGTTAGCCTGCAACCAGCAGTCAAACTGTGCAACGATTTTTTTTTCTCTGGTGGCCTACACCTGCTAAAGCCTAAGCCAGCAAATACTCATCATGATTCTTACCTGCACTAGCTAAATGAAATGCACTTATGCAGTTATTTTTCTTTATCCCATCTCCTCCGACAGCATTATCCAACGCAGAAGTGAATCGTAATTAGCAGCAACAGTCTGGGAAGCATACATTACATTCTAAAGACAGGTGCTCTATCACACAGTCAGCTTGCTTGTTCATACTTTTCTTACTGTTGTTGCTGGGAGCTGTAGACATTACATCTTGCAGTGCTGAGAGCTTATCGAAAATCACTTCTTTATACAGACAGGACTTGTATGGGTGGATGTACACTCTAAGAACACTGCCGGCTGCTGTCCTTCACCAAACGTTTGCAGCTATGCTACTCAGCATGATTGATTTGAGTCTGTGCTTGTATTTTGGAAACAGTACATGTTCTATAAATAAGGCTTAACAGTGCAGATGCTGGCTCAAATTAGCAATTAATACTTGACCTTTATTGAAACGTACCTGTCCAGCTGCCCAAAACAGCTCTCGGAAACTTTGAAAAACACATCCTCAAAGGAGAGCATTAATCTCTCTGTCTGAAGAGGAGACATCTAGTCTAAGCTACTTGGCCTGTTGTTTGTCTCTGCTCTGTTGTCAAGGGACCACATCTCTATAGGATGATTTGTCCTGTTGTAAGAGATGTGTCTCTGGCTATCGGGAATGATCATCCTCTGAAGATGTTAATTGCTTTCTACTCAGATAACCAGCTGAATCCTGCATATACTGTGGATCCAGCTGTGCATGACTGACAGTGGTTGCCACTTAGCAAGGTTTCCTGCTTTTATTAAGAAAAGCTTGGTCTCCGTTAGCAAATACCAAATATTAATAGTACTTCAAAACTCCTACTTTCAGAACCAGAAGAGCCTACTTAAGTAGTAGCATTAACTGTTGCAAAACAACACTCTACATTTTCACCTTTTGTTACAGTCTGACTGATGAGTTGATAACCTAAAAACTCAGAAATGTTGAGATGCTACTGATGGATCATACCAAGTGCAGTGGTATGTTTCTACCAGATTTTTCCTTTCTTGTTCAGTCATCTTGTTTCTGATTGAATATTGGTCTTCCGTAAATCTGAATAGCAAAGCTCTTATTTGCTACGTCATACTTAACTTTCTGCTGTTAAAGGAGTAATACGTTGTATGTTCACATATCACAGAATTTAACGAAGGCAAACAGAAGTCAATTGTGTAAGACATGAATAATTTCAAGAAAAAGCTGTCACTGGCTGTATTATACATCTATGTAGCTTATAAAACAAAGCAAATGATTATCATCAATTATAATACCATCATTTGACAACTATGCAATTAATTTCCTACTCTCAAATAACTGCTGTTTCACAGTGCCAAAGAAAATGCCATGCATTAACTGACTCACCACCACAGCCTGTGATAGATGGCACAGATGGTAATTTGATTATTCATCTCCAAGAAAGTAAGTGCTTTAGCATGAAAAAAAAATATTCATTTTGTTCTTCTGAAAGAATGGTAACAGGGATACCTGCAGTGTCTTAAAAAATAATGCCTAAAGTAATCTATAGATATTCTGAAGCATTATTTCATTTGTGAAGATGTGTGGAGTAGAGTTGCCTGCTGGATAGTTCACCACTGAAGAAAGACAGTGTCCTACACACCTCATGTTTTTCTTCTACGTAAAAATGCTCCTACCTAAGAAGAACGGAAAGATTCTCCTTTGCCTGCCAGAAAGTCTGCAAACTTTACATCTTGAAGAAGTACTCCACAAATGAGATTACAATATTTATCTAGTAAGAGTAATGGGCCATCCTGCAACAGGAATCAGGATCACAAAATTATGGTCTTTCCTGGGACAATTACAGACGTGTATTTAAAATACAAAGCAAGTATCAGTTCCGCCAGGGTTTACTTGTGGACTTAACTATTTTTTCTTGATCAGCTGCTGTAGAACCACCTCTAAAATTAAGTATCACCTTATTACGATATGAATCAAAGGTAGAATGATACTCAGTGTAATGTGGTACGCAACAGTGAGTGCAAAAGTAGCACTTTGATGAGAACTTGAAGCACTTTCAGTGTTGCTTTGTGGTTAATTTTGTATTTGCATTTACTAGGGATGTAAATGACTCATCAAAAGATGCTTGATTACTTTGTAAGTAGCGTCTATGAGAATGCAGGGTGTTTGGGACACAATAAATACAACAGTTCCATTTTTAGATATGAGTCACACAATTTCCAGTGCACAGCTGAAAAAAAAAAAGAGTAATTCCCTGATTTTCAGAATGGATAAAGGGAAACAGTTTTCATGAGTACAAATTAGTTTGCAAATACCTTCAGGCAGAAATGGAAAGTGAGTAATTCACAGTGGTTCACTTGTTGACATACCTCCCCAGAGAAAGCCTGGCCATTGAGTAGGTGCTCTGATCCCTGGCTGTCTTCACTTCCAAAGTGTAACCGGATTTCCTCTAAGCGGTGGCTGTACGTCATGGGTCCTCCAGAGATGTTGACCAAATGCTCTTTGTCTAATCGTAGAGATACGTGCCTCCCTGTGTTATACATCGTCCCACTGACCTGAACAAAGTGAGGAGGGGGAAGAGAAAAAAAAAGCATTTATTCAAAACAATTTGTAAACCCTGGAAACACGTACTTCAAGATTTTGCTCTTTACGCACCTTCATTTATATGCAGCAATACATCTTATTGTGGTGAGATGAAATACACAACCTCAGGTTATACTTCAACTTCTGATTTGTATCTTATACTGTATATTCAAATATTTTGCTAGATCCATTTGTACATATTTTAGCCAGGGGCACATGCTTAACACAGTGAATAGGATTATCATACTTCTAAATAAGTAGGCTTTTAGAATATTTTTTATGCAAGGTCTGAATAATGACTTCATTACAAAATTTCTCCACTGAAAATGGGAACATTTCAGCTGACATAAATTATTTAAGTACACTTAAACAAATCTGAAATTTAGCTCATTTTTTTCCTTCTTTTAATATTTATAACAAAGTTATCCAGAAGTAAAGGTGCTGCAAGAAGCAAAGGTGTAATTACTCATAGAGAGCCCTGCTCCTACTGGAGCTGCAGGTAAAAACGATCATTGTCCTCCTCTGCAGGTCTCTTTGTTTTGCTATGAATATTTTATGTTTAGAATTGCCAGATGTTTTAGCCATAGCAGTGCAGACTTAATTACGATTTGATCTCCTGTCTCTGGTTCCTACTACACCTCACATAGCTGTAATGCTTTTCAAGATTAATCTTTATTTTTAAAAAGACTGAACGTTGTGCTTCATTTACAAACTGATTTACAGCTGCTGTAATGAAAAAGAAAATCATTGTGGAAATATTTTATACGGAATATAATTCTGTTATAATTTCCACTGTCATAGGAAAAATTCCTATAGGAAGAGGTTGCTTAATTTATGCCATTAGAAAGTGAAATATGACAGTTTTAGTTAAAGTAGAATTGTGATTTATTTAAAAACATTCTGCATGGATACAAATGGTACACTTGAATAACATTCATTTACTTTAAGAAGAGGAAGTGTAGCAATAATATGCTTTGTTGCACTTCAATTTAAAATTAAAGACATGACTATTATGTATTATATCCTATACTACATCAGTACTGTAGTAATTAACATTGCTGCAGTGTCATTTTATATATAATACTAATTACTGAGTTTAAATGACCTGTTTTCTTGCACAGTGTGTTATAAAAAGTTACACTGAACAGACTGTGCAATAGAACTAAATGGATGAGATATAGCAGCTTTTGATTGCTGTGGGTTTTTAAACTTTGATACAGATGTTCTATTTTTTGTGTTTATTCCAATTCAGAATAAGCAGTAATACATTTCTTATGATAAGTAATAAACACAAATACTTCTGTTCACTGCAAATAAAACACAGTGATCTTATTTATAAATGCTCCTTTTTCTGCTCGACTCTGTACGCGTAATAATGAAATACCAAGTTTAGTTTAATAGGTGGAAGAAGGTCAGTTTATTGAATTCAGTTTCAGGACGCTGCATATGAATGGCATAAAATCACAATTCATAAGTAACAAATGTAGTCTGAAAACAAACAAGGGAAAATGGTTTAAAGCCTCTTACGTTTTGAAACGCGCTTCACTGAATGCTCAGTTAAATTTAGCAACTATAGAAAATATTCAGAATCCATTTTCTTACTTAAATTGGTACAAATCTCAAATTAGGTTACCATTATTTTCTCTTTCAAGGTAAAAGTGACCCAAATAACCTCTAATATGAATCAAATAAGTCTCTGTAGAGCAGAGAGGGGAAATGATAAGAGGCAAATTCATGACCAGGAGTAACATTTATCTTTCTCATTTCCTCCTCATAAAAATGCAGCACTTATAATGAGATTGTATTGACTGTTTTAAACCAGAATTTCCCTATGTACCTGCAGAGGAAGAACACCAGTAATGCAATGAGGTATCTGACAGGCCTCATTTCTGACCTGCAGAGAGGGATGAGCACTTAAAGTGGGACTATAAAAATCTCCTGCATGGGCACGCAGACGTGTCGTCAAGAAGTATAAAATCCAAGAGCTTCAATGTAAAAAATGCAGGGGCTGCCTTCTTAGATTTAAGTGAGGTTTTCTTGTTGTGAGCGCGTGCCCGAGGAAAGAGTAGCCACATACAGAAGTGTAGATCTAGGACAAAATCACACCTTCAGGACATGCCCACTTCTCTCCTTGGGAGTGTCAACATCTACCACCACTACTAGCAACTTGTAATGGGCACTTCTTTTATGGGCCTTTGCTTACTACAAGAAGAGGAGACGTGTCTTGTATGTGCCATCTACTCAGGCTGTATCTGAATGAAAGACTGCAGTATTTAGCAAACTTTTTTTTTTAATTTTACTTGATTCCTGGAGGCTTTCTGACTTACCAAGATTGTAGAGTAGGCTGTGCTTGATTATGGGAAGTACCACCACAATGCTATGTGGAATTCTTTATTGCTGTTCAGGACATTGTTTTCTATGAAAACCCAATATCTTCTCACCTTGCAATCACCTTTATGTTTGAAAGCTCAAAGTCCACAAATACATCATCTGCAGTAGGAAGGTATCATGCAAAACACAATGAAAGAAAAGAAAGTTTGTCTTCTGTTGGTTTTGGCAGTTTTAACTGCTACTGGAGGAAAAAATGGTTCTGATCTAATTTACTATGTGAACCCGCAGACCAAATATAGTACTGAGCCTTTAGAGTGTGTGTGCACTCTCATTTTAGGGCATCAAACTGAGCTGGTTTTGTGGAAAGCAAAATTGCATGTGGTTTTCTAAAAGGTTTCAGGCACAGAAGTTAAGTAGGAGCTATTTTCTTTATTTTGTACATTCTCCTGAAAGACAGTGTGATGACAGGGGCGCCTTATGGGAAAGATGTTGACTCTGCCTGATACAGTCAATAATATCTGCTACTCCAGAAAGCACAGTATATACTGTTCTGTGGTTTGGATAAAATGTTACGGTGTAGTATAAAAGATCTGTTAAGATCTATATAACTATTCCCTTTAATGTGTCACACTAATCTTTGGTGCCCAGTCCTTCATAGTGATGGCCTTTGTGTCGCTTCTTGCTCTGCTATGAAGTAACCTCTTTGTTCTTTGTGTGTTTGATTTGAAAGTTATATAAAGATGAAAACACAGCAAACAAATTTGGGGCGGGGGGTGGGGAAGCACTAAATCTTGCCCTCCTGTTTTTCAAAAGGATCGATATTCACATTTATGCGCTAGAAATGAGACTGCAGTAAAAAAACCCCAAAACCCATATAATAAAAAATCAGTAAAAGCTGCTTTGAGAAAAAAATTGAAGTCCAACGTTGTCAAAGTTAATGATCACACTACATTCTTAGTTGATCCCATTTTCCTTGTACATTAAGAAACATTTCCAAAAGGTAATTTTACCTGTGGCAAAATCCCCAAGTAGAACAGAGCATGTTGATGGGCTGCAGCCTTAATTGTGGAATAGTTCAACTTTGGTAGACTTTAATTAAATTATTAACATATTCCTGATGTAGTTATTTTCCATTTAATCTCATTACTTTTAATTCTTGCTTCACAGAGCTTTATGCACATAATTCCCCAGCAGCATTATTCTCTCTTTATCTTGATGCATGACAGCCACACAGGCACACGCTGCTAATATATTCTATACTATGTTTCTAAGTAAGATCTGAATACTCATGTGGTATCTGTGTGTAATTTGCTGGTCCTGTGATCACAAAAATGTCCCAGTTCTGCTCTTTGAAAGATGGAACACAAGCAAAGTCAATAAAAACACATACCTAATAAACACAAACTATTTGATGCTGTTTATCTTGAAACTCTACAGACTTTTATGACAATTAGGAAAAAAAAAAAATCCTGATACATATTTTTTTTTTACTGATGATGCTCCCTTAACCCTGAATTTGTGGAAGCATTTTTGTTGTGTCCTAGTTAACTTTGTATTTTGTTCCTTTCATCTTTTCTTCCCCAGCTAGTCCTGAACTAAGTATTTTTCAGAACTTCTTTTGTGGCCTACATTACAGTGTGTTAAAATAGCCTTCAAAACCCTGAGCAGGAGAAGTGGCAGAAAAAGAAGCTTGTTTAAGGGCAAAGCCATGCTAGAAATGTAAGCAGGGAACTCAAGAGGAAAGGAGAAGGAGCTGAGATGGGTTCTTTGCCTTTCAATCCTACGCTACATTAGCAGCTCACTGTCACCTTTCTTCAAGGGGTAGCACAGGCTCTCTGCTTCTCAGGGGCCTTTACAAAGTAGCGAAATAGTGCCTTTTGGATTTATTCAGTTAAGAGTGGCCTGAAGATTAGTTGCAAGAACATTTTTAAACTTGTATCAGTACCTGCCAGTGGAGCAGCGCTGAATGTAAGGAAGCAAGAAAATCAATTGTGTTTGGCTGCCTGCTGTGGTGTCCTTGGATCTTATCTGCAATATTAGATGCTCCTTTCTTTGGGATGAAGACAGATATGGTCCAAAGAAGGCCTAGCACTGTGTGGGGAAGCAAATCAACAAGGATTGAAGAGTGTTTTGAAGGTGTCGTAGTGCCCCAGTTTTATGTCCTGCAATAACCGAGTTTGAATCATTTGCCACTTGGCTTCTGTATTTTCCTCCTGGAGTCCAATAGACCTGCAGAACAGGAAAGCAGCTCTGCAGGCTTAGGGACTGGTGGGCTTCCCTCCCCTCTTAGCAGCACCTGAATGCCTAATGTCATGTATTTTGTCCTTACCTTTTGTATACAGCATTCAGTACCAATGCAGCAATAGCAGTGGGTGGCCAGGGAGTGCAGCACAGATGCTAAAGAACCTGGAATATGCCACTGGGCTTTTGCTCAACTTCTCTCCCTAGTAGCTTCATGGGGGACCAAGTGCTCCATGGAAGCATTAAAAGATGAACACTAATATTAAATTGTTCCTATCATCCATCATCTCAAGGGGTCTCAAGGTTCTTAAAAACTTCTCAAGTGGGTCTCAAGGTTCTTAAAAACTTACAATCTTTGGTTTTTTTCTTAGTTATGTAACTCAACATAAATGCCAGGTTGTTGGTTTGGGTTTTTTTTTCTTTCTTCCTGACACTAAGACAGGGTTGTCCTCTGCGAACTCTCACTCTGTAGCTCAGGTCATCTGAACTTGAGTTTCTAAGTGCAGTGATACACTGAATCCTGTTTTTCTGAGTCCCTTGAGCAACTTCCTTTCATTTCACAGTTTTTTTGGTTGTTGTTCATAGTATCTTGACCAGACTGTATTCTGTGATACAAAGTACCACCCTCATTGATTTAAATTGATCGTACTCTAGTAAGTACCTTATGTCTTTCTTGTACAAAGCAGGGTTTGAAAACAGAGTTTACACAGACTTCAGGGCAAGTCTGTGATTTGAAATCTGACTTTAGGAACAGTGACGAAGCACTGCACCAAACTGGAGTTTCAAATGTAAGCCACTAAGGCACACTGCTTAGCTTTCTGTGGCAGAACTACAATGCTTCATCTCAAATCAGCGGCTACACAAGAAGGTCTATTTTCTTAATATTGTGCTGTGTCATCCAGTTAGTTTCAGACATAGTTTGATGCTGCTGTCTTGATTTTCTAGCTGTTAGAGGGGACCCAAGCTGGAAAATAAATTGATTTTACAGAATTATTCTTCTAAGCTATTTAACAGTTGTTTAAAAAGGTATTCTTGGGTTTTTGAAGTCTTTTCTTAAGGAGAAGGTTGATATAACCAATTAGGATACAATTGTTCTATTGATTTTCCAAACATTTGACAGCTCTATCCTTTTCCTGAAGTATTCTCTGTGTGTTTACCCGTGTAGACATATACACACAATCAGGAATTAAAAAAAAATTTAAAAACAATGGTTTTCTACAGAGCATTCAGTTTTACTGAAATGCTTAGGATGAATATTTGTGCACTTGAATAGTTATTTTCCATAACGCTTTTCCCCTGCCTTCATCTTTACACTTAATCATTGTATGCAACAACATACTGTTGCATGCAACAGTACATAAAGAAACAGGGGAAACTCTGCCAGTGCATCGCTTTCAAAATCCTGTTTGAGCTGAACAGCGTGAGTCCTGACCCTGTAAAGCATCACCTTCTATAGATTTATCTATAAATGTCTTGGGGCCTTAGACATAGATACATATTCAAAGTAGTTCATGCTTTAGTTTTTGAAGGAAGTTTAAGGCGAATTCCAGCTGTTTCCTGCAAGCTTTGACGGCTGCCAGCAGAGAGCACTGTTGAGCCATCCCATAGAGCTGTCACCTCTATACCACCGGGATTTCCACAGCCAGGAAGAACATTCAAACTAATCTTTCTTGTGTGACACGACTGTAATCCATGGCTTTAGTTTCAGCTGTGGTGGTTTCAGCTGTGGGACAGAACTGTGGGGTCTGTTACATCAAGCAAGAAGGTTTCTAGTCTACAACTGAGAGTTGAGGGGATGTAGGATCAGCAGGTTGCTTGAAGGCCAACAGATGAGCAAAATATCCAGAGTGCCTTTTCCAACAGGAACCCAATAGATCTTGTGTTTATTAAAAAAAAAAAGTGGAGGGGAGGTAAAGAAAGATAAGGAAATACCAGAGTTTTGCTCTAGTTCCTCTTACAGCAAGGGAGCTGCAATATAATTGCTGAGCTTTGAAGAACAACAGGCATCATCATCAATATTTGATTAAAAAAGGCCTGTGTGAAAAATGTAAAATGTATGAGAGAAGTGTAAAGATTAAAATAATCTTTTCATCTACGTAGTTGAAAAGTTTTAAAAAGGAAATGATGTTAATGAGTCCAATTAACCCATTTACCTGCCTAATGTAATGTGTCATGTATCAGCATATGGCATGAAACACTTTTTAATGCTTTTTAAAGCACCATTTTCAGTAAGGATCTTTCCCATTCACTACTCTGCAGTTTTCCCTGTTTACTTCCCTTAAGTGGCTGATCTGTAGAGAACTTGGAGCAAACCTCACAAATTAAATATTCAGGCTTACTGGCTAATGAGCACAATATGTCAGTTTTCAGTGATCAAAATAATGTGCTTCAATAATGTATACACCATTCTGTAAGAAAAATATAATTTTAATAGAGGACCCGCAGGGTCGTGGTTAGTCTGAGATAATTATATGCCACAGGATGTGAACGAATTAAACTGCTCTTAGGACACTGGTAATACCCCACAGAGTCTATATGCCACATGCTGCCTTTTAGGGATAATAAAGTGCTTTATTGTATTTCCACTACTCCATTATTGCGATGATTTTTGCTTGTTAGTAACTATGAAGCCTAAAGCAGATGCAGCCAAATTTATGGTGTCTAGCATTAACGATTGCTGCGCGTGTTGACGTTAGCTTCACGGTGAAATCATGCTCTCCTCAATCTAAAATATTCCACCTACATTTAAATCATAGGCAGTAGGGGAATTTCACCCCAGAGCTTTCATTAGATTTCTTAAATTAAAACCACAAAAACTGTCCACTCACAGAAGCTGAGGCATCTGCTTCCACCAGTGCTGGCAGAAGGCTTGAGGGACCAGTAAGGATTTCAAGTGGGGGATGGATGTATCTTGATGCTGAGAGCTTCCTGCATGGAGGGATACATTAGTTGTAGATTCAGGTGAAAAAAGAAGTGAGAATGTTTTGCTGTAGGAAAGCAGACAGGATCTCAATGTTTACCATCTTCTCCTGCATGGTATCTTGAAACCTACAGCCTGAATATTTGCAGGCAAACTGAAGTATGGAAAAGGAATGCGTAGAATAAAGTTCTGTTGCAGTGTGAGCTTCAGAGACTTTAGATAGAGAAGAACTACGCAGCCTGCGGTTACCTTGCAAAAAAGGCAACAACAATCACAGGGATCTTCAGCCAGGTAAAATGATGAAGGGATTATGTCAAGCTCCAAGTGCTTTGTGATCATATGTAGAACGGGGCAGAGAGTCCATGCTGAGACCAGTCAGCTCTTTTAAAACAAACACCGTTAGTGCTTCAACAGCAGACACAGACGTGTCTTCCTTGTGGTAGATTCTGGAGTGATTTTAGTTTATTAGCAGAGAACTCAAGTTCGTTGTGAAGTGTTGCGTGCCTGTGTCATGTGTTTAAAAAGGATGTTTCAGGGTCTTCAAAGCTGCTTACACTGTGTGATTGCAGAACTCGACTCAGCAATTCACAGTCCTGTGTGTCTATAGCCACCTTTGTACCACTGCTGACAAGTCTCATCCTGTCTGGTGACACAGTTACAAGCATTATATGAAAGAAGGAAAAATTACATTTGCGTGCTCCTTTTAGTTCATTAACCTTAGTTTAGAACTAGGCTAAGTCAATAAGTAATTAAGAGAGTAACGGGGGCTTGGAGAACTCATTACCTTAATTTAGTCTAGCAATCTGTAATGAGATTTTAGTTTGAAAAATCTGCATTACAAACTGTGTTAAGGATAATTTTTGCCTCTGATAAAGGGATGTTGGAAGAGCTGCCTTTTTACAATCTGAAGGCTTACATAAATATTCCAATGGTTGTAAATGGTACAGAAGCCCGCAAACTTGTTAGACATGCAGATGAATGAAACATTACTCCTTCCATTTTTTTATGGGGGTTTAAAATGTAAAATTGAATATGTTAAAATTCGGAGGGTCTAATTGAGCCCTTTTATTGTGAGTGATACTGAGATGTACCGACCTTTGGTAGCTGCCTGGATTTCAGCACTCTTCCTTCAGAGAGCTCTCTGGTCAAAATGACAGCGGTTTTCCAATGGATCAGATGGAAATTTATAGGATGCATATTGAAATTTGTGTTTCACTTCCCTTATGTTTTCCATATAGGAAGACAGATCTGGGTATTACATGCTTAATGTCTCACTTGATCTACTGCATATTAATAAATATATTCAGACTTTCTAATACCTTTATATTGCTTGTACATTTTCTTCAGTACTTTCGTTCATAATGCAGCTTTAAAAAGAAATGTCCCAGCTGAACAGGTAAGATATAGGTAATTGATTGATTTAATTTTTTTTTTATCTGTTGGTGTATCTTCTACTTTAATATTTGTATGTAGCATTAGCAAAAAGTCTGGGATAAATCTGGGAAGTATCTTTCAAGCTAAGTGGTAAAAGAACAATGTACTGTTGTGAAGACTGTTAATACTCTCACCACTTCATTCACCTGCATCCCTGTATCTTTGTATGTATATATGCATATCTTCATATGTATATATTGCTATATATACATATACAGAAATAAAATTTCTTCTTTTTTACTAACTTCTGTGAGGAGAAAGAGAAAGAGAAATGTGTGTCCTCACACACAGGCCTAGATTAATAAGTCTGAAAACCTTCTTGCTGTTGTGCAGGCAGAGCATTAGATGGCTGTCTGAATGACGGAGAAGCACACAGCTCTCTGAGCAGGGGGAAGGATGTGCATTCCAACTTCATCTATTTTACACTGCAATCAAAACATACCATTACTAAGGTTAATGACACAATTTTGCAAGAGCCAGAAAACTCCATTTGTTGTAGTTCTTTATTTCTCTAGTTCTTTTGCTGCCAGGAAGTTCTAAATTTCTACGCCTATTAAGTTTTCATAAACCCTGGGAAATAATGAAGTGACCAGTGTTGCTGTTTGAAATCCTCTGACCGCTCCAGTCATGAAGTTCCAAGAAGGTGCAATGTACTGAACCCTGCTGAAGGGAAATTGCAGTTTCTGAGTCGTGGTGTAGCCAGAGAAGCATGGTAATGCTTTACTGAAATTATAAATGGGTGGAAATGAAAGGAAGATTCTATAAAGCTCAGCTTTTTTAGCCATGAAAGGGACAAAAGTTTTTTCAGCTTTTTTGTAACAAGTTTTGAAAGCGGTATACTTGACTATACAGAGCTGCTTCCCAAATCGCTGCCAAGGAAAAAAGCTTAGTTATTGCAAAATAATTTCCTAAGCCCTCTATCTCTGGAGGTAAACCAGTATTTAGATAACTTGAAATTTGACCTCAATAAAATTCATTATATGTGAAGGAAAATCCTTTGTGGCATGCAAAAATCATGAGCTGTTCTGCCTAGTAGCATATTTCACTGGGGTTTTTTTCAGCTGCAGGAAAGCTTGTTTTGTTCTGGCCTGCTTTTTCTAATTCCTTAAAGAAGGTGTCTAAATTAGCCTTTCCAGTTACAAATACTGCTGTCCCTGTTTAGCAGATGACTGGTTTACTCTTCTCATTTTATCTGCCTCAAAAGCATGGGTGTACCTTTTTATGTTGAGAAAACAGTGGAACTGCAGTTAAGGTAGAAATAAAAGAAAAACAAACAAATCCTATCCTGAACTTACCTTTGCTTTTCCTGACATTTCACTCTATTCCAAAACTTTTTTTTTTCTTTCTTGGTAATGCACTTTAAAAAAAGCACAAACTATTTTTTTTTTTTTGAAACAAAACTCCCTAAAGAATTGCCAGTTGTAGCTTAACTAGAAGAATCTTCTCTGTGTTCCAGTATGCCCCTAATTCAAATGTGTCAATGTGCAAACTCGATGGGAGCTCTAATGGAGAGCCCAGAGCAGACCTTGGTGCCTCTGGTGGTTCCAGACTTGGTGTTAGATAGATACATCATTCCAGTGGATGCTCATGCAAAACCCTTTCCATCAGAAAGCTTCCTAAGGCTTCACTTACAAACACTCTCCTGTTAAAAGTTGGCCAAGAGATTTTGTGTTTATTCTGTTGGGGTTTTGTGGTTGGTTAGTTGGTTGTTTTCCCTATTCCACAATTCCTGCTGTGTTTACAGATTGCATGGCTATGGGGGAAGAGCTGTTTCTTTGTTCAGTATTCTAATCTTCTGTACAGCCCCATGTATACTGGCCTTGTGTAAATTAGTATTTTTACAAGTAATCAAAGTGACACAAAGCTCTGAATACCAAGAAGCAATTTTTTTCCTCTTACATCATTCCCAGGCACGTTTTATTCCGTGCAGAGCAAAAGATGCTTTTCTGCTAGCTCAAATCATAAAGAAATGGTGAGAAACTGTTCTGAAAAAGAGTATTAGAAAAACAACTTTTGCATCACGCCAAAATACCATCAGTTCCCCTCTCTTTCCTTGGCCACTGTGCTTACCAAAATACACATTTATTTATCTCGGCAGAAAAGACCATAAGGAGAAGAGAAAGGGGTCATGGGATAAAGTTAGCTAGGAACCAGCATGTGACTGAGTGCTTTTCCAACAGGGACACAATGTAGACTAGATAGGGTATTAGCTTTCCAGACTGAACAGACAAGTACATTTTTAAGAAGTGTTTTATCACACGTATTCTGAAGTGTTTCAAGAATGTTTAATCTGCTAAAGATGAACTCGTCAATGTTATTGTTACATGGTCTTCCCAGGAAGTATCTTTTAAAATAGTAGTTCCTATTCAGTTATGGATCAGTATTCCCATTTATTAGCAATTGACTTTCCTCCCAGTTTTTATATCTTTTTCCTTCTCTACAGAATGCAAAGTAGAGGCTGAATGCTCCCAAATGCCTGTGAAGTGGTGTCTTTCCCAACTCTGGGTTCCTATTAATGATGAGTTATAGCTGAGAAGTTCAAAGATCCTGAACATCATATTTACAGTGTAAAGACAGCCTTGCTCTCTTTATCCTAGATGAAGAAGAGTTTTGGAGTTCATTCTCACACTCAGATGTGCTGTTCTCACCTGCAGTAGAGAAAAATACTTTATAAATGTGCTTATGTTCTTACTAACTAAATAGGACTTAGGTAGAACTTGAACTGGAGCTTTCAAAAATTAACTCTTGCAGTTCAGAGTATGTATGTATTACAGGGTGTTAATAAAAGTTTCAGCACATTTGGTATTTTTAACAATTTTAATTTCTGATAAATGAGTCTGCCTCTGAGATACTGAAATCTGTGAGCAGTAACAATTTTTACTATGTAACTGATGACTGATATAGTCTAAAGTAAAGACAGGAAATGCTCCCAGGCCTTCACTTACAGAAAAATATCCACTCTGATGTAATTGAAAGATTTGTAAGTCTATTGTGGCTTATGTCTTATTATTTTCATACCAACTATTTCTAAGGTCTAGATGATGGCTAATAAACGAGTCCTTTAATCATCTTTAAAATGACAAACCTGTTGATAAACTGAATTTTCTCCAAGAAGATATTGCTATATTGATCTTAGCACTCCATTTTTAATAAGCAGAGACTGTTCAGAATTGCTTGCTATGACAGTCTTGAAAGTAGGGCATCAAGTGACTTGGCAAATGGCTGAATTTATATGGGAAGTTTTTGCTAGAACTCTAATCCATTATCCTTCTATTGTTGACATTCATTTGCAATAAGGACACCGGGCCAAATCTGCTGCATAAAACCAGACAGGCATGAAACCCAAAAATTTCTGTGGTAGATTTCCTCTATTCAGAGGTGATTTCAGTCACCAAATTGAATTATGCACACAGCCTTAACGACAACTTCCATCCCTGAGTATGGGCTTGTCACTGAGTGAAGGGCTGAGGCTGTTTATTGGGAGCTTTGGTTAGCGTGGGCAGTAAATGTGTAGGAGTTTCTAGATGTTACAGAAGATAGCAAGGGTGGAGAAAGGCAGTGCTTGCTTTCTGAAGTTGGAGTTGACCAGCTGTGGTAAGGGACGAAGGATGCTATTTTTCTTAATTGCAAATGCAATTAAACAATACCGAATTCTTGCATACATTAGACTATAATGAGATACCTGTAGGGACAAACATCCTCAAATGTTTCAGTTTGAAACCGAAAAATGGTTTTGATATTCCAGCTTTCACCTCGAGAGTGAGTGTAGTTCGTATATTAAACCTGTGGGTTTGTATATATACAAATCCATTCTGGCACTAAAAACATAATTTTCCAGCCAGGCAGGTGCCTATTTGTGTGTCTTGTCAGGGGTATGTATTCAGGGTGTAATGCTAGCTCTTTTACAAAAGCATTCTTTTTTTTCCCTTTTTTTCAAACTAGCTTATGCTTTCCTAGCATACAAAAAAGAGACTTGCATCATAAATTTATAGAGGATAAAGCATAACAGAACCACTAAGGGATTACTGAACAAAATGTGATATATACAAGCTGACAATTGACAACATAGTAATAGGTGTTGAGCAAAAACCTGAATAAAAAATGTTATGGCCAAATCACCTTTAAGGGATTTCAGGTTTCTAGTTTAAATACTATTGCTTGTTGTCTTTTTCGTTTATGTGTTAAAAAAATATAATTTAATACTCCTAAATCCCTGCCTTTCATTCCTTGTATGTCCTGTCACACAAAAGCAAAACAAAATCCAACTGACAGCTTCTAAGACAGAAATTCTGCACTCTAGGCCAAAGAGTGTTCCTCAAACTTTGGGCCCTGATGCCATCACAAGGAACTGTGTCAGTGGAGTCCGTTGTAGGGACTGGCAGACCCATGAAGACCGATGAACCAGAAGTAGTCCATATATGCTGGAAGTCTGAGAAATACTGATCTAGGTCAACTTTTGCCATATCTAGGCAGCATAGCAGACATGACCTCATTCTCAAGAAGTGCTGAGTAAACAGATTTCATTAAGTCGTAACATTTCAAAAGAGAGGACTGCTTTTAATAATCTTAGGAAACTCTTATGTCCCTTAGGCTATCAGGAAAATGTTAATCCTAATGTATTCATCTGTAATCATGCAAAGTGATTTTCCCTCCTTATCTTTCAGTGATTTGGTTACTTTGGTCTCTTTTTTACTATCCTATATATTTGGGTAGTCAGCACATTTATAATTTTAAGTCTGCTTTTCCTATAGTACCTTGCAGCAAGTTAGATACATGTGGGAAGGTCTCTAGGGCCTTCTGCTCTTCTGGGTGAAACGATCATCTGCTCTGTCTCATTCTTTGTGATGTTTGCAGAAGAACTTCTGAATGCTTTCTGCAATTTGCTGTCTGAAAGATACCTCAATCCTGACAAAAGCATGTAGCACAGCAGTGTGTGTTCTGCCCAGCTGAAACTGCTCAGTAGATGTTCAGCCTTTAATTTCCATAGCACAGGGCTTCATCCCAGCTACTGAATGTTTTTCTTCAGATCAAGGCTGTGGAACAGATTATAAACTCCTATCTAAATGTGGATCTGGTAGTGCTGAAAGAGTCTATGACACAGAAACAATTCAAAGCACATAGTCAGCACTGACCTACCTTTGTTTCTGAGTTTGAAAGGATGAACACACTGTTCTGTATCTCTGTGGTAGTTACAGCCTGATACTCTGCCATCGGCATCAGCAGAAGCAAGATCAGGTGATAGTTATCCAGATAGTTGTAAATTTGACCAACTCCTTATGAAAAAACTCCCTGTCTTTATGGAAAATTCCTATTTAACTGTAGGGAGATCTAGAAGCTTCACTAGGAAGCACTAAAAAAAGCCCATTATGATCCTTCTATAGAACCTTGAAACTATTTTGCTACAGAGATTGATGGGGACAGAATTCTCTAACATACGTATTTCAAGCGTCTCAGACTGGAAGAGTTCAGATTCTGCTGCAGGACATCTGTGGAGGAGGGTCTTAAAAAGCTCAGTAGAAAAGATTGTTTGTCTCATTAAGAATATAAGGTTTCACCATTCAGTGTGCACTGCTGACCATCTTTCTTGCATCTCTATTTATTATGCTAGTAGAGGAGGCCTAACCCTTTATTTCTGTATTCACATCATAAATTAGAAGATGGTATAACATTAACTAGTAAGGAAAAAACCCTCATCTTTTGATTAGAATTGGATAAGCAGTAAGTACTCAAACTGTCTATCTGCAGTATTTTCGTTCTTGTTCCTGACACATGCCCTCTACCCCAGTCACAAGGTGGTCTGAAGTCCTCCTGTCCTCTCCCCAGCACTTGTATATGCAAAGCCTAATTCTGGAATAAATGCACAAATAAAACAGCACCAGCTCTAGCAAAGAGATCGAACAGACCCTCGCGAAGTACAGAACAAAGCACAGATTAAAATCCTGGATGACTGAACCAACTTCACATACTTCTAATGAATATTTTAACTGAATATATTGGCCCAGACAGAATAACCCTGCAATACTGCAGTGTGAGGCTGCAGGGCTGGGTAACCTACTGACATATGCTGTTTCTAGCAAATCAGAAACAGAAGACTTAATCTGCGTCATCTAGAAAGCATGTGTGCAGAAAATGTGTAATGCCAGATCTTACTATGAAAAAGATTAAGGCTGAAAAAGGATTAGAAATTAATTAAGGAGCTTCTTCATGTTTCCTGATATCCTTCTGATCTGTGACCAGCCTGTCTTCAGGGTCTCTGCCACTGATGCAGTTGTTAGTGATAGTTCAAACCACAAACACTACAAAGGATTATCATTATGCTTCAGGAAGAGCTGTAGCTTGGTGGCTTGGGGTTTGTTTTGCAGTTCCACACTTTCAGATCTATTGCAGGGAACTCTGGGAGAGCTACAGTCTAGAAGCTCAACTTTCAGGGCTCACACTCCTATGAGCAAGCAGCCCTTTGGTGATGCTTGCCCAGATGTGGGCTGATGCATCGCTGCAGGACCACAGCAGGGCGTTGATAAAGCACCTTCTGGAGGTAGCAGCAGAGCTCTGAAATAGCCCCAGCTAAGAGGGGGGAAGTGATTGGAGCCATGAACTGAGTGATGAAACAGTGGGAAAACATGAGCTCATCACTGATCAACCTCTTTGTTTTTCAAAGTTAAGCAAAATGAATCCTGGGCTCAGTTGTGCGAGCATGACAGGCATGGGATGGTGTAGCAGCTATACTATAGACACCTTATACAACAACAAGAGGTTACACACTAACATAAAAAACATTACATCTTAGGAAGTGTCATTCAGGCTTTGCAGTGTGCTGACTGTTAGTTTTAAACCATATGTGCTCTACTTACAGGTTAAGAGTATGCAGCAGAGAATAATTAGTTCTGATTGATATTAATTCATTCTAGTTAATATTAATAATTTTACAATTAATTTTTGTATTTACTATGCAGACAGTTTCTCATTTATGACATGGGGTGTATCCATTTTCTGGAACTTAATTATACTCTAAAATTCAACCTTCACCCCAGTGAGGCAGAACTATTATTATTTTGTTTGGAATTCACAGCTTAACTTCCACACAAACGGAATTAATACTGCGTGACTGTATGAGATAGTCTATAAAAAGGGCCCTCAAGCTTGTTTCAGCGAAAACCAAATGTATTTTATCACCTTTGTGAATATACAGCTTTGAGCAGGTTCTGAAGGAGAGAGGGTATCATATGTACTGACAGCATTTATGAAAGCAAGTGGCGATAAAAGAACAGTAAACAATTTTTCGGGAAAGATTAGACAGTTTGGTTTCAAATGAAAGCTCTAGAAATGAGCAGGGAAAGCTGACTTGTCAAGCAGAAAGAGTTTTTTTTTTGGTTGTGTGTTTTCCAGCGCAAACAAACAACACTCCCCTCATGATATTGATAAATTAGACAAATAAGAAGCCCAGAATATAAAATAGTTGCTTCTAAAAGAATCTGAAAATTACTATTATTATGAGATGCAACTTGTGATGAACTGGGACAAAATCAGAGCATTCATTTCTTCTTACAGAAGTTTAATACCTGAGCAACACCAGAGAGCTGTCGTGCTCAGCTCTGCAATGTTTAGTACATTCCCTGTTCCAGGACAAATTCCCAGGAGGAGCCTATCCTCTCCTGCACACATCTCAAGAACTGCTTAGACTTCCATTTTCAGCTACAGGTTACATTTCCATATTGCTACGGGCTGGTTTAGCAGAGCTGAAAATTTCTTCTCTTCTAACTTCCCTGTCACGGTGCTGAGGGGGATAAAGCAGGACACTTCTCCTTTGCATCCACACTGACACATTCATCGGGTCCCACAAGACCTTTGTTCTCTTCTCTCTGCCTAACTCACTGTCACTAATAGGTGCAGACCACTGTCTCCAGCTCTGAGCCTCTGCACTGAAGCCTTCAGGCTGGATTTTCATGAGGTATCGGTACCAGAGTTACTCCACTTCCATTTAAACGGAATCATTTCAGTGAAACAAAATTAGATCAGAGCATGTCCACACTACCTGATGTTCTCAAACCGAGAATTTGGAGCTGCTGCTGACAGAGGCAGCCCTAGAGCCAGAAACAATATGATCCCCTTGGCAGCTAATTGGGCAGAGCGAGCTAATACTAGAAAGTTGTTTAAAACCTGTCTTTGCTGAAACCTGTGCAGCTGTGGATTCATACTGTCTCTGACATGCAAGAGGACTGTTTTCAATCTACTACCAAATTATTTTGTGCTGGGAGCCCCAATATATACGTTAATTTGCGACCTGGGTAATATGCTGGATTGATAACTAGAGAATTTCCTCTTTCTTGTTTTAAAGCAAAATCCTACTTACATTAAAACCTGTCATTTCACAGAATCCACATACTTTTAAACAGGAAAGCGTCTGCTTACTACTAAAACTAGATGGGAAAGGATAACTTCAGGGAATATTTAACAATACCTGAAAAAGAGAGGAAGGGATTCAAATCTGCCATGAGTACCACACTTAAATTCCTATGAACTTTTTTGTTAAGGAAAATACAGCTAGAAGCTGTTCCTCTTTGTCTTCTCACATTAAAGTAGTAATTATTGTGTGGCGTGTGTGCACAAATATTTATCATTAGATTTATGATTTTTTTTTTCTTTTTACCACTACAGCTATTCAGCTCCTCTAAGTCTTCTAACAATAATGTAAAGATGCCATTTGGAAACCATAAATTGTACATTTTCTCCGTATGTGGCACACCAGCCTCCTGTTCTTATATATACATTTAGATGATTGCATCAAAGTATCTTATATTTCATGCAGTAAACCAGTTTCTAAGAATTACCATATAAACATCAGGTGAAATATAACACAGCTTAAAAGCACCTCATTAAAATGTATTCATCAGATAACTTGTCAACTGCAATGGACACAAGGAAGCTTTTTACCATTTATTTATATGGGGCCTGGTGTTCTGTTTATTGATGTCAATGGGAAACTGAGTGATTCTTCTCTCCTGTTGGATTTACTGTAGTATAAATCCACTGGCTTCAGTATAGCTGCTTCTGATTTACACTGTTGCGAGAGGAGAATCAGATCTAGAGTTTATAGCTGGGAATTTTTAAGTGACCGTTGAAAAGATAAAGTATTCAATATGCACAGGGAAGGATGCCTTGTGAAGATAAGTAGTCATTCTTTATGCGTAGTTCACTTGGTTTTCTGTTTTGAATACTCAGTCGGTGATAATTTATAGCACAGCACACATAAATCAGGCTTATGAGCTATTAAATCAGGTTTAGGGTAAATTTTCAACTTGCCCTAACTAACGTGGCTGAAAAATGGTGGGTATATTTACTTGTACAAGTCAAGTGGCTACTCAGCCTGTGTCGGCTTACGAGCACACAAGATATGAATTCAAGCAAATGCATTTGCCTAAAAACTATGGAGGTCACCTGGTGATTTAGTTAAATGTGAATTATGTTCAAGTGTTAGATTTTCACCTTTAGACTTTCAGAAAGTATTACGTATACAAATAAATTCATATGCAAGTTAAGATGTAACACAGCTGCTGTTCATAGGTTAAGAAGTGTAATTTTACACAACCATATGTATGAGCAACGCTATACGATGGTTAAGTTAGCTTCATGTTGGGAGAAATCTGTAGCGAGTGGAGGGTGCACCAGGTGGGGTGAGGTATTCATGGGAAACAGCTCAGTCAGGCATCATTTAATCAAAACTCTCGGCACAGCAATCTTACTCACAGTTTGATTTCCCTTTGCCTAATGCTCCTCTACTTTCTGCGCCCTGACAGATTTAGAGCTCTAAAAAACTCTTTTTCTGTTTTCTTTCTTGTGGGCTCTCACCATTTTTGTATGCTTAATATATAATGTACAAAGGTATGTGTTTGTATATATATGTACAAATGACTCTTGTTACTCTTAGGTCAATTTAATCAACTTGCTTCAAGTCTTTGTCTGGAAACTATGTAATGGTTTACGTGGATTTATTTTTAATTGATAGGGAAACTAAATACAAGGCATATAGATGGTGGCTGTGTCTATGTATCTGATTTGCTGTTAAATAGGCTGGTACAAACTGCAGTACAGACAGGACCCTCAGATTTGGAGCTCTGCTAGCATCACTGGGAGCTGGGGAAGTTGCAAGCCACATCTTTTTAATTCAAATGATGACAGCAGAGGCACGTATCATTTATTTTATTTATCAAGGGAGATTTTAAGAGGCTTGATCACTCAGAAAATCCAGGCCCCTATCCTCAGCTGTACTGAATAAAATAAGCCTTCACTGAGCTGGAATGTCATACTATAGATGTTTGAAGATTCCCCCCAAATGACCACAAAACCTTTCAAAAGCTGGCAGCTAACAACTTGCTGCTCTCTAAGGCAGAACATTTGTGTTTGGATTCCCACATGGTCCTTTCCTACTCGTTCTCTTATTCAGGGTATATTTTGAACTGCTAGGGACTTAAATGCCAGTAATATTCACAAGACAGCTATCTCTACATCAATAGAGATAGTGCTACTGGGCTATCTTTTCAAGTCCTGGGAGACATCATAACAGCATCTCTGTCTTGCCTTGTTCCAGGCAGCTGAATAGAGGAACACAGCTAAAAAAAATAGTCAAAGAATTTTACTAGAAGTGACTGGCATTAGTCATCCAGAGAGCTTAAGGATGCTGCTTCCGTTCCTAAATACTCACATGAGGTCAGTAACCAAAATTTTTAAGAAGTTATTGTATCTTCAAGCTAATCAGTGAGTTAAGGTGACATGCTCCGTCTTTGAAAGTCTCCCTTCTACCTGCTGTGGACGAAGAATTCTCTAACAAACAGAACAATTGCAATTCCATGATTTTAATAAGGTTGATACGGCTAAAAAGTTAAATATGTGCTTAAACCAGCCAACTAGGGATGCATGCAATAGCAGTGGTGTGGGGCAGACTGAAAGGACTTTAAGGAAACACTGCTTTTTCAGACAGTGCAGAGGTGAGGCAGGTAAGATCACCCTGTGCACCAACATGTAGCTTTTGGGGCACGTGTCCACTGGAGCTACAGCTGTTGAAATTCAGCACCCAGTTCTCTGCAGGGAAAAGAGCTGGGAAGTGGATTCTTTTCTGTTTCTGGAGGAATTCTTCCTTTCCTGCCCATCTCCATTCTCTGTAGAGCACCCTGCTAGCATGTGCTGGGCTGACAGTAACAGATAAGACCATCAATCATAACAATTATTTGGATCACTTTCCTCCCCAATTGTAAAATGATATTGTAGAAGAAAAGACATTTGGTAGGTTATTTAAAATTGAAATGAAGCTAATCCCTTTTATGCTACAGAACTTGTATAGAATAGTCAGGTACATCTGACAATTTATAAAGATATCATTTTTTGCTTATGCGCTCCCTAGGCAACAAATTATAATAATCTAGAAAATACTCTGGAAGTGCCTAAGCAATAGAAGAGAACTGAAAACATGTACTATATGACTAACTGCATTAGAGTAATTGAATTTCCCTAAATCAAGAGGAAGAATTAAATTAATGGTGCAAGTTTGACAAGTTTGGCTTCAGTTAGTAGACATAAGCAAAATCATTGCTTAAGCATATTCTTAATTATGTTTAAATCACGAGTAAATTGAGTGATAGCTGTTAGGTTTGTGTGCACAAGGAAATAAGCAACAGCAGTACAGCAGGCTGTAAATCTGTACCTGTGTTTGCACAACACTGTTACACGCGTGAGATGTGGCCGAGGGAAGAGGGGAGTGCTCGTGGGTGTGCCTGGAGGGAGGCTGGGAAGCAGGTGCCCTGCCTCCTTTGGTTCAGGTTGATGTTGTCTTATTGTTTAATATAGATGAATGCCCAGAGGCTCCAATTCTGTCGCCAGTTCCCTCTGGCTACTGATTTCCCGGGTTTTCAATTAGGTGTGCCAGTGAGGAGACACAGGGGGAAGATTCGGGAGCTTTATGAAGTGCAGTCCTCGTGTGTACCATTATAGCCAGTCAAGGATCTCCATTCCACAGGAGCTGATGGCCCAGTAGCTGGAAGGAGGGGTGAGTTGTGAGAGGGTGGAATCTGCTGAATGTGTTACATCCTGTAGCAAAAGGCCATGTAGGTGTTCAGATGGTATTAAAGTTCTTGATAAAGGAAAAATATTTGGATCTGAAAAAATATAGATTAACTCATATGCAGTACCTCTGTATCCCTGGCTGATTTTCTAATCCCTGAGTCACCCCCGAATGCACTTGAGTCCACATACATACATGTTCATAAACAGTCTAGGAAACAAAAGACATTAACTGATTGATTCTGTGATCCAAGTTGAATCATACTGCTATTTATGTATCCAGACTTAATTCAGCAGTTTAGCTAAAAGCACAGGACTGTACACGTGAGCTCAGTATGCTGTGACATCAGCATAATCAGGTAGACATCAGTTGACCTAAATCTGCATCTCAGCATCACTGTAGCTGCAGCAGGAGAACAGGACAGCTCTGTTGATAACATCATCTGTGAAAAAGGTCTGAAAGGTCTGAAGAATTGTGCATTTGAATTGTTCAAATGTCAGCCAGGGCTGACTTGTAGTCTATGAAATATTAATAAAACTAAGGAAAATTTATAACTTTCTTAAGGGAGGGTGGAGGAGGGGCAGTGGAGGGGGAGGTAAATCAGAAAGTTATATGCTTGTCTGCCATCCTGGGTCCTTGTACCAAATCCTCCTCAGTGGAGTTTCACTCACTGTAAGGGATCCCAGTCTTTCCCTTGCCAGTTACGAAAATCCTTTCTGATGCTTCCTGAACATTTCTCCAGTAAGTTATACTTAAGGAAGCTGGAGTACAATTTGACTGCACAAAATAGAACAAGCTTACACACATAAATGGGCTGCTATGAGCCTTGACAGTGCACACGTGGCAAAAGTTATCTTCTTAGAGAGAGTTCATTCAGACAAACCACAACATTAGACCTGAAAACCAAACCTCCCTGCTTGTGCAAGGCAACGCAGAAGCACAAACTCAAACTCCTGGGTAAGTTTTTAGAACTGCACCTTGGCTGCCAGCTCCTTCCTCTCCGCAGGATTTTGTGAGACATCACTTAGAATGGGAGGCAGGACTAGCAGCATAATCTGGAAAGCAGCAATATTTAGTTACTGTAAGCCAGTGCTTGAATCTATTTACAAAGTCACAGGTTCCTGTGATATCAGAGCTGTCAAACGACAGCTAAACATCGGACCAAAAGGAAAAAATGAAATATACAGAGAATACTGGGTTCACGGTAAAGAATGATTTGTGCTTCAAACATGCAGAGCATTTAAGAAAAACGGAATTGAAAGCATTTATTTATAGTAGTATTTCAAGTAGGTATTTAAGCAATTCCGCAGAGTATTTTCTGCACTATACTATTAAACAAAGGGACCCGAAAGCCTCAGGTCACCAAACATATTGATTGAAATGACCCAGGCTTCTTTCCTGTGCCATAAGATATTACAACACAGAGAACCCTTTTTTTTGTGTGTGGGCTGACAAAATGGGTAAATGGGCTACTCAGAAACAGTTTGGTCTTAAAGCTCAGAAACTCCAGTTCCCACCAGTCAGTGGGACATGAAATTCTTAACGTTTCTAAAAGCTAGGTCATCTATCTGGGGCAGAAGAGACCTTACTCCAAACAATAATAAAAATACTAATCACACACAAATTAGTGCTATAGAGCAGTTATTGTAGGAAAAGAAGATGTTGAAAGCCATCACGCATTAAAAAATTCTCATGCGTTAGAATGCATGAATGCACTTTTTTACATTCTGATAAAAAGTATTTCTGAGACAATCGAGTTCTCATTTGTTTTAGGTGCTTCCCATTGCATTATAAGGGTAGAAGAAAATTAAAGGTTATCATTCAATTGCACAAGTTACAATTTAAAGAAAATGTCTGTCAAAGTAGTTTAAAAACTGAACAGACATTGATAGCTAAATTAGTATATGGAAACGGGGTATATGTGGAGAAAAGACACATGTCCTCCTCCCCTCCGTAGTGTCAGTAGGCACACACTCTGTCTTACTTGGGACTTCTCACAGTCTCATTTCTGACCTTTCTTTGTCAAGCGCTCAGTGAAGGTGGTTTGCATTTATCCACCTGCTGGGCTCCCATCTGCTTCTGAACAAGCTCAGACCTCGACATCCTTCCAGTCACCATCCTGACAGACACGGTCAGGTTTTGTATGCACTTTGCTATTTATTGCAACCTGTGGCAGGCTGTAGCTCTTTAGTAAGCGGGGAGAAGCGAGCAGGTTTGAGATGTACTGCTCAAACTCTTTCATGTGATGGAGTCCAGATGTGGGAACTGTAATTTTGCCTTTTCGTTTGCTTCTCTGTTCAGCTGACAGCACAGCAGCTTCCAGTTAATGTTCATGTCTTTTCCAATGTGGCCATTACCTGTACTCTGATCACTTTTAAGAGATGTCCAATGAGGGCTGTATTTTCAGAAGCATTTTGAACTCAGGAACTTAAACTGAGAACAATAGAAGCTATTGGGAGTTCAAAGAGTGACAGTTCTCCCACTTGTTAACTGGGAGCTGAGCTACTTTGAAAATCTGATGAGAAAACAAACACATCCAAAATATCTGTTAAGGTATGACTGCTAGAGATAATAAATGCTCAAAATTTCAAAAGGCTCACCTTAGCATAAGGAAAAATGGCACATTTAAGCATCTACTGCTGACGTTTCATTTTTTTGGCCACTCTGAGGTATTAAAATCTCCCCCAAAATACACTGAATTAATGACAGTGGCTTAAGATATTGAATGGTTCTTTTTTTCACATGTGACTTCTACTGTTTTATGTCATATTTAGTTTTTTTTTTCTCACATATCCATTGGGAATAAGCACTTCTTTCAAAATAGTGAAGTCTTCATATTGTATATATCCACTTAGACCAAACTGCAGGACTTGCAGCAATTACATGGACCTGGGAAGCCCTGTTACCAGCACTCACTGGAAACCAGGTTTGTCAACGGAGGCAGGGATTAGAAACCCCAAACTTCCAAGATGTACTCCAGATAATACTAGGAAAGTTTCTCCATAAAATAGGACCTAACTCTAAAATAAAAATCTGATAAAGGATGACAAAAATAACCCCTAGGAGTCAAAGCACAACTTCAATGATTATAATCAGTAAAGTTGAGGCAAAAGGATTTGAACCCAAGCATACCTCTCTTTTACCTGTAAAAAACCAAGCTCAGAAAAAACTAAATTAACTACACATGAGACAAAACCAGTAATATAAAAATTGAAGAAAGAAGCAGTCATAAACTATAACAGATATTTCAAGTCAAATGTGAGGAAACAAAATTTTGTTTTGAAAGTATTCAGTGTAAATGTGAATGTCTCTTAAAAAGTCAGAAGGAAAACAGAATCTTGATTAAATAGTGTTAATTAATGATAATGTGTGCTCCCTTCTGGAGGAAAAAGACCTACAGTTAAACAATGAAGTTCAATTAGTAATTTCTATCCAAGGTTTATAAATACCATGCTGTCTTGAAAATGCAGATTCATGGATTCTGATCCCCGTTACCCCAAGGTAAATGCACAGTGACTGTCGCAAAATTATGTGGACTCAGCCAGCCATAACTGAAAGTAGAATTTGACTGGAATCTATTACTGGTAATTCCCACTGAGTTGATTATGCTATTTCAAGCTCAATCAATGATGTGCTAAAAGAAGAGCCCCTATAAAAATGTCAGTGCAAACAAAAGGAAAGATTAGGATGATTTCCCCAATGCTGATGGAGTTCCTGATGCTCCAGATGCCACTGTGATAAAGCAGCTAAAGACTCTTCTCTGCTACCTATAAAGGGATTTCTGAAGAACAAATATTTTGCTACAAGCTTCACTGAATTGCACAAGATGGCAGGTATTTGGAAGGCACTTCCCAAGGTGCTCTGTCACCCAGGAAAGTCACGTTTTTCCACCGAGTTGTTTCAAATTGCACAACACCTTTAAGTATAATAATAGTATTGGGAGGAATGTTTCCAGCAGACGTGCTAACTGCATGCTGCTGCTTTGTGCTGCTGCGTGCTGCCTACCCTAAGAGCTTACCTCAGGTTCAAGAGGAAAGTGGTTGAAATAACAGGAGATTGAAACCGAGGGCACATCAGTACTACAAACTGTAGTATTGTGTGCAGACACTGCTGAAGATGGCTAGTGAAAACTGTCCAGCCATGGGAGCAAGGATCCCATGAGGGTTATTTTTAAATTTTGTTTCACTTTGTATTTTATCCAGGGGATGAAGTTAAAATCCAAGGCAGGCACCAACCTAAGCAATCCAGATAAAACGTCAGCAATAGATATATGAGGGCTAAAAATGAGAAATCAAAAGACTTCAAAAATTATTCTGCTCTTTTACTCAGTATGCCTCTGAATTTTTATCTCTAGCTATAGAGTACCTTTTCCTAACCACAAGACCTTGTGTCAGAAGATGCATTGTCCCAAATATCAGAAGTCCTGGATTGCTGGAGGGGAGGATCTTACTGTGAGAAGTGTGCTTTCAGGTGTCTTTGAAATTCCCTGGAACCACCCCACCCCCTCCAGTCCACGCTGTTGCCCACACACAGTGTGATGTAAGATTCTTTTTATTCCTGCTATCATCTTGGGTGATTCCCCAGATGTGAACAAAATCTCAGCAGGTAGAGGTGAGAAGATCTGCTTTGAAAGCACACTCTGGATCTTAACTGAAACTCTGAAGTAGATGCACATTTTTATAATTCCAGGTGCTTGGATAGGACTGGGCTGTGAAAAGACATACATATTTTTGCTGAAAGTATTGACCTGCTGCTTATAGTTATTAGAAGGTCTAGCCAATGCTAGCCTGGGAGCTACAGGTGATTATACAGTTACCAAAGGGTTATTAAATCTCCTCAAAATCAATGCCTCATCTCCCGGAAATGGATTAAAAAAGCTGGGGAGGTACAGAAACACCCAAGGGAATTCTACAGAAGCCATACTATATTTTTTTAAAATCTAATTAACTGTAAAGTAATTTCAGTCCACTGAGACCATAATAGCAGAGACTTAAGAGAAGGAGCAGTAATTTGCTTTCCTGCCTATTGATTTCTGGAATGTAACTGGAAGGGGCAGGTATTTTTAGTCCATCTTACAAAAACAGTTAATAAGTAAAGCTTTTTCAGTGCTCAGGGAGAAAATCTAAACAACACTTAAATGTTTTGTTTTGCTGCGTGCTCTGTTCACACCCTGGAGTTTCATCAGTAGCTTCATCAGGAATAGATAGTTAATAGCTGTAAAAATGGGCTGGTCTCTGCTTTGGAGTTTTCTTTCTGATCCATCAGGAATATTGACTTTACATCCCCCCCACCTTTGCCATTTTATATTGATAGAAAGTAGCTCTGCAGGCCTACCAGGACACCCACAGAGACGTGCAGGAGAGTGTTTCACTGCTCACCGTGCCATCTTCTCTTCTCAGTTAAACTGTCACTATTTTGCAAGGAACACTGAAAACATCTGCCAGCGTTAGTACCGCTGGGATGGCCCTTCCACCCTGAGCAGCCGCCTGTCTGTCTGACAAGGATGGTACAGCACCCACGCAGCAGCCTGGTAGAGAGGAAATTCCAGGAGCACTGAGGCACATCTTGTGCCGGCCAGCACCGCTGCTGCCGAGGGTTGACACATCCATTCTTGCAGAGAACGGCCGCCGAGGGCTAGCAGGCTGTACTGAATTTCACATGAACCTGTCAGTACAGTACAGAACGGGACGATTTTGGCACTCCTCAGAGACTTAAATCAGCAAGACATCACCTCATCATTTACTGCAACAATATTTTGTCCAATATTATCTAAATTCTGCTGTTATTTATGCCCCGTTGGTTTTGTTTTCAGAACATTTCATACACGTACAACAGGAATGTTGCCGCTGTACCTGATTCTATTCTCGGTAATAGAGCAGCAAAATGGATTTAAATAGTGGTGTTCTGGCTTTCTCCATGTCTAAGGACACGTGTAAAGGTAGAAAGATCAAAGAATGGAATCCTAGTCTCAAAATAAATGTCAAATCCCTATTGATTTCATTCTGGGATTTTGAAGTTAGAAAGAAGATGTGATGATAAAGTCTAACATGAAAAAGGGCTTAATTTGGGCCAGTGCATCTATTGCAAGATTTGAAAAAGAAACCTGTTGTAGTTTAGGCTTCTTTGTGAAGACAATGAAAGAACAGGACCAGGTGTTGAACTACTGAAGAGTTAGAGATGGCTTGACTGGACTGGCAGGTCATTTTCTGACAAAGCTTCTAATGTCGTGAGGAATGTGGTGTTTCATCATGTAATGATGCTTCTAAGCAGATATTTCATTGAGATATTTTGAAGAAACTAGGCAAGTTGCTTCTGATCTTACCTGAATTTGGATTACAGACACAATTAAAAGAGAAGATGTCACCAAGTTTTAACCTCCTTTCAGTTTGACCACATCTAGTAACTTAGCAGGTGAACATTTTCCAACTCAGTGTCACAGCATCCTTGGTTTTACTGTAGCCATAATTCCAGAAGAAAAATTCTGGTTTTGTATTTTAAAAGTCACCTTCTCTCTGTTACATTAATCTGCCAAAGTCTGACTGCTGCAGTTAAACTCACTCCCACAATTTATCTCGCACACGCACACAGAGATGCTCTCTCTCTCTCACACACACACACTACTCCAGCTGGCTTATTACTGGCTAGTAATAAGTTTTCCTTCACAGTTAAATCTGTGTTTTAATTTTAGTTCAGTCGCTTTCAAATCCAGAAGCCTACAGTCTCCCCAACCCTAACTTCTGTCCTTCTGCATCCAAATTGCAAGGTAGATATTCAGTGTAATAAACTGAAAATATAAAAAGATAAACTGAAACACTTAAGGAAAAATTTGTATCTAAAGACCTGTTTCTCAGGAGTAAAAGCTAATATGCAGCTTTGGGAGAAACATTACAGTTGCAATCCTGCGCACATAATGCGACTATTTATCATTGTTGGGCACTTTTGATTGGATGATTCAAGATTTACTTCATAGTTTCAAGACATTTACAGGAAGATAAAAGAAAAAACATTTGGTAAAAGATGATCCCATATGTTACAAATCACGACTACAGTGGTGTCACCACAAAATAACTTATAATAATGAACTAAGGTGAATAATTCACACAATTTTCTATTGGCTTGAAAAATTAGGTTATTTTGTAGGAGCTAAGTGAACAATAAATTTCAGTTCCAAGTGAGCAGCACTGTGGACAGTCTCCAACCCTTGTGCAAATATCCACATGAGTAAGGGAAATATTGGCCAACCAAAGTGAGCTCTGCTATGCTCTGCTCACATATAGCATGTCAAAGCAATATGACCACGTAAGTCACTGGTAGGATATGCTCCAGCAGTATAGTAATTTTTAAAGGCTGTAAAAATCATGTTCAAATACCCCTAAAGTGGGCTGTCATTTCTGGTGGAATTTTAATTACTATTCCAATGACAACTACTGTTTTAGAGCACTGCAATCAACTGGTTTGCTCACATGTTCTAAGCTTCTGATTTATTTTTCCATAGAGGCTTATTTTGCTCAGAGAGTGGTTGCTGGCCTAAGTTGTTCAATACACCTGAAGATTTCTTACTGCATTCAGTAGCAAGTACATTCTTGTAAAATACACTGTAGGTGCAGCTAAATAAAGGCAAAGGCTGAAACTCTTCCTTTTTATTGTCAGTGAGAATGACACAGTATATGGAAAGCTCAGAGGTTAATATACTAATAAAAGTAAAGTCAACCCCAGTAATTTGATCTCATACATTGTCTACTAGGTCTGTGTAACTCAATCCAGAAATAAATATCCGATCTGCTGGAATAATGAGTATTCATACTGGTGTCCTCCTTGGGAGTTGTTACATACAGATGTGGAATGGCATATGAAAGACAAACTAGGAACCTAAAGAAGGAAAATTCCCATCTATTTAAGTAGCTTTCATATTTGCTTTTCCCAAATATGGAAAAGTAGACTATTTACTACAAAATGGCTGTCTACAAAATTAAAATCAATTTTTTAAGCAATATCTGTTTCTTTTTCAGAAAACTGTTCAGCCTGCTGCATTCTAGAATGATGAGTTTCAGTATTTAGTACTGGAGAAAACCTAATGATCACTAAGGCAGCATAAAACGTATATTAACTTTGGTTCCCTGTCATGAACCCTCTACCCCCTCAGTGCACCCAGAAGTTTCTAGTGCACAGAAATGCAGGCTTTGCCCTCAGGGAGCAGTAAAAATTAATTATGAGTTAAGCAGATAAAATGCTTTCTAACAGTGAGTAGTTGTTTCAGTCACTAAATATCGAGATACAAGGACTAAATCAATACAGGAAAACTGATCTGAGAAAATCAGTTCTTCTGATGCCTCCAAAAAATCTTGTGTTTGGGTTTACTGCTCAGATCTGATGTGCACCATCCAGTCTGTAATTCAGACATAAAACATATGCCAGACTTTGGTGAAAATGTGGAATTTACTACTGAATGATATGTTTGATATGTTTAATATGGGCATGGAAAGTGAGGCTGCTTTGGGAATTGTGGGATGGGAAATCCAGGCGATTCATATATAATGTTCTTTCAACTGTAGGAGTGATTAGTGCTTGTGTATATCCTCCAGGTAAAGAATCATGCTTGTAGTTTCAGCACTTGATTTCATAGTTTTTCAATATATGGAACATGGTTCTAAAACAAGCTGGTGCAAACATGTGCCCTGTGCTATAGGATTTATACCAAAATTCCGTTGCCTGTGAAGTTACTGTACATTGTACTACTTTGAGGGAGTCAGTTTAGACCACATCACTGTGAAGAAGTCAAAAAACACGTATCAAAACATTTGCTATTCTTTTAATCTCTTCCGCCAGCATAGGGATTATTCTCTGCCCAATTAAAACAATTAAAAAATGGAATTGCAGAAAATCACTCGGAGCTTAAACCTGCATGACAAGTATTCTGTCATAACAGAAAACCCCTTAATACCACTGAGCAAGGGACATGAAAGATAATCAAGGCTAAAGTACCAACTGTGGCAGTTTACAGTGGTGGTACAAAAGCAGGTCTCGGTCACCAAGCCTGCATGCCAGTTCCACTTTGACATGTAAAAGGGGCTTTTCCACCAGGAAAAAAAAAATGGCATTCAATGCCAAATTATTTTTAAAGCTCCTTAGGAATGTGATTCCTCCTTGTGGCTTTGGAACATCTCTGATGTGATCTGGTTGGAGCTGCAGCTGCTCCCAGTGCCTGGGGAGACAGGTGCAAGACTGCCATCTGCTACTGCAGAGGACAGGAGGTTTCTTTGCCTTCTCGCTAGCATGGAAAACGGGATTTTATTCTTAATATTCTGTTGTTTTCTGGGTAGCTGCAAAATATACCTACCTGCCTTTTCATGTTTGGGGTCTGCTTATCTTTGCCTTGCAGATTGGCTGGAGGAGGGGTGGAGACAATCAGAATTTCACTTGTGCAACCAAGACACTCATCTCAGTGCAGGCACATGCAGGGCAGCACTGAGCTGAGCTCAAACCAGGAGTTCACTACCGGGTACCTCCAGCAATAGTGGAGCTGTTTAATAGCCAGCATCTAAAGCTACACAGTATTAGCTTACAAACTCTAGTGCTGCATCAATAACTCTGCAGTATTTGGGTTAATAAGAATATGAGGTAACTGACCACTGACTTCTCTGAGATTTGGATGCAAACCTTTCCCATAGGGCCTGCCTTACACGTCAGCCCATAACGTTATAGATCTTCCTGCTTCTGAAGCCCTCATTGCTAACTTCTTATTTTGAAGTATAAAATTGTAACCAAGTTCAGGTTTTCTGATGAAAAAGAAATCCTGGCACTAGGCATGAAAAGTCTGCAAGTTTCCTTTGAAAATTAAAAGTAGAAGTGGTTTGCTTGACATGAATTCTCTAGATCTTGGCTCAGCTACAGAAACAATTTCAGGAGAAAGAGCCTCCCTCCCCCCAGCCTAACAACACTTGACTGTAGGAAAACAATTCAGTACAAACAGAAGCCTTGCGACTGCCAGGAATGAAATCCTGGCTTCACTGAAGAAAAAGAGACTTCTGCCATCAATTTCAGTGAAGCCAAATGTTCTTTCCAGGTCATTTCAATCCATGTCTCACAGCTGGTTGCCCAGGTCTAGAAGCAGCACAGAATGGTTTTTGGCAGTCGGATGCTACTAGAATACCCAGCGCCTGGCTGCTACTTTGGCCCATGAACTGCATCAAGCCAGAGCTAGTATCATGCAGCATCAGGCTGCAGTCTGCCAAGGCAGAGAAATTTTCTGGTCAGAAGAGGACTTTTTCAGTTTTATGTGCATTACCAATCTGTAGTCGTGACTGTTTGTGTCTGGAGTCCCAGTGCAGTGGCAGCTCATCCTGCTGATGGATGAACAGCTTCTCTAAGGAACCACCAGTTCCCCTAATTTAAATAATAGCAAAGGTAAACACAACTGCTCATAACTCTTATTATTTACTGACCTTAGGCATAGAAGAAAGAATGTCCTCTGTGAACATGGTAGGAGGTTATTATGTTGAGTATTTCTATAATCAGTGAGTCTTTTTTCTTTTTTTTTTTTTTTCAGGAAGAGAAGTGGTTAGTGTTAACACTGTAAACTCACTAAGTCTTCTGTTGTTTTTAGCTCTTTATGGTATTAGAACTATTAACCAGTTTAACAGATATCATTGGACTTCCAGAGGGATTTGGCACCTGAGTTTAAAAAAAAATCCAGCTAAAACATGACTCTTTATGACTCAGAAGTCTTGAGAAACAGGGGTATCTCTTTCTAAAACCAGAATTTGATGATATCCTAGAAGCATCAAGTTATGAAGCAGCAGGACATACCTGTTAACTTCAGCGGATACTCTACAAAGTGTAATGAATATTTCTAACATCACTGTTTCTCCTGCAGTATTTTCTCCTTTTGGACTTCTTTACTTCTAATTCAGCAACCTTATTTTCATACTGCTATCTTCTCCTTTGCATGAGAAACTCCTCACCCTGACCTGTGTGCAGTGACTAACACAAGACTGTACCCATCACTTAGACGTGTTCATTAGTCTTCTTCCCCTTGTCACCTTTGTTTGGCATTGAAAACGCTGTCTCATTGTTCTGCAACAAAAGGTACATTCAGGATATTCATGCGTACATAGCTGCTCTGTGCCAGAATGTTCACCTCGTGATTTCTCTGAGTAGAATACGCTGAGGAATAAAAAGTAGTTTCAATAGTCTGGAGCCCAAAACCTTAGAAGTGATTTAAGGAAATGCGTGGGGGAGATCAAGTTACTAATGCAAGAGTCTGAAGTGACTGGGTCTTTTGAATTTGTATGAATTTTTTGATGCTACCTTTCCAGTTCAGAAGTTGTTTCGCTTTGTAAAGTGTTTTCTTTCAATTAAGATTGGTCAGGTTTTGTTTTTTTTTTTTTTTTAAATTCACAGAAAACAGGATGTGGGAAGATGTCTTGAGTTTTCATATTAGGAAGTTTATCAAAAGTATTTTTTTTCTTTAAATTCCATTTCTTTTGATAAGTTATTGTAGATGATTTTACCAAATCACATTATTTTCTGCTCCCTAGTTTGCACCAGGGATAGGCATTTCTTGTAGAAAGAATATCATGCTTAATGTAGTTGGATTCAGGGTTGTTCTAGTATTTTCCCTTCCATTCTAATTTCTCTTTAGACCTGTTTAGATGTGAATTAATAAGAATAAAGTAAAGAAAACAGAAAAGCACCTTGTCCCAACCTGCAGTTAGTGCTCACAGCCTAGCTGTGGCTGCCAAATCCGGGAGGTGCTGCTGGAGAGTCCTTGAAATCCGCTAGGATTTCTGCAGCCGAGTTTAGATGAGTTCAGACACGAGAGTGATAGGTGGCTGCAGAGCTACAAATAGAGTGCTGTGCCATGAGAATTGGTTCTGTTCATTTAGCCATTGCTGACTCAAGATTTAGACATTCAAGGGAGCAAGCTACTCAGCTGCCATTGAATTTCAATTAGAAAGGGTACCCAGCTCCACTAGGGACTTTTGACCCAAACTCAGCCTAAATTGCTAGGACCAAAGCCAATGAGTGGTCAACTACATGCTGGCTGCTCTGGAAGATCTAAGAACCTCTCTGAATCCTCAAGTACATTTTAATGTACTCCTTTGCAGGGACCTGTAGAGAAAGCAGAATCAGCTGCCTTTATTTACTGAGATCCCTGAAGGAATTTGTGAATGAACTGCATTAAGAAGCTGCTGCTGCCTTGTGGGAAATCTCTGAAACACATTTTGTTTGGAATCAATCTTTATGTGCCCTGTAGCATATTTTCTCTGTCTCTTTTTCTTTTTGCATTGGAATCCTTATGAGAAAAGTCATTGCCGTTTTTGGGGCAAGATTTCCATTACTGTCTCATCTCAGACTGAATTTCCATGTTTAAGTATATGCTGTTTGAAGCAGCAATTAATGCAAACTCTATTCCCCAGGAAGAAGAGGTTGGGATTTTTTCTCAGGGAGGATGAATGGAAAGTAAGAGAGGCTTGCGTTTGCTCTTTTAGTTTGCCTGCTGAGGGTGCAAGAGAGGCATAAGAGGATTCAGGAGGAATCTATTCCCTTCTTTGTAGATTCTAACGAGGAATTTTCTAAACAGGTCTATCAGTACTTCTCAGGATGACCTGAGAGGGTTTTAAAGTCAGGCTGTATACTGCAGTACTGAAGGATTATACTAAAAGTGGAATTATTTATTTTAGTTTTCTAAAACACAGCATGGAACAGTAAGTGCATTAGACATTTTGGGATTCTACCACCTCTCATTTCACTGCTGTCATCTCAGTTTGTCAGCAAAAGAGTATTTCAATAAGAATGAGCCAAGAATATTGAACGGGCTCCAGGACCCTAACTGAATTGTTCCTCTCCCGTGTGACTACAAATGCTACAGATATGGCCAGACAAGCTGAATCTTCAATTATACATAAGAAAGTGTATTTCCATTAAATTATATTTTGAATTATTGCCAGAAAACATTCATCCTCCTCAGTGCGGGGTGACAGAGGAATCCAGTGCCCACAGCAGTGTTTATGCATCACTGAGAAGATATTGGGACGCTGGTTTGGCAGTCACGGGCCTGGACAGCTCTCCAGAAGGGCTGTTCAGGAAAAGAAAATCATTGCTGTTGTAAATAAAGTCGATACAGAATCAGTAAGATACACTTACATCTGGACTAAACTGTTACGACTTAAAATTGTGTTTCAGAGGTGAAACACTTTATAAGGAACATTTTCTTAAATTTTTGGTTTTAAGGGTAACAATGACCACTGAATAAAATAACAGCAATTGTATTACACAGACACGTGGGTTTATTTCTGAAAATTAAATTTTAAAGCGGAAGGAAAATCTCCCCTTGAATAGAATACACAAAACTATACTGATAATTTTTTAATGCTGGAAATTATGTTTTAGGATTCAATCCAGTCTTAAATACAACTAGCTAATGCCAGTGATTTGGGACTGCGTGTAATTAAAAGGAAAAAGATCTTCTTCGCCTTCACTGATGGTTATTAGTGCAAATCCCAGGTGGTAGCAAGAGTAACAGCATTTGGTTCTGCAACTGAGAAGTCTAATAAGGAACTGCTGTATCCCGTATTTACTACAGAGTTTCATAAAGCTGAACTAAAATCTTTAGTAGCTTTATACTTGTTCAAAAATACCACATGATATTTAAAGGCACGTTACTAGGACTAAGCTACTCCTGTTGCCTAATACTGTACAACAGCTCCCATTGGAGCTACTATTGAAATAAGATCGCTTTCTAAAATAAATAAAGAAAAAAAATGCATAAAAAACATTAAAGCCTATGAAGTTAAACAGTTCCTATTGGTGCAGTATTACCTGTACGGGTGATTGCCCAAGCAGTTAAAGATTTATGCCTTCATTTTGAAGTTTCTCAGCACCTTAAGTGTTTCTTTGTGTTTAATACCGAATGTCTAAAGCCACTGGGGGACCCATTTGCACAGCTACTGCAGCGACTGTTACCCCATCCTGGATTTCTAAGGAACTCTGCTGTTGGAGGCACATGTTGTTCAGGTAGACTGAAGTAAAGCAGCGCCAAGTTCATAAAACTCTCATTTTCCAAAAGCTGCATGTGATCCCTGTTTAACCAGTGATTTCAGTCTCCACCGAGTGCTCATGCTGAAAATATTCACCATTTTCAAACCACTACATTACAAATGTGTAAATGACAATTTTGAATGATTCATTTGCAATTAATTCAAGCTTTTAATTTCTTTTTCTTCAAAGGGTTAATAGAGTCTACTGACTGTAAATATAAATTTTTTTATTATATATCTATATCTCAGAGCCTTTCCAGGACATGGCAAGTGCGAGGACCTCATCAGCTATAATCAACACTCAAGAACATAAACAAGCACTCCACTCGAACACAGAATGTACTAATCATTTCAAAATATTTTTTTCGTTACTAGAAAGGCAGATTGTAGCAACAGAAATACAGATGCAAAATTAGTGTAACACAAAGAAGGACTGTGAAAAGGGCAGAGAAAATTTCACATTTGGTTTAAGAGCACAAAGGTAATGAAGAAGGTGAGAGAGAGCAGAGTGGAAGCAGGGTGAGCTGAGTTGCAGTTCCAGCCATCCAAGGACTACTCTGGGCTGCCTGCGGCTACCCTGCTGTAAATAACTCCTTGTCACATTTTGTATACTTGGGTGTCCTTTCTTCTTTTCAGATGTTTAGGGTTTTTTTTTTTTTTTGCTTCCTTCAGTATGGGCAGTACTTTTTGTAGTAAATAAAAAATTCTAGCCTGTGTGATGGGGCTGCTCTGCACTCCTCTGCTTCCTCCAGCCATTGCTGAGCACCTTGGGAGCAATTCCTTGCTTAACTCTTGATCTAACAACTGGGAAATCCCTGGTCAGCAGTAAACCTTCAAATGGCCTGTGCTGTGGCTGCTACACTAAAACTGTGTCCTGCTTTCATCAGGATGAGTTAGAGAAAGTTTCTCTGTCTGAGCTGAGAAGGTCCATTGATTTCCTATGTGACTGTCACCTACACAGCTGAGGACCACGAGTGCTGCCTCATTCGGTGGTTTGCTGAGCAAACTTTGTAACTCTGGACAAGCCTAAATCTGGTGTGAACCCAAGAATTATACTGCTTTTTCATACTTTCTTCCTCTCTGAGGAAATAGCAATTAACAAGGTAGAACAGTGAAGATCTCCTTTTGCATGAACAGTGGTTGCTTCACACTCCTTATAATTACTGTGAAAGAGCACGAAGGCTTTCGCAGTGCTCCCCTACAAGGTGGGCATTTCCTTTTCTCCATCAACATTGCTGCAGAGCTTGGCACAAAACTGGACTATCACATTTTTACATGTGTTTTAATGACTTTGAAAGAAAGCCGCCTTCTCAAAAATTCCTGGGAAGCACAAGCAGCTCGGGCTGATGGGCTAACCCAAAATAGCCAGGTACCTGTTTGTGGCTTTTACTGCTTAGGTATTGCTTCGCTAAGCGCCTCAGAGAGTTGTCAGGCAAATCCTCCAGTATCTTCACTTTCAGCTGGCTCCAAACTGCACGTACAGTAGAACATACTCAAAACCAGCATAAGTGCACTAAACTCGAGAAAAATGAAACCAGTTTTTATTTCTGTCCTTTCAGTCTGCTTTTTTACTACCTTTTGATGTGATTCATGCTTCTGTTTTGTTTTTACATCTTCAGTTATATTCTTTTTCATGACTGATTTAGCCCTCTAGTTTAGAAAAATGGCAACATGATTTTTAAGATTATACAAAACTAAATAGAGTGAGAAGCCAGAAAGAAAACATCTTAAATTATTCTCTCTTTTGAGTCCCGAATCTTACCTTTAGTCAGAAGCACTAAGGCAAGACATCAGTGGCTTATATTTTTCAAAGAAGTGTCTTGGAGAAGGTCTTCACAGAGAATAGTTTACAAATTTTTACTGATTATTTATGATGAATGTTTAGTGACTTTTATCTCAGCAGGAAACCCACTCTAACAGTCACTGTGGCATAATGTAAAATAATATTACAGTTTGCTGACATTAATTTATCTTGATTATTCTAATGATTTTATATTTTTATTGGTACGCTAGATTGCAAAAAAACACAGTATAATTTAATTTTTACCATCCTATGTAGAGAAATCACTGGAGGCATTAAAATGATGAAAGAAGAGTTATGCTAATGCCACCAAAAAGGATG
Organism: Todiramphus chloris collaris; assembly: GCA_025345505.1. Lineage (NCBI taxonomy): Eukaryota > Metazoa > Chordata > Aves > Coraciiformes > Alcedinidae > Todiramphus > Todiramphus chloris. The sequence goes on along the minus strand of JANVCC010000127.1, from coordinate 6,198,529 downwards.
CAAAAATGATTTAAGTTACTTTCTTCTCCTATTTGCAGTTCATTAAGTCACTGTCTTCTTGTAATGACCAAGTGAAAATTAAAGTACTTCAGAGAAGAACTTTAGGTTCAAGCATCATTAGAGGAAGAGAAATGGGTTCTTTGATGAACTTGACTGCAGAAATCTATAGAGCACAACTTAATCAGACTGCACATTGATCTTTGATTCTAGAAGTCAGACCTAAGATTGAACAAATCTTTTTAATGCATATTTTTCCTTTTAAAAGTAGCATATGATGCATAAGAATGATTTATATTTAATATACTTCAGGTTTCTAAGGTATAATGGCACACTGCACTTTCTTTTTTACTCACTGCAAGCGGGAATTTAGAAAAAAAGGTGCCTGTAATATTATATATTTCCTTATACATTCTATATCATGTAGGACCCATGACTTTGGGAAATGGCATATTGTTTCTTCACTAATGAACTCTCAGTTCACTCCACATGCATAATTTACATTTTTTTTGAAACATGAACCATGAGTTACAGTTAGTAGGTAACTGTAGACAGTGTAAGTATCTTCGAACTATTTACTGTCTCTCCTTCGAGAAGATTTTCTTTTTATAACTTAATTAGGTGGTAGTCTAAATTCCACTTGGATATTTGTAATGTCGCTGGTTTTGTAAGGTTATTGCAAGGCTATAATCCACTGAATTTGGTCCCCTGAAAAGAATATGGGGTCTGCTGCAGGGGAGTGTAGTAGTGATTCTGCTCCAGCAACTCCTTTTAGTGTTCAGGAGAAAAATGCCTAACTTCTAAATTCCAGAAGGAATACAGAAGTTTAGGCTGTGAATCTGAAAGGTGTAAAGGTTTTCCCCCTATTGAAATAACAAAGAGTAATGCCCCTTCTCTTTCTAAAATGATAATTTTTTTTGGTGATAGGTTACTGTAAAACAGCTGTACAGGACAGGATGGAGTTTTCTGAGCTGCCACTAATTCGTTCCAATTACGTGTCATACTCAAGAATCTTCTCTGAATTGTCATCTCAGAGGAAAACCCTCCAGTACTTCAAGTAATTTCTAAAGGATATTCTTTCTTCTTTCCTATGAAACTGTGATTGCTGGCCAGATAAACACACAGGAAATTAAATAACCACTTCTAAAATTACCAACTCCTTTTTCACTTTCAACTTCTCCAGTTCGCCCTCTTTTATTTGCTGCTGAACATGCCTATTTCCCAGAGCAATCCCTTCTCAACATAAACCAACACTGTTTCAGCAGCAAAGCTGACAGGTATTAAATATAAGATGATGGAGATAATTTTTAATCAGGTTAATGTGCTTTCATTACTATAAATTAGATTTTATTTCTCTAAGCAAGCTAACGGTATTATTTGGGCTATTTAAAACACGAACTCTTTAAACAGTCCAAATGCTTTAGAAAACAGGTATGCCTTTTCAACAAAAGTACATCATTGTTCAGGATTCACCAGTAACTTTGTGCATTGAGTAGCATCTTTCTGAGAAAATAAGTCTAACTAACCCCATGAATTTAAATTTAACGCTCATTGATACCAAGCCTTCTAAAATCATAAAGAAACAAAGATCAAGCACGAACAAATAGCAGAAGTGACCCATTCATGTGAAAAATCCAGTTCTTAAACCAGTAAGTAGCGCCTGGGAACCACTCACCCTTCTTCTATGTGGATTGAGTACCGTAAACAGCACTCTAACGCCTAGTCCTGCAGTTAAATTCCCTTGGCCGGGTCTTTGCACCAGTGCAACCTCTTTAATTTTATCTGACTTCAGAAAATGCACTCCACAGGACAGATTTTTGTGCCAGTGAAGGCACATTTAATGAGCAAAGTGGTTTTATCTAGAATCATCTCAACAGCTGCAATTTCAGACACCGTGAGAACACTTTGAAAATGGCACTACTGATCTGCCAGTGACACATTTTACTCAGAAACATCCTACACTTAGTCTTTTTTGTCCAAATTAGATGTTGAAAATAGATGGTTTTTTTTTTCCTTTTTTAATCCAGATTTTGCCTAAATAAAAAGCTAACTAAGCCTGCCCTTAATTTCAAGCTCGGGGATGCATAATAGACATGAAAACCAAATCCCACATGTGATGGGTTTGTGTGACAGAAGGCATATCAAACACCTTATCACAGGTGAATTCAGAACTCCAATGGAAAGGTTTCTTATCTAGATAATGCAAACTCTTGATCAGTGGCAAGCAAGGTTTTCTTTTCTAGATAGAGTAACGATAAGCCCAGGTTTCATGCCCTCTGAAGGTGTAGAAAAAAGGATGCCCCAGCTGCTTTCCTAATCATCCAAGACTATTCTGGACTTTGATACATTTGTCAGAGTGTATTTTAACCGGGCCTTTGCAATACAAGTAGGATGGGAGCAGAGAAATCTTTGAAGATTTTACATCATTTAAAAACAAACATATGTAAAATAAAAGTGCAGAGATGGATGCAAAGCGATTTAAAAAACAAGAAATGACTCTTAAATTGGTTACTTTTTGCCTAGAGTCTCATAATCCATAGTGTTGTCCTTGATTCTCCTTCCGTCCCTCCCCTCTTGTCTTGTGGGAATAAAGGAAATGATTATATGAAAATGTCTCCATTTACAGTAAGTCTGAGGATGTAAAAAGTTCAGAAAACTTTTCCTATTTGCTGTGTAAGACTCTTCAGATTAAGTGAATCTCCAAGGGTCAGAAATGGTCAGCAGGGACACCAAAGCATGGTGGGTTTTGGAACTACGCTATGAAGAGACTGCACGGATGGTCTTTGCCTTTGGTGGTTGTTGGTATTGCTGGTACTACTGTTGGTACTATTGTTGACAGCTAGACTAGAGGAACTAAGCTAGATGGTATCACGGTTACTGAGGTGAATGCAAGGAGCAAATATTTAGGAAAATACACAAGAAAATCTGGCAAACTGAACATAAATTCTTTATATGGAGGAGTACCTGGAGTATTTAATATCCAGGCAGAAGAGCGTGTGAAATCAATAGATTGTACAAGTATATCGTGGACCTCTTGTATGTTCTCTGTCAAGTATGTTTAAATATTAACCTCTTCACTATCTTGGGAGAACCATACCTCTGCCTTACAAGCCCTCTCTGTGATCCTATGATTCTCCATCACTGCTGCGAGCGACAATGACAAAGCTTTTCACTGTCCTTCTGCCTCCTTCCATCGCCATGGTCTGTTTGTATCTCTCTGGAACATTTATCACTACTGTTTTGTTAACAGATTTCCTGAATATTATTCGTGATCAACTGAATCTGGAAGAATGCAATATTTGTATTGCATAATAAAAGAGAGGATAATTTTTATAGGTTTTATATGTTAGGTAATCAGCTTCACAGATGATCAAAGATTAACTTTAAATGGATGCTGCTAAGAAAGATCTTCAGTCTTAAATCAGCTTTTCTGCTTTAAACCTTTCTCTTTAATCCTCAGCTTCAAGTAATTTTATAAATAGATAAAATTGGAAAATCTTTTAAACTACAGAGGTATAATAGAATCAGATGAACCTCATTGCTATCTTTACTTGAGACAACTGTAAGAAAACATAAATAGTCTTACAAGCTGCACTATATATGAGCAATGGTATAAAATTATTAATAAACAAAACCCGGATCATTTTAAAAAACAAAATAAATCAATATAAGTCCTTTTTCCCTGTTACATAATATTTCAGAGTTGTTTCTGTGTCAGGATTTAAAATCAGGCTGTATAGTAACCCCAGCACACGTGTGCAGCTCCGGGAGTCGTTTCAAGCTGAAATAACCATCTCCTGGGCTGCACTGGTGCTGCACTATACAGTACTGGTGTGTGTGCAGCTGGCCCAAAGGCTGGGAGGTGTTATAGCAAAGAGAACCAACTTCAACTGCTACATAAGTATCAGACAAATGAAGGCTAAAAGATTTTTCTTCTGAGAAGATAGATTCGTTTGGCTTCTTAGTTTATTCAGATGTTAGGTCTTGGTCATCTTGCCCTATTTTTGCTATTTAATACCTAATTATCTTGTTTTAAACTAATAGTCTCATCTGTCACTATACTTAGGGGAGAGTGACGGCTTGCCTATGGAATTTAATTTGTTCACCTGTCTCTTCTGACTGTATTAGAGGAGGATGAATTACTTCTGGAAATGCCCGTCTCTCTGCATTGATGTAGCCTAAGTGAAATGCAGTGGTTACAGTTACAGGAGATGAATCCTACTTTAGGAATCAGATCATTAACTCAGTTGCCCTAATATAAATCTTTGAACCGCGTTGCTCGGTTCATGCTGTTTGACCCAAGCCAATCCAAACCTTTGTATGCTTCAATCAACTTGATATATAGAGCTTAGTAAGAAAAGTTTTAAACCAGCTTTGATGTGAGTACATTTCCTGAGATCTGTGCCAGTTTGTGCAGTTTCATATTGACAATAATGAATAATAAAAGCACCAATAGTAAAATGCTATCACTGCTGCTGCAAAAAAGAAAATCCACATAAGAGAAACTGATTGCCTGAAGTGTTGTTAAATGAAAAAAGTGACCAGGATTTGGGAAATATTTTATGCCTTTTAGTTGCTTTTAGATTTGCTGACAGCAGCCTAAGTAAAAAGTAAACAGTTTTCACAAGAAAATGTTATCTTTAAAATGACAGTGTTCTCGAACATCGAATTGGTAGACCTGATTTTAGTGATATTTAAATTGGGTTTGCAGTGATACCAGTCCACCAGTTTCAGTGCAGTTACTCCTGATTGGTACGAGTGTAAGTGAAAATACAATCCTACGCTCTTCTTTGTTCTGACAGTATGCATATTTTTCCATGCAATTTAAATAATCAAATCCCCTTTTCCTCCTTATGCATTGGTCACATCTCATGAAGGCGGTGAATATTTCACAATTCCAGTAAACAGCAGAAAAGGCATTTAGAAGAAAAACTACACATAATCATTAAAAAGACAGAGCATAAAAAACAACCAGAGCTTCAGGGTAGCAGTAATATTCACAGACAAACCCTACATTTGTATTCAGCAATAAAAATAAAACCAGAGAGAAACTGTCACATCCTGTGCTATGTAGGCTAGACCTGCAAAAAGCAGACTGGAAAGAAATGCATATAGATGGCTATAAACTGGTTTTGGAATGTCATTAATAAAACAGAATATTGCTCTGAAAAATGCTATAGAGCCCACAAAAACATTTTAGGTTAAGACATTTGAGACTAATATCACGAAACCTATGTTAGCAGGAAGAATGAATGAAGTAGGACTGAGAGAAATTTCTGACTGAAAAATAAATGTATTCTGTCTTGTATAATGGACACCAACATGCACCAGCATTACAAAGACTTCTCCTCTTTCAGCAATTATTGTAATGAGAGAGTAACTAAGTATTTTAACCGAATATTTTTTAACCTCATGCAATAGCAGAGATACGGAGCATCACTGGCAAGGAAAGCAAAGGAATGGGGGCTTCCTGTTGAGGCCATAGTGCCTTTCATATTCTCTTAAAGCGCTTTGGGTATACCAGGAAAAAGATCAGTTTGCAAGGGCTTCTTGGGGTGGTTCCTTATAGAACACTCTGTCCAGCTCAGTTTTGATAACTCTCCAGTATGCAGAGCATCTACTGTTTCACATGGGAGGCTCCTTCATAGCATGGTGGCTCTCACTGTTGGAAAAGCTTTTCCTGATACTCAGCTTCAATTTTGTATTAATTTCTTCCCATAACTCTAGCTATATGGTACTTATGGCTCAGCAGTGCAATCCAGGATCACAGTCTTAGTCTTTCCTTTTACAATTTTACTGCCTTTTTATAATTAACAACCTCCCTAAGGACTTATCCAAGTTGCCTATCAGAAAAGACATTTCAATGCCTTGGGATTGTTACCTGAGGTACAATAACCTGTTATTTATAAATCCTCTGAGTAAGGGTATATTGATAGGCACAGGTTCTGCTATCCTACCTCCATAACTCTGCCCATGGGTAGCATGAGTTTTTTGTTATAATACACATCTAGGGCAAAATGAGACCCTGGTTCCCCTATTCAGAGCTGTGGGTGAACACTGTAGAAAAGAAGGCACTAAGCAGCAGCAGTTGGAGCTACTGGGATGGCTGAGAGCAGACAAATAACAATTAATTTGACTTAAACCTGATTCAGCATTTGAGTCAAACTCAGGTGCTCAGAAAGTTTTAAAGCCCTTCCTCATGGCTTTTAATGTGAGCATCTTTCTTCACCTTGTACCATATATCCAGCATCAACAGATGCAATCCACAGAAACGATAAAGGTGCAGCTACTTTAATTTATTACCGGTGTTTCAATCTTACTTGATGGTGCAGAATATGTTGGAAACACAAACAAAAGCAGAATGGTTGTAATTATTCATTGTGCTGGCAAGATGTGTAAGTCAGGCAATAAAAATGAACAGAGCTGGGAAGATTGTTTTGCAAAACTAGTATGTTTTTCTGATGTTCTGCATTCTCAGGAATACATTTAGACTAGCTGGTTTTGCTGGTGACTAAGCGAGTCTACGCCATATCCCATTTGTCTCACTGACCCTGTGCACACTACTTTCATTTTTGTCCTTCCCTTGAACAAGAAAGTATTCCTTAATAGACCCCTAGATTAATTATTAATGCCAGTGTTTATACTAGGAAATAAAAATGGAAATCTGGTTTCCTCTTTTCAGAACTAATATATTTCTCCTAACACTAAACCTGTGGTACTCTAGCACTTTATCCATTAAAGTTTAAAATGGTTCCAGTGCATGTTTCAAGCATTCTTTACTCAGCCATACTAAAAAGCAAATAAGACAACTAAGTTAAAAAAAGTCCCATAAAAATCCTGTTCCTGTTAAACTGAAAGCAAAGGAAAATGTCAGTGAAGATGACTACACTTTTTTTCTTATTAAAGCTTGACAGAGTTTGATTTTAAACCATGTAGACTTTGGCCTGTTGATCTGGATTAGTTGGTTTGGAGCCAATTTCTAACTCATGGTAGAAGCCTGAAAGAGAAAAATCTACAGATTCTTCCAGACATAAAAAAAATTGTCCCTCTACTTTCCAAACTCCTAACCTGTGTGCTTCATCAGCAGTTTATTTCCTACTGAATCTTTCCAACGCTGCAGTTATTCTCCACTGTAAAACTTTACTGCCAGGTTTGAGGATGTCAGCCAATTGAGCCAAAGCCCCAAGCAGGGCTCCCCTCCCAGCCTGTGCACACTCCTACTGATGCAGCTTCTTCCCTTTCCCACTCCACCCTCCCTTGAAAAGCACTGGCATCAGGCATCGACGCTCTTCAGGGCAATAAACTGTATTATTGCTTTGATGCTTGTATTTTACAACCCAGTGGAGCAGGTGCAACGTGGAAACAATGCTGCGTTATCTTGGGAAGTTAACAGCCATTGCTGTTTCTCAGTTTTGCTATCTCAACTAATTTGCTTTGAAGATGCAGAATGAAACAGAAGCAGCAGGCAGAGCTGAGAAATACTTGACTCTATTTTAACCAGCGTAGAAGGCATATTACCCCAGTTTAGGAATTTCTGAGACAGATGAAAGAGCAGTATCTTAAAAGGTCCTCCTATCAAAAACTCCAAGAACTCATGAGTTTTTTGTTTCAAAAAAGGACAGGCCCAGTGTTCATTACTTGAGAGAGCGAACTGAGAAAAATGATGTGAAAGCAGTTTGGGATGGCTTTTTCTCATGTATTTCCCACTTTTATCCATAACTCCAGAAGATAACAGTGTGACCCTTAGAATTTATTCAGCCTGCCCCGGGTACGTTCAGGTTGTTCCAGGTGAGAACTCTCCCAGAATATCAAGCTGAAACTTCTAGGTGTTCTCTTGCTCTGTCTTAAGAGAAGTGATGGGAATCAAATTAGGTCAACAGGAAGCACATCTAAGGAGCCTGACTCCATATTTGTGAAAACTACCCAAATATTGCTGCATTCCTGTAAATATCCATTATACAATCCTTGAATTTTTTTATTTTAGTTTTTTGATGATGGTTTGTGGTCTCCGCAAAGCAGCTGCTCACTATTTGTGTTTCTGCTGTGCCTGGGGACTGCTAACATAGATTGGGCATCACCGCTATTGAGGCAGGTGCTATGAAATATGTAAAGCTATTTCCTGAAGAGACTGCTTCCATTATCCTGGTTTTTTAAACAACTGTTAGAATTCTGCCAGTAGCTGTCTGCCATCTCAGCTCACTCTGGAACTGCATTTCTCAAACTGATGCTTGAGACCGCCTTAAGGAATGTTGGCAGTGGACAGATGAGCACAACGCACAGTGGGCAAAGGCCACAGAACTGAAAATTGTACTTTTACTTCTAGTAGTATAAATCTGGAGTAATCCTAATGTCTTTACTGGATGCACTGATGTATATATGATTTGACCCTCTAGTGCTTCTGGTACTCCGCTTTGTTCCCCTTTCCTTTCTGAACGCATCAGCCCAGGCTCTGATACCAGCATGAGAGTACTGTGACTTTACAGCACTGCAAAAACTGAGATCATGAATAAGTTCAGCTTTTTATAAACCAGTTTTTATTTTGGATACTCTGCGAATATGTACATAAACTACACCTACACAAATGCATAGGAGAGCATCCCAATCTAAATATATAATGCAAAATAACCTTGATAAGAAAAGACTGGCTTTCTGAGGATGTAATGATAAAGAAAATGCATATAAATGATGCTACGGGCAAAACACATGGCTGCTACAGTATTCATAGCTTTTCAAAGCAGTTATTAGAAACACACACTTCCTTTGTAAACACCTGCTTGGCTATTTCAGAAATATATCACAGTCTGATACAAGTTTCAATGAAACTGGAAGGGCTACAAGGGAATGAGAGTTCACACAGGCAAGATACATCCCGCTCCACTGAGAAAAAATTACGTGCACAGCAGGCCACTGGATAAATCAGACTGTTGACATTTTTATGTGCAGAATTCCAATTAATTCTGCTCTTCATGGAGGAAACAGTTGTTTTCTAAAATGGACAAAAATAAGAATATTTAGCTGCTGCCTATCTGTCATGAGCATGGCAGAACAAAGGATGATACACCCATGGCTTCAGCTCAGCAGTACCCCTCCAGAGCAAGGCAGCTGCTGTTAGTTACATCATTCTAAGATTTCCCAGCACTACCTGGGAAGTTTTATGGTGGTGTTTTTTAATTTTTCCAACTCAACCTTGAAAAGTTCCCAACAATCTTGATTTCTTCCCTTTCTTTCTCTTGGGGTTTGCTTTTTTATTTTTTCCCCTTCCATCATCAGTTGTCATGTGGTAGGTGTGTACTGTGTAAAGCCACGGTTTTACTTCTCTTAATTTTTCTATATGGCTGTCAGGACGAATCTGCTCAAAGCAGCAGTGATTTGCCACTGGTGTCTCAGTGGCATGCCCTCAGCTGTTGAGTTTTTACAGCGCTGTCTCCCTTTTCCCATGTAAAAATGAGAAAGTATATTGGCTTGGTTGGATTATAAGAAGCTGATCATGTAGGTAAAAAAGAATCCTTTCATCAGGACGGTTCTTATAGTTGATTATGATGGGCACAGCTGCTGTGGAAAGATGTCTGAAGATGTACTTGAGAAGACAGTGGCAGTAAGAACTGTATCTTGAATGTCCATCTATTCAGGTGGGAAATGTGCTATTAGTGTTAAGACTCTTCGTATGGCGTTCTCAGGTGTGAGACCACCTAGTTTCCTGCGTGGACACGGAGATTGAGAACTGGATGTAGGATTTACAAGTGGGTAATACTCACTAACTTATTTACCAGTATCTGTGACGGTCTGTTCTGGCAGTAGGAAGTTATATTTCTCTCAGGTGGCTGAACATAGCAAGAGCTGAGTAGTTGTCTTCCAGTTCTCAAAAAGAACGGTGATAAGGGTAAGCCTCTTACTTGTAAACTCGTGGTGCTGGGTCTGTAAGCTTCACTGAAAGTGGATGAAGGGAAAAAAAAAGGAAAACCGTTCTGCAGATGAGTTTTCCCTTGAGATTCTCCTGATGTGTCCTTACTCAGCAGATAAAGATGCAGCCCCAGTGATGGGTAAAGGGTGGATAACAGTCCTATTTTCACACATCTGTCTGCCTACTGCTGTTTTTCCATATTTTCCCCTCTACGTTTCATAAGACCTCCTTTCTGTTTTCCTGCTTTCAAGGTCAGAATTCTGAAAACTGAATTGCTGATTAGGAAATATTTTTTTTCAGATTCATATTGTGTCTTTAACCTGGAATCAAGACAAAGCAGAACCAGGCCCAGCAGTGCATTTCACTGCACTGGGCAGAGGATCTACAATTTTAAGCACTGAGGTGATTTTGGATGACATAATGACAACTTTCTGCAAGAGCTGCACACAAGTGCAGGTGGAGCAGTATACATATGTAAAAGGTGTATAAAAGACTGCTCTGCTAGTCATGGCTCTGCCTTGAGAGACGTTTCCCAATGCTCAGAGTGACCACACAACCAGCAGACCGCTTCCATCAGGCACTTGTTCTTTCGTTGCTGTGTGTGGCCACTTAGTTTCTTCTAGTTATGTGAAAACCCGTCCTGTCTTTCCTGTTTGTCTGCATTTTCCTGCACTAAATCTCCTCTCTCAATTTCTTTATGACCTTCTCACATGAAAATAAACCCTCCCTTGACATTCTCCTCTTTCATTTATGGTTCCACTTCCTCTATTTTGGAACATGTCGCTTCTAGAAAAACATTTTATTACTGACATAGCTTTCACTGTACTTAATACAGAAAACTGCAAACCTGTCTTGTTATGAGATCACAGTAAAAGCATGGCTATTTTTAAGTGGGATAAAGTGGGTATGTGGGATTGTGCATCAGGATCACCAATTTTATATTGGAATATTAGGGAAAAGCATGAAAAGGACAGAATATGTTGTTCTAGAAACACCTGTGGTTCCAAAAAGGTACATCTGTAGCTCTCTCTCTCTGATTAGCTAATCAGTCAATTGCCTACCAAAAAGATGAGAATAAAACAGTCTAGTTAGTGGTAGGATGAATAGTGAAGTGGAACAGGTTCTTATGGGAATACTCTAAAACTGGAGATTTCTGGCATTCAAGACAGCTGCGAGAAAATAGGTTCAGTTAGCGAATGTTCAACAAAGCTGAAGTCTGTCAGCTTGGTAATATGACATGTTTAGCCCAAGCACTTCTCAATGTATTTGCACTGGGAATTTCTTAGCATTGTATTAATTCAATGAACAATGTGAACTTAGAGCATCAGAGCAAAACTGTAGCTACACATCCCTGGATTTACATCAGTAAATGTCTTTACTATAAGGGTTTTAAATAGGCTTGATTTATGCTATGTGTTGGTTGGGATTTTTTTTTAATCAGTCATGTACAGCCTGTATTTTAAACAGTACTTCCCTGAATTTTAGAGATGCAAAATGGTTCTAACTCATTATGAACTTGAAGTATGGTCAGCATACTTTTCATTCCTTGAATGGAGTATTGGCCAGAAATATCCCACAGTGTCTTTTGAAATGTTTACACTTTCCTGACAGCACAGCTATTGATTTCTTAATCCTACTAAAAAAAGGGCAGCGGCACAAAAAGGATGATATGTGGAAACATCTTGTTTCACAAGTCAGCAAAGATGCTTAGTTTGTGTAACATTGTCTGTGGATATATTGCAGGGAAAACTTCAGTTCTACTGGAAGTCTGTAATAGTGAGCAAAGCATTTGGTTGTATTGTATTCATAGATAACTCTAAGACGTTTCTGGGTCATGTCCTGGTATTTCGTTATTCATTTGAAAAAAATACTGAAATAAATCCAATAATCTGTATAAGGAAGAAAAAGGTGTTTTGGGCCATACATACATCCATTAATCTTCTGCAAATCAGAATACGCTAGAGTTAATTCTGTTTATATTAAAATCTACCCAGGGGAGTAGTTCTCCTAACACATATTACCAGTGCTGCCAGGCGTGTGGGGGGAACCATAAGCAAAATGGAATAGAATATGCATATATTTCCCAGAAATTTCGAGAGCGCACAGGAATGTTTGCCCTGACCATCAAAAGCAGTTAGTACCTTTTATTTCCTAGACATGTAAACAAATCACCATTTGCAGAAGTGCTTCCATTTCAGCAACCTTCATTGTTCTGAAGTCATAGATGTTTAAAAAGGAGTATTTGCCAGTCTTTTTCCAAATGCAGAGCCCAATCCCAAAACCACTCCCGCAGGAAGGAAGGCTTGTGGGATGATTTATCACACATGCAAATTCAAAGCAAGAAGACTCTTCTCCTTTGTCCAACTAATTCTTTTTCATAGCATGAAATAAGTGCATTTTGACAGTTTTTAGCATCCACCTCATCTCGGTGAGAGTGGAAGACAAGGCCCATCAGAGAAAAGCTACCTTATAGGTGATATATAATAACCATATTAGAAAGTAATATGTCTCTCTCCAGCTAGAATAAGGAGGAGATTTCCTTGCAAAGCTTCCAACAGACAGTTCTAATGCAGTAATGTACGAAACAGTTTCTGCTGTTTTTCTTCTTCGGGATGCAAATTAACTCAAAATCTACTGCAGGTATTTAGATGGTGAAGGGAAGAAAGGAGGGAAGATAAAACAGAAGAGAAGAGCTGCCTTGACTCCTGCAGTGAAGCACGATCACTTCCCCAATTAAGCCACACTCTCAATTTCTGTAAGTACCCATAAAGCTACTCTGGGCTTCAATCTTGCCTACCTCCAACTCTTGCTGTGGGACTCTGGGTTCTGTGTATAAGCCCCTTCTCACCTCCTGCTCCATTTGCGGGGCAGGTTTCATCCCTCTGCTGACACAGCCCAGCTCAGAGGCATCTCAGCGTGAACAGCCCTACAGCGACGTCTCTTTTAGCTCAAGTCCCCAGCTCGGATCCAGGCATGCTGCCTGCGATGTCAGCTGTCACACCAGCGTTTGGCAACGTTCTGACAGTGACAATTGTTCTGCTAAGATGGGGTCTGACATTTATCCATCGAGGAGGTTTCATGAGAAAACTGTAAAGCCCTCTGATGAGTTTTAAAATCTATCCACCTACGCTGCAAGCAATTAATACTTAATCATCATAATCTGCTTGTAAAATAGGTAAGTACTGTCATTTGCACTTCTCATAATCCAGCCTAAACCACTTCCAGTGCTCTTAGATGCCAGCTAAGCAGCTCTGAAAAAGCTGTGCCAAGTCTGGGAGAGAGAATTCCCTCCCAGGTAAGCAAACAGGTCTCTTTGCACCTTCAAGTTGCTGGCTGCAGAACACTTTGAAATTTATGTTCAGGTCAGGGTAGGTATCGAGCACAGACTCTGATGTCTGCTGTGCTTGTTCCCTCTGTTTTCCAAATATAGTAGAGGAAAATCTGGGTCAAACTAGGTGTAAAACGCACTTTTCCAAATTACACACCACATAAACAAGTGAAATTCCCGCTTGCATCAAAAGGAGTTATGTTTGCCTAAGCAAACCCATAATTTGGTTCCTCCATTCTCAGATATTCAACTCTAACGTGGCATCTTTTTAGGGAAAAATACTGGTTTGGAAAGCTGAGAAAATAAAACGTGTGGGGAACTCAGTAAATATCAAACATATTTGAAAATATTCATTTGTCTGTAGTTCACAATCAGGTAGCTTATTTACATGGAAAGTGTAAAATGATCAATGGACAAATACACATTAAATAAAAAAAGCAGAATAAACCTCTCCCATTTAAATTGTATAACATATTTCTAACCACTTCAAAATCTTATAAAGTAGAGCTTCATGATGAATCACCACAACATTCCCATTTTAAAAGAATGGATTTTTTTTTCACAATCTTCTGAGGAAGCTCTGACTTTATTCCTCCAAAAGTGCTTCAACGAACTCTATAAACTATTTAAATACCAAAGTGAATAGAATTGCTGCTGCTCAAGTAGAATACACTCAAATGGGATGAGGGTCACTGGTACCCCACCACCTCTGATGGTATGGGAGCTCTGGGAAAGCTTTACAAATAAGCTCCTATGGTGTCACCATTTAAGACCAATCTGTCTTAAAGGAGCACAGAGAAGCTCTGGTGACACTGTAATAGACTTGTGAGAAACATTACTTGAACAATGAGCTATTGGGGATATTGCTCGTTAGAATTAACAAGGAAGAGCAGTAACAGTCTGAACACACAAGCGCAGTTGATGGAAAGAAAACGAAAAAACCCCAAGTGCTAGACTGACCAAAATATGATGTGTTAAAGGAATTTATTCTAAGGTGTAAGTTTCTGAGAATGTGGAAAATAATCATGGAAAAAAGGCTTGCTTTTCATCGATGACCTTGAATGTCACTGCTGGTTACCCGTGGCAACAGCCAAAGAACAGCTGGGTTTCAATAAAAGGAAAATGCAAGGGAGAGCAAGGACCAATGTTGCCAGTGAGTTTAATTATCCACTTTCATGTTTGTATTAGTAATTGGTTTCTAGGGTGTTGGGTTTTTTTAATGTTTAATCCATATGGATGGTAATACCCTGTGCTGCTGCTGTTCCTTACGCACGGGTGAGCATCTTTTGTAAGAACAAGCACGGAACTCCGCAGCCCCCGAGCGAGGCTTTTCCCCGTTCTGCTGCCTCTACGGGAGGCTGCTGACCCCACCACACTAGGAGTTGCCTCCTCTCAGATACCAGCGTCAGTCTATTGGCCAGCACGCTTAAGAGCAAAGCAAAGCATCTTTTATTTCAGGGAAGGCGTGCCTGTGTACCAGGAAACCCAGGCAGGGACTGATACCTGGCCTGGTAAGCACAGTGGATGTTTCAAGGTCACCGTAATTGCCTATTGTGCTTTTTTTTTTTTTGCCCTCAAGAAATAATCAAATTAATGATCCCATTTCCTGGCAAACCCTGAAACTCTATTAATTCTACTGATTCATCCTAATACAGTGATCACCGCCAAGAATTTATTTTGGTGTTTGGTGTGCGGTGAAGCTAATGTAATTTGAAAATTATAACATTGTGAGATATGTAGTGACATAGGATTGATTAAAAACACAATTTAAATGAATCACATGCTTGCTTCCCTGGAAAGATTAGTTATGGCCAATAGAAAAGAAAAAGATGAGAATGAAAGCAACAGGGGCGTGGGTTTGAAGCAACCGAGCTTCCCCGTGTTGGCTTGTCACTGCTAAACCAGACTGTAGCGCACACTGTCATGCCTTTAAATCCTTGTGCATGTTTGGGTGAAGACAATTTACTTGGATATGAGCAGAATAACATCTAAAGTAGGTGTCAACCAATTTGTAATAAAAGCTAACTCTTCTCGTCGCTAATTCTACGTATTTACTAGCCCACAAACATCTTGGTGATCTGCAATCTTAAAATTAATCAGCTTTAAGGAAAGCTGGAATTGTTTGTCCTAAACAATTCAGTCATGTGATTAAAGGGAAACAGGTGTAAGATGCAAGAGTCAGGGAAGAGATTCTGCTGTGGGTTTTTGTTTGAGCTGCAAAGCCAGCCATCTCATCTGTTGCATTCATTCTCCTTTAGGAAACATTAATCTGCACAGATGGTGAAACCCAGTAATCTCTGCTACCAGCTGCAGAGTGGAATTTTTAATGAAATGGGAATTTGAAGGTTTTCACAGAAAGCACTAGAATCACTCCTATTATTTCCCGTGATGCCCAAATTACTTTGACTGTTATTTGACATCTACTGTACTGTAAATATAACAGCCATATAGCTTCGGTCATAGCCCAAATACAATCAATTCAGAACAGCCTTTGTTGTTTGCAAAAGCCAGATGCTGAAAGCGTTTCAGTCAAAGAGAAATAAGTCATCCACCCTCAGCCCATCTATTACAAAAAGGTTGAGTACTTATAATCTCTTATTTGGAAACTTTGTTGTACTTTTCTGTGAGACTTAAAATAGTTTTAGCATGTTTGTAAACTGAAGTGAAGCCGGAGATTAAACACAAAGTAAGATTAGTAAAGAAAGATGATACATAGAAAACACAAAGGCACTATAAGTTTTTCATCCTAGTGGTGTAAAGATTTTGTCTGAGGAATGTTCTCCAGCACCTACATTTTTGAAAGAAAAAAAAAAAAAGAGGCAAGACCTAGAAAGAGAATGATAAAGGCAAAGACAGACAGAGGTGAGAGCCAATATTGCTCATTTGACTTCAGTGGGGATGAAAACATTTATTCCAGACCTGATTTGTTCCTAGCAGTCCAGACAGAAAAACAAGTAGCAAGAGTTGCTTTGGAAATTAGACAAATTCAGGCCTAAACTCTCAAGTCTTTGCTGCAGTGGTATGAATACAGCTGTAACGTACAACACTGGAAATATGGTAATGCAAGTTAGTGAGCAAGGCATTTACCCCTGGGCACTGGGGACTTGTGTTTTACCTGCATTTGCCTGGTTAATCTGGTCAGAACTAAAGGGCCAGAAGTTCACAAAATAACCCAAGGGTAAAGTAAATAATTTTGAAATGAATCAAGTAAATGATCTGTGTTATATGTGTGCAGCCTCCATGGCAAAGGTGCCATCAAAGTGTTGGGTCAAATCAAATCAATCAGTTGAAGTGCTATAAAATATGAATGCAGGGGGAATAGATGAGATCTTGATGCGAATAATAAAATAGTCTATAAACTACCTGAAATAAATCAATCTTCTTTTCATGCAGCAAATACAAAATGCAGTATATTTCATATTAACTGTGGCTGAAGTGAAAATATATTCAGATGAAGACACAATATTAGAAGTCGATTTAACCTAGCGGAGGACAACACTGCCTTAAGTGATCATTTGCTTCACAGAAGTCTAGGGGTCAGAGTTTTAAAATTAATTTAGTCCTTAAGATGCAAGTAGACACTTGAAGTGATTTTGAAAGACACAGAGTCATTCTGGCACTAAGTTCTGTTGATTAAAATGTGGTTCAGAACATTTGTAAATCTTCATTAGTTGTGTAACTATGTTAAAAATATGGTCCCAGAACTCTTACAAACTTTCCTCTGAAAATTCTGTAATGGGAACGGCTTTCTGTTTCAGAAAAAAAAGGTTTAATGAAATAGCTTTATTTCTCCTGAAACATTCTTCACTGTGATATTTATCCCTATAGAGCAGATAATAATAGAATTCATGTTTTTAATTAAAATAAGCAACAAATATTTTGATGGAAAATGCAACAGGGGGAAAAAGCCCTAGCAGATCTATTTCAATCAAAAACCTCCCACTAAAAGCATCTGGCTTTTCTGACTACTCATCAGGAAAGCATTTTTTAGCTATATATAATTCACTAGTCAAACTCATGCATGAGAAATGTTACATCTTTGGCAAAAAGAAAACCCATTTACAAAAGCAGTCTTGATTAACTCAAAATGATTTAAAAATTACAAAATGTAAGCATTGTACTCTATTTCCTTCAAGCCATTTCTCCATATTGCTCTGAGTATATTCCAAACTATTCAAGAAATATAAAAAGCTACCTGTGTATATTTACTTCTTATTCATAATGGAGGTTGACAAGACAACAGTAAATGGAGAACAGAGCCTGAGGATTAAACTTTTTGAGAAACGATCCAAATTGGTCTGAAAGCTTCTTTCCTACCTGAATTGGGAACAAACAACTTATGTGTCTTTTAGAGGGAAATGAGATTTCTAAGAGAAAGTTGGTATGTTTACAATCATTAGCCTTAATTCCTCTTCCAAATGCGAGTTGAAATCCTCAGCACATCTTCAAATGGCACCTGTCTTGCCATAAAAATCTGCAGAAATACTGCCAGTTGTATTTTTTCACATTCAGGGACTGCCATCTCTTCTGCACTCATCTTTTCTGCCCGGTGCAGACACAACATATGCATGTTTTCCCAGAATGCTGCAGTGCAATCTGCGGATGAGCAGCTACCTGTGAATATATTCCAGATGAAACACATTTCACCCGTGTGTGTCTCTCCTTATGATAGCTGTGTCTGCTCGGAGTTTGCCTTCTCACAGGGTCATCACTAGACAGTGCATTCATCTGCCTGCAGTTCTCATCAGTCCCCACAGGGATGCGGTGATGGGAATGCTCTTGCTGGCTCTTGTGAGGCTAAGGAACACCACTGCTCCCTGTTCAGCCACTGGTTTGGGGATTTGGCCTAGATAAACTTAACAGGGCACAATGGATAAAAGATATTCAAGGGTAGATTTGTGTTTCAGTAATACCGGTGAAAATCCAGAATTATACTGGATTTATATTTCTCTGAGACAAGAATGTACACAGGGGGTTTTTTTCACACCACTATTGGATTGTTTTTGTATGCACAAATGAGTAAATATTAACTTCCCTAAAACACATTGCTCTTGTAGAAATTATTAAAGGACAAGATAAAAGAACTACTAGGAATTGCTAACCAGATTTTTTTCCTGACTATCATTTTATCTGATGAATTTTCTTTTGCAGCATATGGTTTCAGTCTAAGCTAGTTGCCAAACTTCTACTATTCCTTTCATATTTTCCTTTCATAGGAGATACTGTCTCAAGGTCTCGTTTATAAATGAGAAAGACTATGCTGCAATTCTCATCAATGAAAAGCAAAAATGTCTTTGTGAACCACTGCAAAATATTAAATATTCTTTCCTTAGACTGTAAGTTTCCTTCCATTTGTATGAATTGAAAATTACAGTCTTCCATGAGGGTCATTGACCTATGACTTATTTTTCTGTCATACAGTTTGTGCCAGCAGTTAAATACAGTATCACTTAAGTGTCTAACTTGCACAAATACCCATGGTGATATCCAGCTACTATTGTATGTGCCAGTAAGTTGAGGCTGAAAAATAGGAAGCTCCACAGAAATCTGCCAGAGTTTATCAAATGGGCCTCTGTTGGAATTTAAAAAAAAAAGAGAGACTCATTACATTTTAAGGAAAATACTCTTGCTAATCAAATGGTTTAGTAAATTATAATTGGTAAATAAGGCTATTCAGTCAGTGCTACATAACTCACCATAACAAAAGCAATGCCACTTGTGTAGCAGAGATCCCCTAGCATTAAAAATGTTGTGCCTCATAATACTGCTTCCAGCCTCCTCCTTAAAGTGGGTAAATGTTTCAGCTGCAAGCATCTTGTTGGGAAAACTTTGAAGCGCTGTGAAAAGTAGAGGTGAAGAAACCACTGAAAAAAAAAACCAAAACCCATCCGAAAAAACCAAAGCACGAAACGTAGACAAAGGGAGTAGTAGCAAGAGCAAAAAAGGGATCTGGGAATAAAGGCGGCCTCTTGTGGGGTAGGGAGAGGAGGAAAGGACTATCATCAAGAACCTCTGTGGCTATTTGAAGAAAGACATTTTGCTGCTTTTATCCCAAGCAATTACACTGGAACTATCTCCTATTATACAATGTGTCACACAATGAAAGCCACCCACGCTATTAAAAATGAGAAAGAAAGATCTGTTCGGCGAAACGAAGGCAGCACTACAAAACTTCCCAGTCCTTGCAAGACAAGGCAAAGAAAAGCTTTTATTAAATGTTGCGGCTTGTTGAGCACAGCTTCCCTTTGTGACGTGTTGCCGTGCTTACAATAAACAGCTTTTGGGGTTTTCAAAGGCCTCAGCTTTGCTTCAGCGTGTTTAATCACCTGCAAAAGCTGTTTATTGCCTTGTATACTTCCCCCATCATGAACATTATCCTTTAAGTATAAGGCTTTATGGTGAGTCTAAGCAGGCCAAATGATGCAAGGGTACAAGGCTCCATCAAAGCCGTGTGCAAGCACAGATGAAATAAATCCATATGAGGACTACAGACCATGAAAGTAGAAAGATAAGCTATAGTAATGCAGGGCAATGATTTCACAGGCACTCTGCTTATCCTTTAAAACGCACCCTTGTTTGCTGAGAGCCACACCGGCAATCTCATGTGCAACTATCAAAGAGAGATGTATGCAGTCAAAGAAAATTATGAAGGCTCATGATAGAGCCAGAAAGGCTAATAAAGGGCATTTCTGTGTACTTTACTTCTGAAGGCTTCAGCTAAGGTGCTTTAAGCCAGCTGCAAACATAATAAAAAAATGCAGCAGAACATTAAGAAAGTATTTAAATGAGAAAATGTGGTATTACACAGAGCACTTCCTTTCTCAACAGAGAAAGCCTACATACACTTGCGAAGACCCTTTTCTAAAAGCGTATCAAGACCAGGAACAATTAATCAAAGGCTTTTTTAATATAAAAGAGTAGTTTTTCCACCTGTAACAGGCAGGGATAGAAAGATGGTTTCATACAATTGAGATATCTTTAAAGATTTTTGCAGGTATTTTTACTTTGGTTAAGAATATAATAATTTCAAGGCACGTAGCAACTGTGTGGCTACTGAGTTTGATAACAAAGATACAAAATGGTGTCCAGCATAGTATCAAAGAAAGCAATGATGGTGACACAGGTATTTCAAAAGAAGTCTAGTCTCACTAGAATTCCTCTCTTCTGTCTAAGTGGCCATTTTTCACAGAGATCAAAAAAATCCAGCGTATTTAAAAATTGAAAGATAAAGCTGACATAATTTGTATATTGGAAGTGAAAGCCTTGGGCCAAATACCTTTCCTTGTCTTTAATGTGCTGAAATATTTCCATACAGAAAGCATTTTGCAGCTATTGACAAGAAGTCTGGCAATTCTTACTCAGAAATTATGAATTTACTACTTACCTGTGTGGTTTTATAAAAAAATCTTTTATTTATAACATTGTCTGATAAGTAACTTTTCCATGCTGGTAAAATTCAAACTTCTATCTCATTTTTAACCAGGCTTTTGTTACATTTTGTGTATTTCTAATTTTTTTTTCTCTAATTCAGTAAATTATGTATTGAACTCAGTAAAAAAGTTTGTAAACTTTCAGTGATTCCTTAAGCCCACACTGAATGAGTTCTATTGAAGAATCATAGATTCAACAGTTAAAAGCTATAGGTCAATGAAGTGTGTTGGATCCTCAACTTCAAGAGATCATGAAGAGACTCAAACCCATACAACAGAGACGCTGGAAGTTCTGAATTAAAACTTGCTTGTAAATGCCAGCAGGCCAGAATGAAAATCCTGCTGGCTTCTGCAGAGTCAGGGGTGCTTCAGTAATTCACACAGAGAAAAAGTAAAGGGACTAAATCTTGCTATTTTGTGTAAAAATATCAACACAGATTCTTCGTAGAAAAATGATGAAAAATTTGGTAGGTAGGAAGGGCTTCTTGAGAAAACATCATTTGAACAACTATGGTATAAAGACCTAATCATTTCAATTTGTTACTGACTTTCAAGATGCAGCATAAATACCATGTCTAATTCTGGTTCTTCACCTACATGAAGTGACTTGGACTTCAAAAGTAAGTAGTGCTAGCTCATCCACCAAGAGTCAAAGCCATAAACCTTGTAATTCATGTTTGTGTTGTGCAAAGTTGCAAAAGCAATTAAATAACCTTGGGGTTTTTTTAAGAAAAAAATTATTGTAAGTATGTTCAATGTAATTTCACTATGCTTATAAGATGATCAGTTGAACTAGTAAGCTAAAAATGCTGACAGCTGAAGCAAGTAGTGTTGCAGATGCTAAATAACTGGTGTAATTGCAAAGTTAGTACAGGTTTTCCTAAATTCCGATCTATTGTGAAAGAAATATATATCCAGTGAATGTTCTACCTTTTCATCTCATCAAATTCACTGAAAATTATACCTTTCATTTACAATACATTTACTCTGAAGTGTCAAAGACAGTCTGAACTGCTTTATATTCACAAATTAAGGGGGTATATTAATTTCATTAAACCTCAGGCATCTAGGAGGTAAGTTTTCCTTACCCAGCAAAGCAGACATTTCCTCAGGCTGCTCTTGGATGCCTCTGTTAAAGCAGAGGAATACTAGCTGATGTTTGCAGAGAGAAGTCAGGATTAAAGCAGCCAGAATGTTCAACAGACAGACCTCACAGCAATAGTACCAAGCGGTACTATTGTCAGTCCTGCATGGAGCAATCCATGGCTTCATCCAGCTAAGTCTTTCTCATGGATTTGGTGTTGAAAAAGGTTGTACCTTGCATACAGTCCATGTTCAGATGTGTCTCAGTGGCTTCAGTTTAACACAGGACAGTCGTTACATTTTCCCTGTTCTTTGTGCACTCATTTGTGCAAGTATTGCATAGACGCACACACAACTGCATGAAGGAAGAAGCTAAATTTTCCATTGTGGTTAATTAAATCCTGCTAGCAGACACAAGTCCCTTGCCCAGTCAACGACTCGTCTGTGTCCTGAAGCCACCAAAAAGCAGGATAGGTGGCAATTCCATTTTACCAAAACTAACTGGGATTGTAATGTACCCACAAGACTCAACTTATGCGTTACGACTAAGTGACAACTTACAGTCACAACTGGATTACTTTAGATGGAGAAGTTTTTCCTGCAGTTTTAAATCTACCACCAGTAAATGCTGAAAAGCTAAACAAGTGCTTAGCTCATTTGTACTTGTTGGCTAGCTGCTTTTTTAGAAGTTATACTGGTAGTGTCATATTTGTTATCATATCTTGATAGAGAATGAATTAAATTTACCACTTGATCAAGCATGAAATTATGTTTTCAATAATAATTCAATAAAAGCTGCATAAGCTGGGAACAATTACATATCTCATTGAAGAATGTGGTATCACCAAAGGTGTCCATTTTAGTCATTAAATAAAGTGTGATTGCCCATCTATAGTGCATCAAGACAGAAAGCTGATAGCAGCCCAGTTAGCTTCAATGAGCCAACAGAGGATGCAGGTCGTAAAGCTTATTGATTGGGCTCAAAATACCATAAAAAGCTAATGAAATGTAACTTTCATTTTGCAAAAAATTGCAAAATATATCTCTAATGCTTTGTGGACTCTTACTACTGTGGCAGATCTTGAGAGGAGAACTGTCCTTCTTATTCTGCAACTGCTGTTCCAGTTTCCTTCTTGTTTGCAGCCAGTCTATCTGCTCTAATTGGGTGCTGGTCCTCAGGCTTTGTACAGTAGTATAACTCTTTTTCATAACGTTTGATGTGTAGAACTCCCCTCTCTGTCTTCTCCTGCTATTAAAAACCGACTGCAGTTGGACTAACAGTAATATTTATAAAGTTTGTTGTAATAATTTGACATACTCAATATTTCATCTAGCGCAGCTGTTTTATTCTCCCATTACATACACCAGATGCTGTAATATTGTTCCTAATTTATGCGTGGAGTATTCAGTTCAAGGCTGCTGCAAACTTCCACACCACGCAGCGCTGGCTCACAGCTCAGCCGTGCAGTGCTCTCTCCAGTAATCACCTCTGTGCTGCTCACAGAAAATGGTAGTCCCAAACCTGCTAAAGATAACAGATGGTATCTGGCAGAGGCAGGAAGAAAAGTTAAAGTGTTGGCACGCATTTCGCTCCTCCCAATAGTTCTTTTTAGGAATCTCTTTAGTATATAGTCCACTGAACATCTCTTTACTTAGTTACACAGGGCACAATGGTGCACTAAAAAAGGACAAACATTATTAGACAAAGGATTTTCGATGTTGAAACGGATATGTGGTTTTACAGCTAAAGGGCTTTCAGGAAAAGAGAAGTCTAAGTGGAAGAGAGGATATGAGCAAAATCCATTGGCTGAAATAATACTTAATCCTTTCAATGAGATAATCAGAGAGCCCAGAACTAGCTGAGGAAAGAGACTGGATTGAGAATACCTCATTATTTACAGCATTATCCAGCGATCTGGAAATTAAATGGGTTTCTCCTCAAGAACCATGGAGATGCAAGTGAAATGCTCCCTGACTTGTGATGATTTCTGGGTTCTTGCTTAGTGCCTTGTGGAGGTTTTCATTAGCACAGACTTCAACGAACAAACATGTTTTGGAGTCCGTGGTGAGGAAGAGATTCACAACCGAGTCTCTGATTTTATATCTTCTGCTTTGTTTGCAGGGGATGAGGTGTAATTGTTAGCAGACCAGGCAGCAACACATACAACCTGACAAGAATCGAGAATGAAGGATTGGTCCTTTCATGAGGAGATTATGCCTTCGCTTGCAAGGGTAAGCATTCATCATGAAACTGGTCTAAGACTTCTTCCTGCTAAATAATTTCTCCTCTTCCCTTGCACTGATTTGGGAGAGTAGGAACAGGAGGTGATAAAGCAGCTGGACACATACAAACATCTTGGTGATATTTGCAGTGATATTCTACAGGGAACTGAGTAAACCTTCAACTTCAAACAGCACTTAAAGAACATGACATTTGGAAAAATATCAGTTCATTCAAACATCCTGAGCTGTTTAAGCAGAAGTTTCCCCTAAACCATGGAGACAAACACAGAGATGCCCACCATGGTTGTCTGACCTCCAGACCAGCTGTGCAATGCCAACTGAGATACCCTGTTTTCATAGTTTAAGCTGATACTTCTGCTTGTTCTTCTCTGAGATAGCTTTGGTACTTTTGAGCAGATTGTCTTGCAGTCCACCTTTGGCCTGTGAGACCTGCCATGTAGCTGTAAGGGGATTTTGACTGGGACCTTGCTCAGTGTAAGTACAGTAGTCCTTACATGTGTCCCTGCATTGCAGTTTGCAGTGGTTCTCAGAAGGCCTTGTGATGCTTAGCTCCCTAACTTGAATTTATCACAACAGTAAAGAAAACAGCATACCATTTATGTTCAAATGCTGCTGGATCTTCTAAATGAAGGTCTTCTAAAAGAATGACAACTCCTTGGGTGAGACACTCCTTGAGTACATTGTTAAGATTTTTATCCAAGTGATGTTACATATTATTAGTTTATTAACTTTATTTTGCTTATGATGTTGAGTTCTCAGTGCTGCTTGCCCTGAAAGATATTGAAGATGATGTATTTCTGC
This sequence comes from Todiramphus chloris collaris, assembly GCA_025345505.1. Lineage (NCBI taxonomy): Eukaryota > Metazoa > Chordata > Aves > Coraciiformes > Alcedinidae > Todiramphus > Todiramphus chloris. The sequence goes on along the minus strand of JANVCC010000127.1, from coordinate 6,173,745 downwards.
TGGGGAAAACAGCAGCCAATCACTAACATGCAAAATGGTGAAGTCAACAGCAGCAATGTACAGGATATGCAATTTATTTCTTTAATATACATCTACCTGTGGAATTTCCTGTTTGTTACGCAAGTCCTTAGCTTTGACAGCTCCCACCTTTGCAGACACACGCTGCTTGCAATAAGATGGCTATGATGAAAGATACTGCAAATAATTCATTACAGTAGTCACAAACTAGCTGTTGACCTGTTTCCTACCTCCATCTGGGCATGGGTACACAGTGGTTTACATGCATTGAGAAGACTTCAAATAGACAAGATAAAGTGAGAAAGTTTTAAGCCTGAAGTTGGAATTTAGAGGCATGTATTTATTAATTTACTAATTTACTAATTAGGTGGCTGAGGAATCTGACAGTGTTTCCAGTATCACTCGCTGCCTTCCATCCATGCCAAATCAACGTTAGTATCGAGGTTCTGGCTGCACTTTCTCTCTCCAGCACTCAGATCTGCCCCTGGGCAACACCAAACCAGGAGACTGGTGTTTCTGTGCTTCTAATTGAGCAACAGCTACTAAAAAGATGCATATGTGTCAAACAGGGTGTTACATCCCAATCCATCTTCAGGCTATCAAAACCATGGCAGCCTGTTGTTTTTAGTAACACGCTGAAAGAAAAGATCATGACTGTGTATTTGCATCAATAGCTTAAGTCACTCAAAAGTAGCTATTTATGTCCATCATATAAATAATACATGTTACAAAACTAAACACAAAAATACATTTATTTGGAAGGACTGTGGTGTTATCCAAAGGACACTTGTGTGTTTAAAAATTGTTAATTTGAATATTTTTTTTTTCCTTTGCACAGTATATTTGAACACTATTTTGAGTAGAGGTCTTATTAGCCCTAGATAAAATAGAATTAGATGAAATACATAGTTAAGGCAAAGTATCTTCAAAGGAACTTTTCGGTGCCACTCAGCACAGCTGTGCTGCCCTTGCCACAACCCTGGAAGATGCTGTGACTTAAAGTTATATCTGTGATATATTTCTTTGCACTGTTTGTGTGGCAGGGAATGGAGGACTGCAGAATGAGAGTACAGGGATTTAATGCTATCAGTAGCAAATTATGATGTTGATATGCTGCCTCCAGCTGCTGGCTGGGGCATGGAAGAAAGCATTCCTTTCTCCTACACAGCCAAAGAACATAAAGAAACACAATTTGTCCTTACTAACTCTTGCCTGTTCTTCTTCCCCCTCCTCTTCATCCCCAGTATATAACTCAAATGCATCTATGTGACAACACACCGTAGAAATTAGTGTATTCTGTGCAACATCCTCTTCTGCTGAACAGGTTCCCTGAGACAGGTGGCACTGAGATGTTAAAATAAATAGAGTGCAGTATGCAGGACCTTGTTTTTTCTGAGCAATATGTCACCGGTTAGAGATCAGCATTACTTACATGATGTACATTTTCACCTTGATTCCAAAAGCAGCTTTGAGATAGTCAGACCTTGTGAATTCATAATACTGAAATAAAGAGTTATCTTTCTTGAAAAAAAGGAATTATCTTTTAATAGTCACTTCAGATGCTCCAACAGCCCTTGTGAAACGATCCCCTTGGGGTGTATCAGCACCCATATAAACTTCCTGCAGATGTGATGCAAGTTATACAGATTTAAGTTCAAGATAACTATACTGAAGCCATCCCTTTACCTATTCACAGCATTATCCAGAGATGGAGCTAACAGAACAGAGACAAAACATAAATTCAAAAAATCAACAGTTTATTGACTTTTGTTACGAATGATGCTCTTTCTTCAGACTGATGCTTTATTCCAATGTCTTACAGTGAGTTTTTGGATTCTGAAAAGTTCTGGAAAATAGTCTACAGGAGAAACTCTATACATTCATTCACCTTTATTTGACTGCTGAAATAATAAATGACAGGATACAGCCTTAGAGAAAGGAGGTAAGCCAAGAGTCTTGTACACACTCACACACAAAGTCATACATATATACACATTTATTTTTTCCTGTAAGACAGGTGTGCTAAATTGAGACAGGAAACATGAACTTGATCCTAGAGGAAACTCATGAAAATGAGACTGTTATGTATTTGGCATTTTCTACTGATGTATCAAGATTCGTTTTTTCCCCTATTCTATGCAAGTTTACAAGGGGAATTGTTTCTTTATTTGAATCATCTTCTTCACATGTGCCTGTTAAAACAGACTCTCCAACAATTTTTGGTAGCTAAGTTTAACTTCCTTCTCTTTTTTTTTTTTTTGGTTTAAAAGTTAAACTTTCTATTGTCAGACCTACAATTGATAGTTTGGGACTCTTTCTTGTTCAGGGACACAAGTAGTAACTTGATAAAGAAGCTGGAGGTAAAATTGTTCAGTTAGAATCACCTTCAGTTCAAAGTTACATAAACAAGCAGTAGTTACAGATTCAAGCACTTACCTCAGTGACACAGAGGGCTACCACACATCTAAGCAGTACTACTACGAGCTGTGATTTTCTGTCACTTTCTGTACAGCAACAACATATCCCCAGTGAAAAAAGGATGCATGCAAAATGATTATTTTCTCTTTCCAATTTTCTTGCAAGACCTGCAACTCCCTGCAATATACACTATCCCTTACATTAAGAACAGTTTCTTACCCCCAATTTATGTACATTTTCCTCCTCTGCTCCAGAATCATCTACTGATGGTTTTCCTCAGCTTGTTGAGTGACATCCAGCTTAAATAACCCCCACTGCTTTACCATCCAGATCCCAGTTTGACGAGGAGCTGCTGATCCACAGATTTGGTTTTGATTATTAGATACAGTTCATTGACTACTGCTTCAGTTTTTTCCCTTAAGCTCCTTTCTAGCATCTAATCCTAAAATACATAGTTTAATTCTCCTATCTGTAAGCAAACCGTGCCTGCTTCCATCTTCAACAATCAGCGATTAACAGTACCATGAGGAAAAACAATGAACTTGCACTTCTCTCTAACAGCAAACTGCTCCTCAAAATTCTGAATGGCACATTTGACTACCACAGCAATTTGTATTTCACCCTGGCAGCAGTGTTATCTATCCCCACCTTTTCTAGCTTACGGCAGAATTGACAGGGGTCTATTATAAAGTACCTACTCTAGCTGCAAGACAGGCAGAAATCCCTGCCAAATAGATGGTGATTTCCTGATTATATTCAGTGTAAAACAATACTGGGATATGTGACTAAGAGAACTGTTACCTGTCGTGCACCAGAATTGTGACTATTTTGTGCTTAATGCTGAACCCACAACGCAGGTTTATTCAGTCATACCTTTCTTAACTTTTACATGAATGTACTAATGATAAGTCAGCTTGGATCTTGGTTTATTTCCTGATTGTTTTGGTTTTTGGAGGGGTTGCTGAAACCCAATGACAAGCCAGTCTCCAGTCCACAGCTTTAACTATTTTGGGTGAGACTTATGAGAAAAAAACAGAACCTTTTCCCCAAGATCCTCAATGGCTGTGTCCAATTCCAGTTTGTCAGGAACTAGGTCTCTTAGAGATCACACTTCATATCTGTCACTATCAGACCACAAGCAATCACCATGTCTGCTGTCTGCACAACTGTTCAGAAATCTGCTTTAGTACCTTACTCCCACAAACAGAACTTCAGCCAAAATGTATCTCCTGCCTAGATGGGCAGCAGACACCCAACATACATTGTCAAGTCTCCTCTCTCCAGGTATAAACTGGTTTCCTAATCTACACTGTTATAGAATTACAGAGTAACCTGTAAATCATCTTCAGGAAAAACAGCTTGGCTATAAATACATACTTGATGGTCGCAGGATATAAAGGAATCAGCTAATAGTGTCTTGCCACCAATTTCAACTGGTGAAGAATCAAAACCACAGCCAACATACTGTCAGAAGCACCAGTCGTTATGCAATATACTATATAATATATGCAGGTAGGAAGCTGCAAAGCTCTAATGTTTGAACTCACATAGGAAAATATAATACAAAAAAAAAACCTGAAGAACAACTACTTTGAACTGTTGAATAAATAATTATTTATTTAGAAGTTCAAAGTAATTTCAAGCTGGGCTTACGCTGATTACAAAGAGAAAAGTGAAAACCTGTCTTGGATGCTGTGTAAATTATTCTTTAATGTTTAAGAAACGGTTGCAATGCTGTTTATAAACACAGGTAATATTAGCTACCATAGCTATTTGAAGTTCTGAATATATCACCTTCCTAAAGGACTGATGACTGAACATAACAGGTACCGAACATTGCTTAGAAGAAAAAGAAGTCTCCAATATACACAACCTGTGATCACGAAAACTGTTTTACAAACTGCAGCTTTTTTCCACTGAACTGAGAGCGCAGATTTGTACCATGCTGAGGCCAGGATTTATCAGGAGGAGAAGTATGTGGTTTCTCATTAGTTCTGGTTGGCATGGCAAGTATTCTGCCTCAGATGGACTGGTGGCAGCTGAACACTAACCTTCTAAATGCTAGGATCTTCCCTAGGTATCTTGACTTTTGACAGACAATATAATTCAGCTTCTGTGTACAAAATGACATAGAACATCCCCATCCATTACAGCAGGCTCTCAGTAAAAACCACTTCTTTTATATTGTGCCAAAAATAGCCGCTTTCAAGAAAATATTATCGTATTTTACTAAGTTTCAATATGTCATATACTTATTGGTTTATGTTTGTAACAAGAAAAAAGCAAAGAATCAACTAGCTTTCTGTGTCCAGGAAATGCGTTTTTAACAATGCTAAACCAGAAAATTATATTTCGTTTAAAGCATATGGTGTTAGGAGACTTGTGCACCTTTGCTATGACAGCAGGGTCAGTGTGAGAGAAAAAAATCTTCTCCGCATCTCCTATCAGTGATTATAGCCCCAGGTAGAGAACCAAGCACAAAAACAAGATATATATATTGCTTTCACTTCCGCAGGGCTTGAAAGAAATATCCAGGTTTATAAATAGACCTAGGTGTAGCATGAAATAAATTCAAATAAGATACTATCAAAACAATGTACAACGCATATTAGAAGACAGAAAAAGGGCATTAAGAACCAAGTTAGTACTTTTGAAAATTCCCTTGAGTCTATCAAGCTATTCAGTAGCTGGAGGCCAGCTGCTGCTCCTATCTTTTTTTGAAGCTACATCATCAGGAACTGAAAACAGGAAAACAATTTACTGAAAGAAACAATTGAAGAGGGAAAAGAAAGCAAGCAATGGACAAGACCTCTGGCCAGTATCAGCCCAGCTTCAATAACAGCACAGCCTCTTTATCCTTTTAATGGATAGAGTCCCCAGTGTCCATAATGCATTCTTGTGCCCATCCCAGAGTCCTTTATGATTTACGATCACAGACAACCAGAAATTTAGAACTCAAGTTGCACATCTGAGTCCCTACATAATCCAACTTGATTCAGTCTCAAGAAAGGATCACTGAAGTGATAAGGGATCAGAAGTCCCAACATCGAGACAGATCAAGGCCCTGAATATTTACTTTTTTTCCCATATATGGTCTGCAGCAAAGTTTGCAAGTGCCTCTGAAATAATACTTAGAGCTTTTTCCTGAAGTCAAGTTCGAAAGTGAAGGACAAATAAACAAGTTACTTTAAACTGCTGGTTTCATTTTATGTTCACTTGCTAACACATCTGAGAACATGCAACGCTGTAGAAGCATTAGAATTGTTAAACAATTATTTAAGCAGCAATACTGTATTTTATCTTTTATTCATTAAAGTTTTTGATGTTTCCATCAGACTTTTGACTTTCTGAAGTCACTCTAAATCAAAACATCATATTATTAAGCCCTCTAAAAATTCATCACAAATCAGTTTACAGATGACATTGATGTCTTATTGCTATCCATTCCTCCTGGACCATTTCTAACAATTCATTTTTTATATTCCTGCAGTGCTGAAATATGGTTCACACCAGTATCTGTCCTTTTAGTAATCACCAAAGCAAAGCTTGGCAGTTGTCATATATTGCACTCTGGAGAAAAATGCTAGTAATACTCTGAATTGATTGAACAGCATGGAATCAGAACTAGCTGGCAGAGAAACCATTTAACTGATTTTGATTCATAAATCTCTTTTCTCCTCTCCTATTTTAGTTTTGAAGCTGCTAAATATCGCCATTATCTTGTGATGCATCGAATGAACCAATTATTTATAAAGATATTAATTTAAATAATATGTGACTGCATTTATTAATGTTCCATATGAGAAGGCAGACTTATGGGTCTTACTGAGTAACCTTCATTTATGACCACTGAGCTAGAGAACATGTCAAACAGTCTTTGGCCAGCAGAAATCAATTTGTTTATTTCCTCAGAGGTCAGCATCAGGTACAATGGCCTTCCTTGTCTTAAAAATAAAGTGATTCTAAACAGAACTTTATCCACTTTAAACTATAATTTAAGTCCTTGAGAATGACCTAAAATGACCGGTAAGACCAAGCATCACTTAAGTTACAAGGTTTGATTAATTGTCAAGGATGCACTCAGTGTCTAAAGCAAATGCTGTTACTTAACATGTTTTTAGTAGAAAAAAAAAAAATTATGGCCAAGAACTGTAGTTCAGTCTTACGGAATCTTGGCACTAGGGCTCTTGAAATTAAGTCCACAGAGAATCAGGAGATCAAAGGAAGATGGGCTACCCCTAAGTCAAGGGACAAATTCTGGGGGACCGAAGGCAGAGCTCTTGGAGAAGAGAGATGCCAGCACTGGTAAATGGAGGAAGAGATCCCAGCAGAGGACTAGCTCAGTGAGAAGTGAGATGGCTTGTTCATCCACTGCTATCATCCCTGAGTGTGTGGAAATCCCTGCTTCGGAAGCTGAAACCCATGGTGCTTGCTGCCTGTATGTCACTAGACGACACAGTCTCATCAGAAGTTATTCTGCCATGCTGTTGCTGATTGCCTTGGTGCTTGTGTGAACCCAAAGAAAAAAGCAGAGAAAGTAAAATGGTGTTTTTCTCTGTGACAGAGTAGAAGAGTGTGATTTGCATATTAATAAAAGCTTGTATTGTTTATTAAAAAGTGGTGTTTATCTGAAATGGGCTGCATGTTAAATTCATTAAAATGGATAATCAAGAGACAAAGCTGGGCCTGAGAGAGAACTGAAAGTTGAGGAGTTTCCTCAAAAGCAGCATTTCTTCTGGGGAATTTATCTGCATGTAAACTCATTAAATATCTTATGCTGAGATTCTGGATCTTGAAATCCAATTATCAGTATCAATGATATTCAGCCTTCAGGACCTGAAAAGCTGCTTTCTCAGGAAATGGAGAAGCACAAACCTATAAAATAACAGCACGACTCAGAATAACTTCTGATGATGCTTGAATTGTAAATCGTGTGACCTGATACTTCACTGCAATTGTTGGACAGCACATAAAGCAATATATTATTGCTCACTGGAACTCTACCGTGAAAAATTGGATCAAAGAGGTATAAATATTTGGCAAATTGTATTGCCGGCCATTTTGCTCCTGAATGGAATGGGAAGAATTTTCTTCTCAGCCTCAGATCAGTACTATTATGTCACCTGCCATGTAACAGGCCGCAGACTACTCTTCTCCCATTCTAGGCTATGGGGCAGGAAAAGAGTGGTATAGTGCTTCATAATCTCCTTTCAGGCCATTCTTTTTCTTTAGGAACAAGAACTTTATTGTTTCATTCCTAAGTGGTCTAAAAAATTGTAGGAAAGTCTCGATCTGGTTTACTAAAAGGCCTTCCATTACTAATACTGAAATAAACCAAACTCTCTAATGGATTCCAGCTAGAAGGGTATGAACCTAAGGAGGAATCTTCAGTCATAAATTCTGCAGTGGAATTGTTAGCAAATGTTTTGGTCTGGCAAGGCAGAAATTGAGAACTAAACAGGTAACTGGTTTACAGAAATTAAGCAATGCTCCCTGCCTCCAAAATACAGAGGCCCAAGAGAAGAGAGCAGTAAGGACTGAAAGAGTTAAGAGGAAGTATTAAGTCAGTGACCATACCACCCAGGTATATGTTATTTGAATTTCTCTAGACTAGTCTTGGATTCTGTTCCTATGGGTGAGTCACTTCTGTTCATTCTTCCATTAATGTCAAAAATGAACTATACAAAGTACAGATGTTGTTTTTAAACTCAAATAAAACTGATTGTTACTTCAATAGCAAAAAAAAATTCTTAGAAATTCAAAATTACTGTTCCATTACTGACTGTAAAGAATGTTTTCTTCTATCTAGATCTCTCTTAAGGCTTGGCTCTCCTTCCAGCTCCCTTTTCAAGAGAGGTGTATAATTTTGACTGTGTGCGACTAGCTGTCTCTCTTGTTCACTATGCATGTAAGGTAGCTTCTTATAACTTTGATTTGAAACCATATCAAATCCTTTCTTAGGAGCAGTTCCATAAAATCTTTTCATGTTCAGCATAATCACAGTTAAGTCTTGTCTAAGAAATTCCCTGTCTGCTCTGTCAATTGGTTCATTGCCCTGAAAGCTGAAGTGCTTCAGCCCATATGAAACACAGCTCCATTCTTGATGTATAAAACAATACCAAAAAAGTGAACACAAATATATTACCTGCCAAGTCAAATCCTCACTGAAGCCTTAACTATGAGCAAAGGCTTTTTTTTTAAGGCATTAAAATTGCAGACTTTTCCTCAAAGAAAAATTTTGATCATTTTAGAAACCTCTGTAAGAGTAAGCACAACTAGAACACATCTTCTTCTTGTAACACAATAGAAGGCCATCACTGTTTGACAGCACCAGGATGATATTGTGTGGTAAGAACACCTCATTACTGATAGAGCATCTCCCACGTTAGTGGTGCCTCCAATATTTTATTAATAATCAGACCTTTGCTTTACCCTAAGCTGGTAATGTTGCCATTCTGTTTTCTAACCAACATACATGAGGAGACATCCCGTAAAATAAAAAACGTCTCGTACTGAGTGCCAATATGTTCTAGATAACACAGAAACTAGATCACTTTTTGAACACCTCCATCTGCCTGTCCCATGCTGAGATATGAATCTCGTAGTTCTTTTTATTTCATAACATGAAGAAGCTCATTCATCCCTTTCTACCCTTTAATGTGATGGCACTGTGATGTTATCCTCATTTAGATGAAAAAAAAGAAGGTTCTGGCCATCTTAAAGTGCACTTTTACAATGGCACCTTTAAAATGCCACTCAGGGTGTACACCGAATTTAATTATGGATGCAGAGTTTCGAAGTGAGATGTTATTTTTCCAGACAGCACAGTTTCATGTAACAGTTATTATGAAAATATAAATATATGCTAGATGACACCTAAAAATGTATGCTTTCTATCTCTCCAGCAGTGATGAAACTGTGTGATTTGGAAAGCATTATGTTGTCATTCTGCCGCAGAGCTGTCTGAAATAAAAGCGTAAATGCTTTAGAAATATAAAGTATAACAAATGTTCGTAAGTCTACTACTTGTTTTTATAGCAGAACATGATAGAACACATACCTTTCTTCCCCCTGTGTTTATGCGAAGTGGAGTTAAGAAGGGATCAAAAATCATATGGCTGGTTTCAATATTGACAGGTGACTGTCTTTTCCCAACAGAGCAAAGATTCCAAGCTGAGTTCACCAAACCCCAAAAGGAGGGAACTGCAAAATATAAAAAAATGCAAGTTTAAGAAAAATCTGGACAAACAAGAGAAATACATGCAAGGCAGAGAGACAGATAGTGAAACTTGTATTGTCTGCACGCACACACTGAAACTGAAAACAGGCAAACTCATCTAGCACTTGGAATTTAAAACTTCACACACAAAGACGAAAACATACTGTTTCATATAGTTTTGTTTCAAGAAAGATGGTTGGTTTGTTTTTTTTCTCTTTTGAAGGTACCTAGATATAATCCCAGATTCAATTACAAATAGCTCCTTTGCTGGTAGTATTACAGAATGTTTACTGAGCAATAGGAATGTGATTCATCATCCTTATGCTAATTTTGCATACATTCAGTGTGTCCTTAGATTAAAACCATTCCTTTCTACCCACCTTTTTAAAAAGTCTTCATATTTAGAGGAAGTAATTAAAACCCACAGAATTATTAAAAGAGAAACACACACACTGCGATCCCAGAGAACAAGCCTGCTCTCTAGACTGCTAATTCCGTTCATTTCTGTTCCGTTCACTCAAATCTTTCATTAGTCAAATTTTGGATCTAAAAAAAAAAAAATCTTGTTGGAAAAGCCATAGTCTGGCAGTGAAGGATCTTTCCTTCCCCGTACACGCAATGGCTTGGAGCATAGAGGAACCCCTGACTTCTGACAAGCTGAGTTACTTCTGTAACCCTAACTGGAAAAAAATGTGATGCGACTATAAATACCGCTTGTTATTAGGTAACTGCAGCCTGGAAGTTATAGTGCATGCAATCTGTAATTTATGCACTAGACCAACGCAAACTTCTCTTTGGGGCTGAAAAAATTTCTGACAACATGTGTCAGATGCACGAAGAACACTTAGATTTGTGTCGACGCGCTTTGTCCCTGTCTAATGCATATAAAGCAGCTTTAACTTAATCAGAATTAGACTATAGTTTTGTGTAGCAGGTGGAAATTTCACAGTGGTGAACGCTGATGCTTTTCCTGGCTTTTGGGTTTTTTTTCCTTTTTACACGTTGTTAAAAGCTTTCATAACCTCTGAGCCTCAAAGCATTCTTCTAATCTACAAACCGTGTGTGACAAAGTCTTCTGGGGGAAGGAGCGTGGGGCTGAATCCTTGGGGCAGAAGCACAGACAGGTGTTCTGCCCAGAGGATGGAGCTGAAAACAACCCATCAGCTGCTTAGAAAAAGCTTTTTCAGTGCCTGTTAACTAGTTGTATGCAGAGTTTTGCAGTATGAATACTTGCTTCTGCTTGCAGTGATTCTGCTTGCAGTTTTTGGCTTCTCTGATGGGAGGCACAGGGAGTTTTGGCTGGATTTGAACCTCATATACATAGTAGACTTTAACCCATTGGGAAGATACTCCTTGGAGGGGAGACATATAAAAAATATCTTCTGAGCTGTGTAGCCTTAGGAAAAGGCTCATCCTTGTGAGTGTTTTCCTATTATGTTTTATGGAATAGCTCAGTTCTTTTTACCTTCTAAGTTTGAGTGTACTTTGGTGTGAAACTTTGGATGGGTGAATATAGAGTTTCATATAATTTTTCTACAAAAGTTGATAAGCTTTGGGTTCTTTTTGGGCTGTTGCTTGCACAACAAAACTTCATCGTGAGTGTCTGCACAGAAGTGATGGAAACTTTTTCAGTTGTTGAGTATCTCCTTATTCCAGTAGTTCAGAAGCTACTGCCCACCAGTGTTATACTACAAAATATCTGAAAACTCAATTTTCAAGTGAATTATTTTCTTTCTTTGTGCTCATCTGGCTGTGTATCTACAGCTGCTACTCGTGCAGGTCTGCTCCAACAGCTCTGAAGGGATCCAGTAGTACATCCATAACTGACATGGTACAGTTAGGAAAACTTCAAGTTTCCTCTCATACAGTGTTGAAGTAAATATGTGTTACTAATACCTGAAATTCACTGGTGAAAGAGCTCTTCTTAAAACCTGACACAGACCATCAAATTGGCTCACATGCATAAGCCCCAAAGGGGTAACTTCTCTTTGTATGTACTGCAGGAAATTTATAATGAGAGACGATAGTTCAAAGCTTTATGGCTCTGGGAAAGCAAAGATCAGGGAGCAGGACACAAAATGTCTGGGACTGCAGATGCCCACATCAAATTATATCAGTAATCGTTGACTTAAATAATAAACCCTGTGTATAGCCACCACCTAGAAGGTCAGATGGAAGGACTTTAAAACAAGCAAAGCTTTGCATGATCAGAAAAATGAACAGGCAGTACGGTCGTAAAAGTTTAAGCTTCTCTGTTTACCAGGCAATTGCTACTTGGTATTAGTAAAAACAATTCCTCAGCAATCTTTTTAAAAATAAATAAACAAACTAGACATAGTTAAGTTTAAAAGAAAAATTTAAAAAAATGGCAAGACAAACAGGACAGTCCCTTATCTTGAAGTTCATATTACTTAAAGAACTTATGATGTATCTGGGATTGCCACAGAAAAGCTGTACTGGAAAACAGCTGCTATGAGGGGATGTCTTACAATGTTATTTCTGTTTTCGACAGGGAAACCTTGCACTCTCTGCAACAGCCATCACACCAGCCCACCACTGGGAAGTCAAGAAGATAGAGCTCTCATATTGTGATGTTGCACCGCAAAGGTTAGACCTGTCACCTAGACACGTAAGTCTGTGTTGCAATCTTTGATTTCTTTCTAAATGCCCAGGAAACTCATGTTTGAGGATCTCTCTGATATGTGCTTGTTGCTCTGTTATATATGGCTGCACAAAAAGAAAGTGTACCAATAGGAAACTGTCATCCCAGACATCAGAACAACTTTGCCTGTGCTTCAACTGAAGGTTAATTAAGGATGGCTGACCTAAGACTCATACTTAACTAGCGGATGGGGATGTTTTGCAATATTAATGTCTGATTATATTTAATTAAAGTAATTAGTGCTGCTGCTTAGATGCTCAAAATAATAGAAAAGTATTCAGAACCATAATGGAAAAATCCAAGGAGGCTTCATGTAAGAAACCAAGGTTTAAACACAAGTACTGCATTAACTGTTTAGTATAAAGAAATTGGTGTATGAATCTAGGAAAACATATCCACATAGTCATTATTTTATTATTCCAGCTGAGCTAACAGACAACGCTCTACTCGGGGGTTAAGTCATTAATGAAACAGTATCTCCTTCCCCACAAATACGTTGTATTTCCATAAAAATCTAGTCACATGTGTGTGGGAATAGGCTGCACCTTTTTTGTGTGTGGATCTGTACAGGATTTTAGATGGCAGCTCAGGAGCTACTCTTACAAGCTAGTTTGCATGCAGTCCACCTACTGGCTTACAATTTCATAAATTTATACTGATCATGTCATCTCTGCCTTCATCTATGAACCCTTAAGTATATACTGCTCCAGAGCCAACCTGTTGCAAACATCTTGCATACACATAAGGTGTTAATTTTTCATCTGATCAATGTCATGCCTTCAGCCTTCTCAGAAAGAAAACTGGATAAATTGGAAGTTTATTTCCTCTGTATGTTGGCACACTGTGAACAGACTCTTGTGTATGTTATATGGGGAGAAGGTGAGGGACATTACTTACATTTCACACCTATGAGAAATCTCTGACTTCCTTATTCAGTCTGTATCTTACTGCAGCTGCTCTTTTTTTCAATTTACTGGGAACAGTTTCTATTGAGATATATGAAGGATTCTCTAGTATCAGCATGACACGATAGAAAGAGGGATTCTGATGGCTTTTACCAAACCTATGCATAACAATGAAATAATAGCAGCTAGAACAATAAAGCAAGGATTGAACGCTATTCCCCTAGTGATGAGTACCAAGGATTTGCCTAAATATATACAGACCTTCCCTCTCCAGGGAAAAGCAACGAGTGAACAGTGTCCCATAAGGATGAACAGTGTCCCATAAGGATGCCCTGCTATACGTACAGCAAACTTGTAAATAAGCATTGTACTATCAACAGTGTCTTGATGGACAGGTGACAGTCTACACCCGTGTTGTGAGGTGAGGCAGTGGTTTTCCCAGGATGGAATCAGTGGTGCGTGCCGTGTATGACATCTTAATTACTTGATCTTAGAAAAAAAATCACGCTGGACTGAAGGTCTAGGTCATGAAAGGGTTGTGGACAGTTAAGTGGTGTCTCCTAATCACTTGTGTGGCTGTTGAGGGCTTCTTTATGAGGAGTGATTCAGAAAAACTATATCATAATCAAGCATTAGAAAAATGACTTCTAGTACACATTGATAAAACTGCAAAATTCACCAGAGTCAGTGAGAACTCTGGGACTGAAAACCACAGTGACTTAAACTGCCAAACTTAACTTAAAATCTGCACCAGTCTCAGAGATAAAAAGGAGCGAATGTGATCCAATTTTTATAGTGCTTATCTTTATAGGTGCTTATTTTTCCCAAGATACCTGCTACTGATCACTGGCAATAATAGGAGATGGAGTTGAGTAGTAAAGTTAGTTCTGTGTTGCACTGCACTAAGACTACCACTTCCTCTTTGAAGTTTGCTCAACTTTCAGGAGCACAGAATTTCTGAATTTAAGTTACTCTAGAGTTCATGAGTTTAAATAAAAGGAGTCAACTTCTTCATGCAGCAGATCTGTGTTTATATATTTAAGCTTTAACATCGGCCCTGGCAATAGCATGAAAAACAATCAGATTGTATTTGTGCAGCAATTATTCTTGCCCTGTGTAATTACTGGTCCCTCAGATGAAATCTCAAGCTACTTTATTGAAGCTGGGAATTGAAACCACAGAGAGAATCAGCTCTCTATGTACATCAATAAAGCAGTCCATTAATTATTTCCACCTATTCAACTTGAAGAAAATTACCATACTAATGCCTCTGGATAACCACATGACCTGCTCCGCTTCTACATAAAAGCGAAACGTAAAGTCATAAAAGCTTTGAGAGATAAATCAGGGACACCAAAGAAATGACAGAGTATAGAATGGCATTCATGTAAGTAATTGGTCACAGAAATCTCCAGACTGCAGCAATATCAGAGAGTATCACAACGGTTTCAAATTTAAGAACTGAAAGCATTTCAATTTCGTTTTAAGTTGATAGCTGAAATGTGTCCTCGAGAGTAAGAGAGCATTGCCATTACTCAAGAAATGGTAAAAAATATTAAAATTTTTCACCAATAAATCTTGAAGCATATTGAAAAAAAAAAAATCGTGCAGAACTCTTAACAGCATCATATTACATACAGCTACGTTCATGCTGGTCTGTTCAAATGTCATCTTTCCTTTGTATGAAGAATTCTCAATGACAGAAAAAGTTCAACAATGGCACTGGCTAAATGAGAATGAACAGACAACTAGAGGATGGAAATGAGGAGTTAAGATTCTGGAAAGGTACTTTAAAAAAGTGATAATTTTCTGCTATGCCTTTAATAGAGACATCTTCTAATACCCTCTTCACTTATACCTTCTTCAGTTTATCTCTTAAATTACAGCTGCTTATTTCTGCTTAATTAAACATTTTCTTCAATTAAGAGTATCACCTGGAAACAAGTATTTAACAATCACAATTAGTGACCTCAAACCTTGCAAAGCTTTTGCTTATTTTCACCAACACTTTGGAGATACCAATGTAGAAAATGCTACAACTTCTTTCATTACACCAATTAAACCAGACTAATTCACTTTTATAAATTATGTTAATCTTATGGTAAAGAGCAGTTATACAACAGTATGTGAGTAGGTTTTTCTCTCACTGTGGGGAGTTAGCACATATAATAAAACTATACAATCAATACTACTCCAGTGTTTCCAAAAATATAGGTCAGCTGCTGACAAGGCACTTATTATCTCTTCTTACTGCATTATTAATAAGGCAGGAGTAGGACGGGGTGTATTTATAGGCAGAGGTATATCCAGGTCCAAAACTAAGCAACTTCAGTAACAATCTTCTAGGGACATTGTTGCTGCTCTTCTGAAAATATAATGTACTTCTCTCATTCCAATCAAAAGCATACACAGTCTTGGAGAAAACTGCCTTTCTGTGTAATGTTAGTGCAGCTCCTGCTGCTGAAAGGTTTATAGCATAACTATGTCAAGAAATGGAAACGGAAACAGATGAAAGGACAGTTTGGTTTAAAGGTTAAAAAGAAACTGGGATGTTTAGTGGAGTTGGCACAGATTGCTCATTAAATGTCAGTCTTGGGTAAAGGAAATCCTTGGTAAAAGAGCTAAAAATGAAAAAAGGGAGGGAAGGAAGGCAATGCCTGCTGCCCATCTTCTCAATACGAGACCCTGAGCATATGCACAGACTGGATCAGTGACTGTGCCTGCCATTCAGTCCTACGCCGAGCTCCTTCGTTACATCCATCAGTGCTGGGGATGCCTGTATGACTAACTAGCTGCACCCATTACCTGCCGCTCAGCTGGCAGTTTCTAATCCAGGCTGGTCAGTCCCTCAGTCATCAGTTGCTGCCAGGGTTCAACAGATTCCCCTTGAAGCAGGTAAAGAACAAGCTGGCAATCACAACAGTGTAAGTTTGCCCGATACTGTAATTTAAGGGGTGGAAAAAACGTGAGAGTTTGGCCTGGATTGAAATGTAGACTGAACAGGAAAGAGATGAAATTCAAAAAAGGCTGTGATGGTTGTTCTGCCTTTTAAACAGGGCTCTGCACTGAAATGCAGGAAACCCAGGGTTTGAGCTTAACCTTTCCTCTTCATGTTTCCTCATCCTTTGTTTTTCTGTGTGTGGTGCGGTTCATGCATTAAAACCAGGGACTCTGGCTGCTACTATTGAACTGAATGACTGTTCTGAGGCAGGGTGAGTGACATCTAAGGTTTTAAAGAAGATCCAGAAGAAAAGTGAAAAAAGATTCACGTATATGACATTGGAACACAGGAGCAAGTTGCTCAGAGAAAAGTAATTTGGAACTTATTGTTTTAAGGAAAGGGGAAAGACTGCTTATCCAGCAGATAACTTGAGCTCTGTTCTGTAGATTCAGCTTTATTTTAATGTCTTTGGGATACTATCGATCCTTTTGATGAAAAATATAAATGAAAGAAGGAACAAAAAATTACATAAGACAGCATATTTATTCTATCAAAAGTGCTTTTTCTGGATATCCCAGTGCTTCACAGCATACTGTTACTAATCCAAACAGAACTCTCAGGTAGGAAGCTGGAATTTAACTGTTTCTTGCCAAAATCACTACATGTCCCCATCTGTTAATGCTTCCTTTGTTAGGATAAATATAATGAGCATCACATTCTGGAAGTACAGGGCATTAAGGGATTCAGTTTGGAGGCAGTCACTGAGGTGTAAGGGTCATGGGTAAAGAGCATCAAGGGTTAACCAGTCCCATTCTCCAAAGCACCTGTGCATGTGACAGTAGCCTCCTAAGAATTACTTGTAGCTATGTACTACTTCGGTTTCCCACGAGACTCTTACAGCTAATGACAGCAAGTAATGCAGGAACGTCCTGGCTCTGCTGACTTGCAAAGACAAGTGAGGAGCAAGCACAGAGTTCACCACTGAGCATTGCAGTTCATATCTGTAATGACAGTTGGAGACAGAAACACTGATGTTCTGTGCTCTGGTATTTTCCAGAGTAATCAGATTTCTCTGACCCTGTTCCACAGGGCTCTGGCCCTGCCTGGGGATGCTGTTTCCACAGTGAGATTACCAAAACTCTGCAACTTTGATTGTTCTTGGAAAGGCCAGAAGTGATTAGGACAGCTGAATAGATCCCAGGCTGGAAAAAGAGTTGTCTGGGCAATACTAATATCTTAGAAGTCCAACATGGTGCTACCAAGCCATAACTCTAAGAAGAGGCATCACTATGAAAAATTTTGGAATGGAAAGAAACCTTGGCTTCTCCTCAGCTTCTATGTCAAGCAGTTCAGCTAATTGCCATCCAGTGATTGATCTTTCACTGAGTGATCTACTGCTTTTCCTAACTGTAGTTACACTCTGAAGATCTGTTATTTCTGTGAGGGAAGAATGTAATTGCTGCTTCCTTGATAACACGTTGTACATGCAGCATGTGGCACACACCTCTGTAGATAGGCTGCTGCTGAGCACAGGAGCCAGCTTCATTGTTATCTAGGAAAACCTGCATGTCTAGGGAGAATAATGTAGCTCTCTTGTACAGAGCGATTCATATGAAATACTCCTGGGATGTTTCTGCTGCCCTGTGTGTGCAACAGGCAGCAGCTTAAAAGGCTTAGTGGTTTGTCCGACTCAGGATGAACCTCGTTGCATGAGAGTCCCACTGACTAAGGATCGTCTAGAGAAGTCTCACTTGCTGTCTTCTCCCTTCTGGTCTCTGCAATGTTTTACAAACCCTTTACACAGGAATTAGTTTGAGATGTCAGGGTATATCTGGGTGCAAGGGTACTCACTTGGATCATACCACACGATTCCTGTATTCTGGGCACACACCACAGGACAAATAGAGAGCACAGGAAATGTAACAGTTTCTTACCCACCAAATTCCTGCATCATTAATCAGCTGAATGTCAGGTAGTAACTAATGTGATCACTCTATGTTGGGTCATTACTGGCCTAATTTTCAGAAATGATGAAAAGAATTCTCTGAAGTAGAGTGAAAATAAGGGTGAGGGGAAAAGATTTAACTTTTTTTTTTTTAAACTGAGACACTTAGAGCATCTGAAAAATCTGTCAGTCGTGTCTAGTCCAGAAAAATGTGGTACAAACAACATGGATACTGAATAACTTCTTGGAGGAAAGAAATTGCAGTGGTGCAAGACTATCTGCAAATCCCCTACAAACTAGGGAAGAAATTAAATTACTCATCTTCACCTAATGGCTAAAATATTGTGAAGAGCTGGAGAGACATATTATATATATCCTCTCTTCAAACTCCAAACCTTCTTGTTAGAGCTATTCAGTTGGGTTTGTCCATGGTCCTATTAGCTTCTGGAGCAAATGCAAGGCACGTACTATGAGGTTACTCATGTTTTTGCATATCTATTATTCAAACAAGTTTTCTGGTTTTAATATACTTCATGAACTTGCAGTTATTGAGGAACTCCTCTACCATTGGATTAATTGCCATATGTGTTGCTCAAAGATACTGCAGGGTTTTTTTTTAATACAAGGTCATATTTCAAACCTTTTGGTCCCTTAATGCATTCAGTTTTGAATTCTATTGTGAATCTGAGCTTCCAAACAACCTTGCTGATCTTGCTGAGGCTGCTTTTGGACAGACACAGCGAATGAAACTGCTGAGTTCTGCTGTCAGGGAGGAAACATTTTGCAAATATATTGGTTTTCACAAGGTTGTGAAGGCTCTTAAAAGCTCACCTAAATGTGTATTTAATGATACCAGTAAGTGTTTTCTCATTTACTTTGAAGTTTCTGTATTTGCAGTCAAATACAAAGAAATGCTCTGTAGAGCTCCCATCAGACAAACCGGGAATGTTCTCAAGCTGGTTTTATCTGCAAACACCACCACACCACCTTCAACCCCCAAAAAAACAGTAGAGAGGGAGGAAGAAGGGATTGAAAATACTCCAGGTGTTGCCTGGGAGTGGAGAAAGGGAGGAGAGAGTGCTGGGTGCCAGGGGAAGATCTATGGACAGGAGTCTCCACAGCAGTGCTGGGAGGGGCAGCCCAGAGCGTGGGGCAGTGGGTAGGGAGGCAGAGCACACACCCATCCACTGCCCTGCTACCTACTCTGGGAAAAATGAAGCTAGCCTGCAAATTTCAGCAGCTGCAGATTCAGCCTGTAAGGTGAAATTTATGTTGAAGTTAGCACAGACTACAGATGATGATCTCCACTCCCATATCCTTTTGCTGTCTAAATTTTAAATCCACTCTCTGCAGAAAATAGGTATCTTAGTTACATTACAGATACTAGATCATTGGTGATAAGAAATTAAAGCATGTAAGACCATTTTTTAATGCTTGAATTTTTTTAAGAAAAAGCCTTCTCAAGGGCTATGATATATTTTTAAACTGGAAGTGGTGTGTTAAGCTATACCATTTGTCATAATTATTGTCATAATTATCCATCTAAAATTATCCACCAGAGTGTAGATCATGTGTTCTTAAAGGGTTTGCATGTTGTGCCAGGGTTCTGAAATGGGCAGGACCTGATTAGTGCTTCCCCTGAGTTCAGTGTCTTCAGTCTCCTTGTGACTGGCTCTTTGGATGGGGAAGAAGAGGCCAGGGGTTCCATAAACGAGGAGCCAGAGGACAGGCACGGAGGCTGGGCAGTAAAGCAGGGCTATGCGTCACGGCAGTCTCCCCGCTGCTGGCAGGAGGCCAGCAGCTAACAGGTCTGAGCATCAGGTCAGAGAGCAGACCCAAGGGACAGTCTGTTCAGAGGCAATTACTTGAAAACAGCTCAAGGAGACTGTTAGAATAAGCTAAAGTGCCAGGACAGGATGGGTACTCCAAAGATGGAAGCTAAAGGAACTATCTCCCCTGCGGTGTTGGGCAGCACTAGTGTACTCTCGTGTGACTCTCATATACTGCTGTTGATGTTCCTAATCTGACTGTACCTGATCTCCCTGTTAACACACACACACGTAAAGGCACAACGTACAAGTCCCCCAAACTGTTTTGGAAGCTTCTGACTGCAGGCAAACACACAACTCAATCTGGCAATTGAATCATACGATCAAATCCGCTCTGAATGAGTCAGCAAGAATTGATGCAGGTCATGGGCAAGGAGCGGATGCTCCTTCTTGATGTAAGACAAGGTTGGGAAATGTGCTGCTGTGCTGTCATCGGTGCATGAAAATGGAAGTGTGGTGCCTTGATGCAGAAAGCCAACAGGAGTAACCGAGTTGTGAATATCAGGTGTGTGCTCAAGGTTAGATCAAATAGCCACTGCAAGGAGAAACCACTGTTATTTCCAACTAGCAGCTCCACAAACTGAATGAAAAGCTGTTTAGCACAGCAGTAATCTTTCCAGAACCCTTCCTTGTTTGCTTAAACTATGGGTGTGTATGAATATCTGATACTAGAGTCAACCACAGAGCACTACAAAAAATGCTGCTCATCTGACCAGGGCTGGCAGGTGGCATAAGTTTATAAAGCAATAACCACGCGACATTTTCTTTCTGTGCCTTGTAATGACTTATTTCACCTTGTGAAAAATGACGGTACCAAGCACGCTATTTATCTGAGGAAATACAGCAGTGCATGAGCATCGTCCAATCTGCTAGGTAACTGCTGCACCTCAAAAGGCATCACAGCAGCACCCAATAGGCTTTAGCAGAGCAGTGGAGAGACGAGTCAGAGGTGTGCAATGCACAGAATGCAGAATTGGAAAATCTCTCACAAGCACAAAGACCATAATCTACTTCCCAGTGTGTCACGGGGAGAACAGAGGGCCTGTGGCTCTAGAACGCTCCTGACAGCCTATTTCTCTCTGTCAAAGACTGTAACGGCTCAGAAGGAATGAACATCAATTGCTTCCAAGGGAGATGTGTAAAAGATAATGTATGTTGCCTTTTTGGCAGCAAAGATTCACCAGATGATAGTGCCTTGGAGGCTTTATTACTTGTGACCTTCACACAGGACCGAATACTTCTTATTTTCTGAATAATTTCAGCCTGTGGATATAGCATTTAATGGTCTTGCTAGCAGCAGAAAAATAAAGTCACACCTTCCTTGAGAAAAAGAGGTTTAGGAAGAAAAGTGTAAATGGTTACATCCAGATGGTGTAGAAAATTTATGGCTGTGCACACGGAAAAGGCTGCAAAGATGACTAAAAGTACCTTCTTATGGAGCCAAGCTCCTAAATCAACTCTAAAATTTATTACAAATATGATTATCAAGTACACCAGGTAGTCCAAAGAAACATCACCTAGAGGCAAAACCTGTAGCTTCGTAAACACTGAAAATAAAAAGTTTAAGGCTTGCTAATATTTTTTAGAATGAAAATATGAACAGAGTAATCCTGGCAATAGGACTAATTGAACTAGTTTATGGTAATTCCATAGGCTTTGAAACTACCAGCTCTGAACTTTCCCAACCTAATTTTTTTTTAAATATTCTTCTAAGTTCCCACTTGATTTTTCAGACTTAATTTGATTTAGTTGAATAAATGTACTAAGTAAACATTCTCTCTTACCCAACAGAGGAATTGCAGTGGTCAAAAGGCTGTTTAGAAGTATAACAAACTGGTTCCATATGTTGGCCAATACATTCCATCAGTGCATCAATCTGGCTTTAACATTAGGAACAAATAAAATACTCCTTTTTAAACACAAATTATACCAGCTGATCTGAATACATTTAGTGTTAGTTGACATGATTTCAGTTTGCTCTCTCAGGGAAAAAGGGAACACAAACTGTGTTACTCCTGAACGTAATGCTTATTTTCCTGTAGCAGCCCTATGTGGTTCAAGTATATGGGACAGTGTTTCAGTTTTACTTAGGCACTTCTAGTAAAATATCCAGAAGGCTTAGTAAATACAAATCAGCTACCTTTAGTGTTCTTGCTTCTGTTTAAACTTCCTCCAACACAATGCTACCAAAGCTAAGTCAGTAATCATAAATCCTGTTAGAACTGCCATGTACAAATATACATACTCACTATAGATGAAGTTTATTCTCAACAAGTTTTTCCAGTATGACCAGACCCAATACAGTAAACACCAGGCTTACAATCAAAATTGTATTTCTTTCTGGTTTACACAACTGAGTTTCTGCACTGTTGGAATGAATTTTTGAGACTTGATGGGACAAATAGAGTTGTTTTTTTCTTTCAAGAAAAGCTTTCTGTCTTCATCTCTCACAACAATACATACAATGACTTTTCTGCCTGAGCTTTAAGAAAGGTATTTCAAGAGTCAAAGCAGTTCAGTTCCTACTCTGCTTTTCAAACAGCTGTTGAAAATTTGCTGAACTGTAGCGGTACACATTGAAATAAAAATCCCTTTTAGTTTCCATTCATCTTAGCAGAAGAGCAACAGTGGTTTAGCAACTAGAAGATACGTGCAGTGACTAAACATACTTCAGTCTGCGTGCCTTTCTTCAGAAGAAAAGTCTGAATATGTTACAGGGAAAATGGAAAGTGCTTATTATTTAAGTAAAAAGTTGAACACGAATCGCAAGACCATAGCAAAGTGAAAAAATGCTCATGGCTAGTGTTAGTAACAGTGCCTTCTTGAAGTCTGAGCTCACAGTTACCTCGGCTGTTTAATCGTGGTGCAAGAGAAACAGGGCAAAGTACAAGTCTCACAGTTAGGCAATTGTCATTGGAAGCTTCACCTACATCAGTGGTGATGCTTTTTCTTTGTTCTGCACTATTAGCCATTGTCAGCTCGGGTAACGGATATATCTATTATGCTGCAAACCAGCAGAGCAATATAATGACAATTCCTGGACCACTTATAAGCAGACTACTATCTAATGTACAAAAGGGGTATTAATTTATTTTCTGTAGCATTAACTGTGGCCAATTTAATAAGAAAATGGCCTCTATACATCATTTCTTGAGACCTGGCTCAGTGATCTGCTCCTCCGTCTTAGGATGTGGAGTAACGCTTTTTTGCTATATTTGCATGTGAGGTATTTCAGAACCATAACAATGCCTTGTGTTCTTGTTACTCCACTGATCTGCTATGATTGTGATTTTTTAGCAATAATCACTCTTTTGAAACCCCAGTGTGATTATTTCAGTGGTAACATATCTGAAGTTTGAAAAATCTTAACAGCTTCACAAGGAAACAATTTGAGCACTGAGTATTTCCTAACAAGAAAGAAGTAGCTAACAGCAGCAAATTATCTGGCTTTGCAGAAAACAGTTTTACCCTTGATGATTCAAAATGGATGTCTTGAAGGACTTTTTGGTGGAAAAACATCCACGTTTAGATTATCTAAAGTTCCCTCCTGTTCCTTCTTTCGTGCGTGTTCCAAAAATTTCTGAGCATTTCTTCAGCAAAGCATTCTTTAACGTTTTGTTTTCTCAGAAAAGCTAGTTATCAAGTTATCCCTTTCTTTTCTGGACAAAACATTTTTATTACAGTTAATGTATCTTCAATTCAGGGAAGCACTTATGAATAAACTTGCCAAAAGATACTAAATAAATCATCCCCATCTAATTCCAAATGTATGCTTAATGTCTTTTACAGTCCCTGAAATTCCCATGTAACTACTTTTTGACATGTTTCACATATATTCTATTTTTCCTATATGTAGCATATAAAATCAAAGCAAACACAATGTTTTAAACACAGGGCATATTTGTGGGTGGCTGAGGGGGAAAAAAAAAAAAAGAAATCTCTATTTTTGCTCACACAATTGAGTTTGCCCATTTTCAGTTTCTTTTCCTTCAAAAAGTACACTCCAATTTGCAGGACGAAAAACTCCATAAACTGTAACCTCTGGGAAATTTCTTCTCTGATAGCATCTGAAGCTTCTTGCTGCCATCATTGGTGGAAGGATTTTGTGATGCATTTTAAATCAAAAGTTCTCATGAAAAGTTGTCTGAATAAAGCAGTTCAGATGGACTGCCTAATGTACGAATCCACAGCAGTCATCACAGACCTGCCTGGGTATCTCCGAAGATGTCAGTGATTATGAAGTCTCCAGTTCCAGAAATTTCTTTGAAAAAGTAGGAAATGCAGTTTTTGCAGCCTAGTGAGGTTTCTTTAAGATCTTTTTTCCCTGAGGCAACATTTCTTATAACTCCACAGAAGTCTGAAAACACTCTGTAACTCATTAAGCAGATGAACCTCATTTTCTGCAGTCAAAACAAACATATTAGTTCCAAGACAACCGCTACTCTCCATAGGCTGAAGATGCATTAAGCTTACATTTAAAACAGGTGTTAATAGTATGAAAACCCCAGCACATTCTGATGGACTCACTCTTCCCCCTGGGAACTATTCATTATGTATAGAAGTGGCTCTTTAACACATGCATTACCTACCTACTTCTAACTACCAATGAGCTGGACTTCCTGGTAAAATCATGGCTGATCCTTCTGCAATGGAGAAGGTGCTTCTCTTCAAATCTTCTGCTAGAAGTCTCATTCACACTCACATAAAACCAGCTGGATGTTAGAACCCAGATCTTGAGATCTCTGAAAACTCGCTTGGGTATTGCAAAGCAAATAGGCACCCAATCAATGAGAAAATCACCCAGTGAGGACACCAAAACCTATGAGAAGATAATTTCCATTTCAGAGATCTGATATGAACTCCCACTAGATCCCTGTTGCAATGTGCTTTTAAGTAACAGAGAAGATTTAGGGAGATTCCTGCAACTTGCCACAAAATGTATACGGAAACCTGTATACAAAACCCATAAACTTAATATATACCTGTTTAGTTCCTTTTATAAGCTGAATATTCTATATTTATCTTATTTTTGTAGTTGAAGGAGAATGAAAATTTGATTGTAACAAACCACCAAGTCAAGGTTTGGTGAGTTACCTTGATGACAGATGAATGCAGGTAGCTCGTCTACATCTGTCTGCTCTCATGTATGTATCTCTTTCCTAACCCAGCTGTGATACCTAAACACACTTAAAAAGATCTTTGACTGTCTTCCCTTAAACTTAAGTATCTGACAGAATGCTCTGTGGCTAACATATAACACCACCCTCATAAGGAAAAGAAATTCTCAAGATAGTAGTATCGAAACTCAAATACCTTTAGCTTCTCTGCACGTCCCTGTATTTTGTCATGAATGAGGTTTAATTAAATAGACATTCCTGAGTTTGTCAAAAGTTGGGGTTTTTTTTTTTTCCCCTAGTTGTTGTTATCCCTTGTACATTAGCATTGTTAAGAAAGCCAATTAAATTTTGCATCAGAAAACAAATTTCACAGATCCTGTATTTGGCAATGACTGTTCTGGCCACTGACTGTACCGGAGCAGGTGTCACTGGGCACAATAGATAGATTTAAAATGATGGTTCTTTTCGCTTCTTAAATAAGTTGAAGTCAACATTTTGGGCTTAGGCTCAACATTAAACAAGACATAAAATTAAGGCAGCTCCACTGAAATTTTGCCATAAGATAAAAGCATCTTAGAGCCAAATACCTGCCACAGCTCTTAAAACAGCAAAATAAGCAAACCTTCACAAGCATGCTTCTAATTACCTACTTTACTGTTTGTTTTGACTTCTCCAGAAGGAGAAGAAATCATTATTTTAAATTGCTCTATTTTGAAGCTCTGAATTTACGTGTCTCTGAATTTGGGCAACTGCATAAGCTAGGCAGGCTTGTTCAAACATTTTCCTCATTACCAGAGTGATCATCCCCTCTTAAATGTTGACAGAATCAGTGAATTTCATCTGCCCGTTATTCATTGTATACATAATGCTAGTTAAAATTAACACTGACACTGGCTTGCAGCTTGTCCTTTACCACTTACATGCAAGGCTGTCAGTTCTTCACATTAAGATACATTTACTCTTTTCAAAACCACATTCAGGCTGACTACTAATTCTACAGCCCTTGACTTCATAGGCAGTATAAACTTTTAAATGGTAATTGAGTCATCTTTTGATGAGCTGAAAGGGAGAGCAAAGTATGATGTTGCCAACGGTGTGCTTGTTTGCTCAGCAGTAAAGTTTATGGAGTACTGCTTTATTCAGACAAATTATTAGGCTCAGTACAGGTGGTAGGTGGATGACACACAGGCATGATGTACAGAAAATCCATACCCATTATCCAGCACCGTCTTCTAGCCTTGAGATCTGTGAATTTACAGCTGACTTTGGAGCTATGGCCGACAGTGACATTCAGCATGGAGTCTGTGTCACTCCCACTGTGCAGGGCATAAAACTCACAAGCAGAAAAGGTTGGCAGGAGGATCCATTCCTTCTTTTTTTTTTTTTTTTTTTAATAACTATTAAAACTTCTGACACACCAGGGGTTTTTTTGACGATGTTGCTATTAGGAGTACAAGTGGAGAAATGAGATGGTTTTCTACATGTCCCCTTGCTGCAAGGACCATATTCTCTATTGCCACAGTGAATTACATGAGCTACTTATTCCTTCATTTGTAAACCGAGTATGTCTAGATCATTTGTAAGTCAACAGTGCTGTATTTGCTGCCAGCTTTTTCTATCAATGACATAGCCACTGCTGAAAAACATCCTGGGGCAGTCCATTTACTAAGTCTTCCATTTCCAATTTGAAATACTACTTGCATTAAGGCTTTTCACATCATGTATTGTCTACTGATTTTTTTCTGATCCATCTTTTGAGTGTCACCAAAAGTGTCTGAAACTTAGAAATTGAATTAGAAAGTGCTTCTCCTTTCTCACTTGACTTTAGTGCTTAAAGCGGCTGAAAGCCTGAGTGCCTCTTTCAGTCTAACATAGATTTTGTGTAGACACTGTACTTCTTTCTTCAGATGGTCTTTATTTCCTGTTTTAAATAAAAGGCAAGAGGATGAAGTATGATTTAAACCTTATCAGCAGATTCAAACTTTCTTAAATGTGAACGTAGCTCATTCTATGCTTCTTTAAGAGATTAACTTTCACCACCTGTGAGGCACTCGCACAGTGCTGAACCTCTGAAAATCTGCCACTCCTATACAGATTCTGATAACGCTATCAGATCAGGATTCAGGATTCTGTCTTCTGCTGTTAAAACTTCTATCAAAAAACAGGGTAGAGGAGAAATACTAACTCTAAGAAAAAGGTTTCAGACTGGTGAGGCTATGTTTAAATTAACAGGATTGTGCTGACTTTATTCAAAAGTGATGGTTTGGTTCTCCACTATTTTCCATTTTTAAAATATATCCAACTTAGACTTAACCATCTAATAGTTTTTGGATTAACTGCTAAATCCTCAGATGGCACTACCTGGCGAACATATAGCATATAGTTCCTCCTTACGTAGTACTTGATAGACCCGGTTTCTCTGGTCTGAGAAATTTGGCTCACTGTCTCTTGCTTTTATATATTGTGCTGTACTTTATAATCCTCACTTATCCTCAAGAGCCTTGATGCCAAATTTGGTGCTAGAGCTCCCAAGAGAATGACACCGCTTCAGATTCTGCCTCGGCTGGTTTCACCTCATGAATCAAGGAACTGAATGGTTATAACACCTTTTATTTCCTTGGATTTCACATACTCCAGATGACAGGAATCATTTTCAAAAGGCACAGTAAAGGGTAGAACCTATTCAAACGTGACTCGCACGTGCTTTTCTGTCCCCCAAAATGTGTTTCTGAATGATGTATAGTTCTAAATTCCTTTTAAACAAAATGTCCCTCAAACTCCTGCTGTGGGATCCTGAAACTATCAGGCCCTTGCTGTATACAAAAAAACTGTATTCCTCTGACATCTTCATTTCTTTTCTTCTGCTAAGATTAAAAAGAAATATATAAAAGAACATGCTCTTCTATGTTTTCTCTATAATGTCATTTATCTTATTCTGATTCTTCTGACAGCTTGTAATGCTTCCAGAGCTTACATTTCAAAGAACATTTCAGCGGTTCAATCTCCTTGTGGGTGCCATGGTCTGGCCTCAATTCACCCAGCTGAAACATGGCCAAGTGTTTTGAGGAGCAGCAGAGATTTATTTCAGAAGAGCTAAAGGTGGAATAAGCAGTATCAGGCTGCCTCTCCCTTCAGCAGCTCTGTAAGGTTGGGCTTAGCTCTTCTGAAGTTTCCTAGCTGAGTCTGGCCACGGGTTGCACTGAACATGTTCTAATACCAAAGCACCATTTTCTCAGCTTCTGTTGAGGCAGCCTTATCAGCTTCTGAGAATCAAATCCCTCAATGGCAGAGAGGAAAACATTTTGGAAACCTTCATCGTCCCTTCTCTCTTCCTGGAATGAGAGAAAGCACAAGGAGTACTAGCAGCAGCAAATGACACATTCAGGGTTGTTCAGTGTAATTGAGGGCAAGATCCTTGTTACGCCTAGAAAATCACAGAGCACAATAGAAATGTTCTTCAGAACCG
Source organism: Todiramphus chloris collaris (assembly GCA_025345505.1). Lineage (NCBI taxonomy): Eukaryota > Metazoa > Chordata > Aves > Coraciiformes > Alcedinidae > Todiramphus > Todiramphus chloris. The sequence goes on along the minus strand of JANVCC010000127.1, from coordinate 6,145,225 downwards.
AAACAGAAATTAACTTACCATCCTTACTTTTCTAATAGATGGCAGTCTGTGCATCTGATTAAAGTTAATATTAAAAAAAATTGTGTTTGAAAGCACATGGATACATCATTTATAGTTATTGCTCAACAACTTGAATGATCCTAAAGATGTCATCAAGAAAGTGGTAAGAAATTTAACTTGTTCTACCACTAATTAAACTGTTTAGTGCAGAGATCAGCATAAATAAGGAATTAGCAAACAACGATGTGAGCAGAGGATGATTTGTAACATCAGCACATTGATGCACTGGGCTCAGATACTGTAATTTGATTGGCAGCGCTTTATTAAGTTTTGGCAGCATTTAAGTAGACTGGAAGTGCTGTTATGAAGCTCAAGCACATTAATCCAAGCTCCAGCTCTCGTTAATACTGATGAGTGAAAGCAGTTAATTGAATTATGTATGAAGTACTGCTGATTAAATAATATTTCACTCCTTGCTATAGAATTAACTCTGCTTTATTAACAGCCACTGTTGTCTCTAATAGTGAATGTCAGAAGGACCTTTTCTCAGCCATCAACTTTTTTTTTTTCTTAAACCATCTGTTCAGGTTGCTTCTGTATGTACCCAGCTATTCCTACTTGTACTGGCCTTTGAAAGAAATAATATTTTGCTTTTCCCAAATGTTGGTGTGAAACTGGAAAATTTTACGCCCTTGGAGGAAAAGCTTCAACAAAGCTTTTAGTTAATTTTTCTCATTGGCAAAGATTCTACAGATTACATAAACACGTACTTTTGACTGATGTCATCTTAAAAATGAAATATAACATTGACTGACTATTTTTATTCTACTTTGTTACTAATTTCTGCTTTCTGCCTTTTTCTACTGTTTTCAAGTATCGCACATAAAATGAAGGACACACTGCTAATGAGAGAGAGAAAGGAAAAATCCAGAACACAGAATCTCAGGTTACAAATAAGTTGTAAAGCAGGACTTGAGAAAATAAACTAATACCCTTTCAGGAACTCCACTGAGCAACTCTAAGAATTACTGTCCTCACCAATTGGCAGATGTTTACAATTAATCTCAAAGACAAGACACCTGAAAGAGTTCTCAGCTATTTCGCTGTTCAAAGACAACATGACAAAAGCTAATTAGGATGGTGGCAATGGTTTAAAAACAACAAAAAAAGCCTCAACATTGGCAAGACACAAGGGTTATTCCTGGACTGTGTTGTCAGAAGGCCAGATCTCAGTGTTCTTTCATCCTTTGCTAAGAAGTGCTACGAGTTGGCAAAACATACTGAAATTACGTTCACTGATGTTTGGCACTAAGATATATAGTAAAGAACATAGTATGCGAAGTATATAAAGTCACAAGCTTCTATAGTTATAAATAATAATAATAATAAGCATTTTTAAACTATGCCATGTTGGGGGTCTGACAAAGGACTGCTATTTTATTTTCAACACAGAGGATGCAGAGCCTTTTCATGCTCAGCCTTGAAATATTCTAAGCAGCAGCTTTCTGGTAATGGTCCCATTCCTGGTCATATGTAAGAGTTTTTCAGTGAAATGACATGAAATGCTGTGGTGCACCAGTGACAGAATACAGAAAACATATTTCAATAGTAGAGATCAAGGACTTTAATACCTACCAAAACACAGAAATACAGTATTTTCACTAGTCCATATTATTTTGTAATCCATTTATTTCATAAAAACAACTGAGGAACAGCCTTTTAAAAGTGTCTTTGGAGAATAGAGAGCCCAGAGCAAGTACCCTTTTTATAGATTTATCATGACTTTTTATTTTTATTTACATTGCTTACACTTGTGTGTCCCCAGAAAAATCATTTTTATAATTAACTTGATGTTATAATCAGAAACAGTGAAGAAAATGCTTATAAAATGTTGTTTAATGAAAGTGAATCAGATATTTCTTAATTCAAACTACAAGAATACCACCAGTTAGGATCAGAGGGTACAGCAAGACTTCTAATTAAGGTTATTCATTACTTTGACATGATTTTCCCCTTGGTATTCTTTTAATTGCAATGTTCTAAAACAAAATTTCAAGAATGCAAATACTGTATTTGAGACCCTGTTTCATGATAGGAGTTTATATCTTGATATTGAGATGTCTTTTACAAAGGTATAATGATAACAGTGACCTGCACATACAGTTATGAATAATGGAAATGGTCTGTGGATGGAGCACTGAACTCCCAGAACATCTGAATTCCTTCCTATTTACCTATGAAGTCTTGTACAACTTGTATCACAGAGGCATGGAACTGATACGCCTGTTTGAAGCAATTCCTTTCTCATGGGGGGATAAGACTTAGCCTTGTGTTAGGACTGTTGCAAAGATTTATGAGAGGGAGGTAAAAACAGTTGAATCTAATCTGAGCTAGGGGCACATTTCTCTTAACTCAGTGAAACTCAGAAGGACTTACTATGCAAGTCTTTCAAAAAAGAGAGGGGTGTCCATAACCTTGGCTAGCTTGCAAGACAGGATTAATCTTGATTTTAATTCTGCTTAATTATGATGGTGCTGTAGCCAGACTAAAATGAAAAATCAGGCTTTACAGAGCTGTAAAAGACAAAGTATACTAATCATCAGATGATAGGAGGTGCCTCTCTGATACCACTGATTCTTCCTGTATTTTGAAGGATGGATTCAACAAACCCAGAACACAGACCAAAGGCAAACATACAGAAACTAGAGCTAAAATACTATTTGTTCTTCAAGTTAGCATCTGACTCACTTTGCCACTGCAAAGTTAATTTCTTTTGCTTTGGTAAGTATTTTGAGGAGAGCAGAGCTCTCTGAAGAGCAAAGAGACTAGATGATGCAATAATTTTACCTTCAAAGTGCATTCCCTGTTACTTGGGGGTGAAGACTTTCAACACCAAGAACCATTGGCTACGGCCATGTGAAAATGCAAGAAATAGTTACTAACAGAGGCTGGAAGAGTGTATGGCCATAGAAGGTCCAGCTGGAATTTTGAACTGCCTATGAAAATATTGATTTCAGAGTCACAGACTGAGGAACGGATGAGGAGGAGGCTGGTAGCCATCTGTGGAGGAAGCTTTGCTTGTTTGTCATGGGTTCCAAAGATCATGAAGTGCTGTTGAGGATGCCAGCTGGCCTGCTGCCATGAGGCTTCACTGTTCCATCAAACAATCTCTGGGAAGCTTGCCCATGAAATCATAGCATATATCCCAAAACAAGTACCGCTTGATATTTCTTCACTCTGAAAGCTGATGAGAAGCAGATTTTCTTTCCAAAGCTGACTTCTGGGGCTTCTCCTGACTGGTTGTGTTGTGGGCATGGCAGGGTGAGTCCCAGAAGAGTTGTTGACAGTAGTACTAGAAGTGTCACTAGCAGTGACTTGATGACTTTCATCCAATGTTTTTTGGCTTGCCTTCATGAAACGACCCATTCCAGAGGCTGTGGCTTAAGTGTATCTACTGATTTACATTGTTTTCCAGATCCTGCAATCTCCTCAGTACTGTGAGGACAGGTGATAGTTTCTCTTGTTGACACTTACCTTTCTTTTCTCTCAGTCAAATAGGCCTGTTTCTCCCACAGAGGGAAATGGGACCTTCTTTCTTGGAGAAAACTACATTTTGAGGCTCACTATCTGTTCTTTACTCCTACAGTCACATTTAACACTGGTGAATTCTCCAGATATGCTCCAGATAGTTCACTGCTGAACTAACCAGATATGAAGGGGCTCATAACTAAGCTAAATGCATTGGGGTTTTTTTCCTCCATTCTATACTTTGAAGAAAGTTACTGGAAAAGTCTCAGTGTAAACAAGCAGAGGGCCCTGGTGTAGGCAGCTTGGCTTGAACCAGTTGATTTGGGGCAGTATTGACAAATTAGTTTCAAGAAAACCAAGTGGCAGGAAACCAGACATTAAGAACTGTATTATTTTGTGATGAAGCCATGACAGTGCAAAACCACTACTGAGAATATGATTACAGTGATATGAAATACTCACAGGCTGCCATCACTGGTGCCTTGAATATCTCAACTCTCCTTAAGTACTTCTAATACCGTATCTTGTTATGTGCACTGAATGGCAATATCATGCAGACCCGAGAAACAAAGAGGTCTCTGGAAACCTAAAACATGAAAGAAGATAGTTCCTGCTTCTGGACATCCCAAAAGCTTTGGGATACTTTTACAGCAAAGGAATTCTTCTTTCATTTTATTTAGATATTTATAATTGACCTGAAAATGGAGATTAGAACAGGAGCTAAATATCAGTCTTACACAATTACACATAACGTGTACCTACCAACAAAAGGGTAGTCATTTTTACTGACAAATTTTTATTTTTATACCTCATATTAATATAATTTTGCCTGTGGTAGAACCCAAAAGCAACTTCCCACACCCAGATTATTCCCCACACCCTTTATACTGGGGTAAATCTGAAGGAAAAATTGTGAGGAGAGACTTAGTCCCACAGACTCTAAATTTAGAACAAGAAATACCTACAGAACACGGTGAACTCAGTAGGTGATTCATTTCCTGTTGAAGATGATTCCTAAAAGCTCAAGTATCTCCAGAAGGTCACTCCCACCTTCAGAAAACATACACAACAACTTATTTTTAGAGTTCTGTAGAAAGCCTTGCCCACACAGTAAATTGGACATATGGTCTTGGATTTAGCTGCCAGTTTTGTGAAAGTTAAAAAATTCTGGGCTTACTGTTTTTACTAAAGAAAATTTTCCATTTATTTCAGTCAAAGCAAAACCCAGTTTTGCATAAAACTATTGCTCATGGACCTAGCAAACTGATCTAAGTCTGCTGTTGACATTCTTATGCTTCTTTGTGGGTTGCTGATCCTCCTACAAGTACAGTCCTAACTTTAGATACAGCAGCTGGAAAGGATGCTGGATTGAGCACAGGCTAACTTGCATTGCTAAATCGGAGTGACAACAGTAACTCTTTTCCTCTCTGTTGCTGTCCCTTGCATGAGATGGATACGCTGTTCCTCTCTCCAAAACGGCCTATTCTGCCTTTGCTCCTGTTCTTCCTTAGCTCTAGGAGCTCTCTGTGGTGTCTGCACAGGAATACTGCAGTACTCATTAGGTTATAAATAAGAGAATCTAATACCCAAACTCCTATAATCTTTTTATCAAATTAATTACTTGCAGTACATTCAATACTAGAAATATGCACTAGATTTCTCATAGTGCCTAACTCTAAAATTGGGGTGTATTTTTGTAAGTGAAAGTAGAATTGGTCTGGCTTGTTTTTTGAGGGTTCAAAAACGCACGGTATGTTTGAAATTTAAAATTAGCTCAAATCCTCAAATCAACTATCACTGAAAACATTGGTTTGAACAGAGTACTCTAGATCATTTGCAAATGGCAATGTACAAGCTATTTTAAAATAATAATAACAACAGTATTATGAAGATATATGATGACAACTAGAGCCATGCATTGCATGTAGCCTGGTACCCATGCACGTTGAAGGTACAACAAAGAATACAGTTAAGAATTCTTTAGAAATAATGAGAAATAGGGTAAAAGTGCCAGAGATGTATGAAGTTTCCAAGATGACCCATCTTTTTGCATCCTAAAATAAGACAACAGGCTTTTCCCAGTATTGGTTGGCTGATATTAATGCAGAATTGTTTACCGTTATCCTGATTTCCTGTGGCTTATTTCTAGAAAGCCAATTTTTGAAAGGCCAAATCCCTTCAGAAAAATATTCATGTAAAAGTGTAAAATGTTAAAAACCATAAAAGAATGCATAAATAAGGTGACTGCCTCTCGACACGACAGTGCTGGAAAAAAAGGCTGTGCATCCCAGTAGTTGGTTCAGTCCTGAAAAGCAACAAAAATCAAACCAACCTGCAATTATTTGTGCATCTAAACGCAGGGATCTCGGCATTCAAGTAGCACTTTTTCCATCTCCACACATCATAAAAATCCACTAAATTAAGCTTTCTCTTGCAGTATAATTTACATCTGCTGTTCTTCAACTATTAGATTAATTTCTACCACAGATGTATTATTTCGTGCTGTTGTTACACAGCTTACATAAGGACTGCTGTAGATAAACATTTTGTATATCCAACATATGAGTATTAAACATGAAAAAAAGTTAAAACTCTCTGTAGTTATAGGTGTGTGCACACACATGCAGGTGTCTGAATGCACCCCAACTGGAAAGCCATCTAGTAAAGAAGATGGTTCTGAAAAGCCTGCTTGAAAATAAACCAGAACCCTAATATCAGCATGAACAGGACAATTATTTAAGATGTTAGAGGCTAGTGAAACAGTGCTGTGATCTTCTCTGGTCGCTGGTATTTTGGTCTGCACCACACAGTACCTGGGTCTGTCTGGAGGTTTTTGTTGTTTTAGGGGAAGGAAATATGAGCGCAGAATCTGATTGCTGCTTAATGCAATGCCTTAAGATACAGGTATTTCTGCTTTTTCTTCGGTACTAAGTTTTGTGGAGCTCCACCAGCCAGCTGAATGTCTCTGCTAAAGCAGTGGGGCTCTCAGGATGAAAAATCCAACTGAGCTCATGAAAAGGCTAAAGTTTGATCGCTGCTCTTAAGCTTACAGTGGAGAACAAATTTGGGTATTAGCTCAGACAATGAGGAGATGAAAATGTATTTGAGATTATGTCCACTCATAAGATGTAATTCTCTACATGTTTAAGTTACCTTCATGCAAAGTATGGCAGGGAGAGACTATAAAATAAAGGTGTTCTGTGAGAAGATTACCCATAGGCATTTGGAGGTGAGGCACAGTGTCGTCTCGGGTCACTGAACACATCCATCATGAAGCAGAGAGGCAAGTCAGGGAGTGAAAACACTGAATTTAGAGATTCTCTGAGTCTTGAATCTGGTTCTATTTGTTACACTTCTGCTGTAAAAGGAAAGTACTTCACTAAAATATGAACTTAGCTGCATGTTTAACACTACAATATGGACAACCCTTGTGCAGTTCAAGACAGTTTTAAGAGTCACATCAGTAAAAACTTTATCTCATAGTCAGAGGAGAATATGTACTGGGCTAGGCTGCCCAATGCAAGTTTCTGTCAGCAGATTCTATGAAAGCAAATATATCAAGCTGCAGAACTGGCCATTTGGAGGGAAAGCAGAGCTTTCCTTTACTGACACAAGACAGAAGTTCTCGTGTCAATCCTTTTGCCTTTAGGACAGAAAAGCATGATAAAAATGTTCATTTACTGACTCTGCCCAGGAATAGCAAACGGCAGGGCTTGTCTATAAAAGCACCAGAGTCACACAGACTGCAAAGAACCACCCAGCACTCCCCTCCTCCAGCCCACGCTCACAAACGTAATGTTTGCAGACAGGTCACGTTCCGAGATTTAGTGCAGTGTTTCTCTACAGGGGCAGATGTTACACAGAGGACAATACACTGTAGTTTAATACAGTTTGAGAAATGTGACAGTAGGTGTGTGACTGGTGAGCAAAAATACATCTTTAACACACTTGTGAAAATATTTTCTTATTAAAGTCAGCTGACATTATTCCAGCAGCTTTGAATTTAAGAGCCTGCAACAGAGAATCCTCACTTCTCCAATTATGAACAGCATGCACCACAAAATTCTCATTGTAAATATATGGCCCAGCAACAGTATTATGTACTAAGGAGCTGAAGGTGTCTTTATGTACATTATGCATGAAACCAAATGCAAACTCATATTGCAGAATAAGGTCAAGCAGGAAACTGAAAATTAAATGCCAGTAGCCCCTGCCAGTAACAGCTTCCTGAAGGGCACATTAGAAATAGTTTACCATAAAATTTCCCAGAAGCAGGCAAGAAACAAGAACATCTTTCACTTGAACCAATTTCTTCTGCCTATACTGCTTTAATGTTCTTTTAACTTCCTCTGGAATTTCCATTTACTATGTGGTAGCATTTGTGAGGCAGGGGGTAACTAGTACTTGAATTATTTATGCCACTTTTAACCCCTAAGAGAATAAAGAACACTCTTGCAGGGACTCAAGTTCTTACTTTAATATGACTTAGATCATCTGGAACTTTACAGTCAGAATTATGATGGTCTTCAGGCACTAAATGATACAGTAGGTGCCTTCTGGGATCTTATCTTCTTGCCTAAGTAAGCTGGATGCCCAATTCACAGAACCTTTTGGGAGAAACTGTGTATCTTATGTACTTAGCTCCTTTTCCTTGGCCAGTCGTTTGCATTTTAAAGTGCTTTGGTAGAGTCTGTAGATCTGATCATCAATCTTAAAAAGCCACTGGGACTTAAGAGTGCTAAACCAGTTCTGAAAGTGAAAACCATTAGGAAAAAAATTCTGCATTTCCAACGGGACTTTCAAAATCAAGAATTGTTCTTTATGAAACTGAGTAACTTTTTCATTTCTTTAGTATTTTATAATACTCATTTTATATTCTGGAGTTCCTTCACATCTATCTTTCTACTTAAAACACCACTAGATTGTACTTTTGATGCAAAAACTATGCAAACATAAAGTGCTTAGACACAAATAAACATAAATACTCATGACTTGATGTAACAAGCTGGGAGAATTTCTGTCTTCTACAACCATAACTTGTAGCTCTGTATCCTTCCTTAAGCATCTATCTGTGCCTGCCCAAGTGTACTATTAATTCAAAGAAGGCTGTGAAAAGAGTAGTTACAGAATCAGCAACAAAGGAGAAACAATGTTGAGACAGACAGAAACCTGAATACTATAGAAGAGCTTCATGTCTTTCAATTCAGTGCAGTTTTGCCACTCTAATTAATACTTTTCCTTTGGTCCTCTCCAGAATTCCACTGGGGTTCCACTGAGTTAGAGGTGTAGGACAAGTCATATCTCTGTGCAGAACTCCTACCTCATTTCACATCTCAACAAATACATAATGTTCATTTTAATCTTTTTTTTTTTTTTTTTTTTTTACTTAAACTAGGCATAGGAGCCACATGAAAAATAATGTCAAATATGTTGGGATACAGTAGTTGGAATTCTATCTGAAATTGAATTTGCACTGGACAACATTCTTAATTGGGAAACTAAATCCAAGCAGTCGACAGCGGCACAGAGTCAAGTCGGAGGTCTGTGGCTGGTGGTGTTCCCCAGGGATCAGTACTGGGTCCAGTTTAGTTCAGTAACTTCAACAACCTGGATGAAGGGATAGAGTGTACCCTCAGCAAGTTCACTGATGATCTGAAACTGGGAGGGATGGCTGACACACCAGAAAGGTGTGCTGCTATCCAAAGAGATCTGGACAGGCTGGAGAGCTGGGTGAAGGTGAACCTCATGAAGTTCAATGAGGACATGTGTAGAGTCCTGCATCTGGGGAGGAATAACACCAGGCACCAGTACAGGTTAGGGGTCGTCCTGCTGGAAAGCAGAACCACTGAGAGAGACCTTGGAGTCCTAGTGGATAGTAAGTTATCCATAGGACAGGAATGTGCTCTTGTGGCGAGGAAAGCCAGTGGCATCCTTGGTTGCATTAAGAAAACTGTCCAGCAGGTCTAGGGAGGTTCTCCTCCCCCTCTACTCTGCCCTAGTGAGACCACACCTGGAATACTGTATACAGTTTTGGGCTCCCCAATTTAAGAGAGGCAGAGATCTACTGGAGAGAGTCCAACAGAGAGCTACTAAGATGATTAAGGGACTTGAGCATCTCTGCTATGAAGAAAGACTGAGAGAACTGGGGTGCTTAGTCTTGAGAGGAAAAGACAGAGGGGATCTTATTAATGTCTATAAGTATCTGAAGGGTGGATGTCAAATGGAAAGAGCCAATCTCTTCTCTTTAGTGCCCAGTAATAGGACAAGGAATAATGGGTATAAATTTGGGCATAGAAGGTTCCACCTCAACATAAGGAGAAGGTTCTTTACTGTGAGGGTGACAGAGCACTGGAAAAGGCTGTCCAGAGAGGTTGTGGAGTCTCCTTCTCTGGAGATTTTCAAAACCCACCTGGATGCATTCCTGTGTCCTCTGCCCTGGGTGATCCTGCTCTGGATATGGGGTAGGACTTGATGATCTCTGGAGGTCCATTCCAAACCCTAACATTCTAGGATTCTATGACATTGAGAATAACATGACTGTGGCCCTGAGGCAGAGCCTGTCCAAGTCAAGTGGGAGGGCTTCCAATTGATTTTACCAGGCTCTGAGTGAGGCACCATCTTCTTACTACTATACTGTCTAGAACTAAAAAGCCACAAGTCCTGCCACAAAGCAATAAGCCCATAAACATGAAATTACAATGAGCAATAAAATCTTGAGAGACTAGTTTCTCTATTACTTTAATTTATACTCCTGTTAACCAATTTTAAATGCACATTAAAATACCGGGTAATTCTAAAGATGTCAGTACGTGGATAATAGAGCCTGCCAAGGCTGTGCAGTGTAACTGTTTCAGCCATATCCTATTAGACTTCAGTCAGTTATTTCTTCTTTATTTTAAGAAAGCTTAATTTAAGACTAGGGAAAAAAAAAGCTATTTGAAGATGCCCAACTGCTGGTTAGGAAAAGCAAAGTGGAATCAGAGCTGACTCCTGGAAATGGCCCGACATGCAGCTGAGAATGAGTACTCTGTAGTCATGGGCTGTGTGGCCTAGCTTGAAAATACAGAGAGGTATACTACCCGAGATGTTTTCTCCTGTGTCATATGCTGTATTCTCTAGAGTCATACAGGACAGATAAATCCTGCAGTTCTAAATCAGGGAATTAGCCATAGTTCCTATCTGCGTGTTGAAGGGCAGCTGATCCGTGACGTGGCTTTAACTGCACCTGAGATTTGAAGGAGTAGCTCCTCCCAGAACTTGAGCATCCTATCCATCCTATACCTGATAGTGCTATGGTAACACCAGCATGAGCCCAGGTACAAAGATTTATACCTCCTATTCAGCCCCTCCCCTGCATGAGAAGCAAAGGATACAGTGTTAAAACACGCTACCCTCAAAACACACATTATTAAAACAATTGCAGTGTAAACACTCTAGAAAAAGAGATGGAGGCTACACTGCATGGCTGAGTAAATAAGTAATTTTACTCCAGTCAAAGAAGCTGGGAAGCAATGGTTTTAAATAAAACCATTGTAAAAGGAATAAAATCTTGTAAATATCAATTTAGTATTTTTTTTAAGGAATCAGATTCTGATGTCCTTATTTAAGGGACTTTTCTCAGCAACTAATTCCTACTCTTTTCAGTGGGACCTATTTTCAGACAAAAGTAATAACCTAGGATTTTCCAAACTGGTGGCGGCTGGCTTTTGTAGAGGCTACTTCAGCCAGACTTGCTTTCTAGTTATTTTACTGTAGAAATAAAGTAACAGCTGGATTTCAGAGATATTACTAAGCGCAGTGTGACCAAAGTATTTCTTGTAAGCAAGGAAGAGGAATTCCATCTCCTCACCATCTGAGATGTCACCGTTTAAATGCTAGTGCTTTCCACCCTCTGCGTTTGTTTTTAAACAGAAACACAGTGGCTGTGCAACTGGCTATTCCTTGGTCTGCACACATCCAACCTTCTTCTTTCCTCACTTCTGATGTTATAGTATGAGATAATGCCAAAATTTCACTGCTAATAATCATGAAACATCCTCCAGCTCTATTAAAACGAGCCTTTGAAATGGATAATCTGGTAATGCACACGAAGGACGTATGCCAAGTCCACGGTGCCCGTCCTGTGGCCTACTGTTGCTTCTCTGTTGGGGCAGCTGTAACCACTTCATTTTAGTCAGCCAAAAGATGTGGGTTTCTCCCAAGGACCTGCTTGAACATCTTGTTTCATTTTAATCAACAGCACAGGGACACTAGGTAGACTAGCCTGATGACACAGATATCTGAACTGGTTGTTTAATTCTCTCCCAGCCTCTGTACTGTTGCCTTGAACTCACCATATCCATCTTTTTTTACCTACATCTCATTTAGTATTTGTAACGTGACCTTTCTGTATAAAGACCTTCATTCTTCACCAAAGTCCCCATGACTGAAGCTCCTGGATATTAAAGACACACTAAAAATAAATTAGGGGGAGGTCGTAGAAAGGTCCTAAAGAACCACCTTTGTGTTGGGGTAGAACATCTATCAGCTATTTGCTCTGGTGTCAAGTGAACAACTTCCAGTGTGTCCTGGTTACTCTGTGCCACAGAACTTCAGGATTTTTCTCTTTCAACCAGACACTGAAAGGCTGCAGGCTGTGATGTTGTCTACGTGCACTTGTGAGTTATAGCAGTGTCATTTGCACGGCTGTAGTTAACGACCTGTCAGGTTTCCCATTATGATGTTATGCTGTTATTTTCAGGGTTTATGTCCTGGCTGTAAAGTCGGTGACTGCCTGGTCTGGAAATGCTAATGCATTTTTGTACATTTTATAAATATAAAGTGAAAAAGTGCCCTAATATAAAACCACACTCTATTCAGAAAGGAAAAAAGTGACAATTTCAAGTAATAATTTCAATAGTAGAAAAAACCCAATCAATAACATTCAGGAAGCCTCCTTCTTTGGCCAGTCATTAACTATAATGTGATTTACAGCTCTGAGCAGGGTCAGCAGGTAGCCGGAAATGCATTAAGTAGGTGACTGTATTTTACGGTGAGTTTCTTTGTAAAAGGTAAGTCTTTCAATGACCACAAAAAGCATGTGCCCAGAAATACCATGATGGGGTGATGTTATACGATAGCTGTATTTTAACATAAGTAAGAGCAGTAAAACTTCTCGAAATAATAATTCCGTGTGCTTGTAGGCATGGATTTTGCTCCTGACTGTGTTCAGTGGATTCATGGTTCAGTGAATTCACAACTGACCTTTTTAGAGAGATGTTAGAAGAAGGGGAAATTTTCACTGAGTACAAATGAGTGGTTTTTGATTACCAAGTCACCAGCAGTCCCCTAATTGAAGAGCCTAAGTATTCCTAGACATACCCAAAAAGTACTTTCAGAAATAAAAATTCTTGCAGGCTACTGATAAATACTATGATAAAACAATCCTCTGACTCCCTGTGTACAATTTAGATCATAGCAGTCTGTGAGGAAAGTACTTCTGTACTACATGATGTATCTACCTTTAGGTAACAGTATCATTCCCTTTTCTTTTTGACCTCTTTCTCCATTAGGCAGGGGACACGATTTGACAGGAAAGTTCTTTGTGAGCAACAGTAAAGCTTTCATTGATAACAAACAACACACAGAGTACTGGTGTGATCTTATTTCACAGGAGTTTATTTTAACAACAGATAAGGGTGTAGCTGCAGTGACCATGCTCTCCTGTGTATGAAGTGGCAAATTCTACCCTAATGACACTAAATTGTACTAATGAGATGTACGAATTGAAAACTGCATGCTGTATTTATATGAATTCCTCAGTGGTGCTGGGTTCATCACCAATTTAACAGTTAGAAATAATCTCCCTGAAGTTACTATAATATCCTGGTGTCAATAGTCTCAGTGAAATAAGGAGTGGCCTCCTAACTGATAATAGCTAACTGTAATCATAATACTCTTAATGTCACACTCTTAAAATATAGTTCTGCTCATCAAAGCATTTTACAAGAATATCTTTTGCATGTGGGATAACAACAGGAGGAGTGGCGAGGCAACTTCTTGGTGTCACTCATTATGTCTATTTTCATGCTATATTACCATCCCTTCCAGTTCTATCTCATCCCATACAGATTTATGGCAGAAGTACCTAAGCAAAGATAACCTGAAGTATTGTAACCCTTCTCTGATTTAGTCCAATTTCATGCCACTGCACAAGAACATTATTAGCACAGAAAAATACCTTTCCTTGTTATTCTCAGTGATTGCTTTCTTCACAGGACACTAACTTTACGCTATACAATGAAAATCTATAAATAAAGGGGTTTTTTTAAATGCAGGGTGTGATGACTGCTACTGTCCATCTTGTACAAAAACAAATGCACACACACAAAAAGACTATCACTACTACAAGGTAATTAATAAGTAAAGCTCCAAGTCCCCTCCTTACCCAATCAGCCATGGCAAATGTCAGTATTCACTTTCAGTTTGGATGATTAGCTTAGAAAAGTTCTTTGGGTCTCTAAGCAGCCCCTAATTCTCTTATTGGATTTCTTTGTGCTTCAGTTCTACTCCTCTAGGACGTGGATACCTTCAAAATATCTACTGCCAAAGGGTGACAAGAACTAGCAAGATATAGTGTGAAGATTAGCCTGTCAAGGTGTAAGATAAGATAGAACTTCTTGAATATACCAATACATATATTCAGCAGCACCAAGATGAAGGAGTTTTGCTGTCTGGCACTTAGAACTGTCCTGAATAATCCTTCAGCGTGAGGATTTGTAAGCTTTCTGTTATTAATGACTTAGCCACAGACCATTGATTCAACTGCTTTTATACTTAACTTGTCAAGAATATGATAAACCCTTTCCTGTATACACCAGTATCTATACTTGTAATTCCTTCCTTTGCTTTTAGGTCACAATGAAGAACCTATGAAAAGAAAGATTCCTAATATTAGTATTACCTTTTTACCCCAAACTCTTGATGATACATTTAAGATCCTGCTCAAGAATGATCCTTCTTCTTTTTAAGCAGAGGGTTAAGAAGATGTGTTCATTATGGAATGATGAACCCTTGAAAGATCACAGAGGCTGGCTTGATGGCTTTTCACTTTTAACAAGTTCAAAGTGGGCTGAGATAATACTTAATAAAAATAACTTGCATTAAATTTGTAGAAAGAGCAGATACTTAACCAACAGTTACTGTAGGTCTTCAAAATTCTGTAATGATTGTAGACTCCAGTGTGTAGGACAACAGATGTTTTGGATACTTTTCCATGTTCTCCCCATTTGAGGATGTAAATGCCCAAATGGTAACCACCATCTCTTAAACTTCCTCCCAGAAGCCATCATCCATGCAGGTTGTGGTAGCTGTAACAGCTACAGCTATCTCAAAGCATTAGTGGTACTTAACTGCTCTTTCTTCTTGTAACCCATACTACTTCTTGTAACCCATACTAGTGCAAGGTAAACAACAAGCACTTCAGGATAGTGGGAAAGAGAATTTTCAACTTCATCAAAAACTAGCTGGAGTACTGCTATCCCTAAACCTGGCATCTAACCTAACAGCAAAGTGTGAGATACAGTCATTGACAAGGATCTGCAGATTACTGCCTTAAAAGTCTTCCAGAGTAGCACATTCCTGAAGTAGAAGAGGGATATTGCTTATGTCCTAGCAGGAGGAACCTGTGGTTTCAGCGGGAGAGGTACTAGACAGCTGGTAACCCAGCAAGATATAACACGCTATCCAGTGCAGGATTTGTTATAAAGGGAAGACTTGACCTTTGCAGTGTTTGACTGTGGCTAGAAATAGTCACGCAGACAACTTGAATCATTTGGTCCTGTCAGTATAATGAAGCAAAGTCCAAGATACATCTCTTACACGCGGTTTTCCTTCCATTGATAGTAATCATACCTGAGGAGGAAAAAAACCCTTAAGGAAGATAATTATGCTGTTAAGAGAAAAGAGCCACTTTAGCCAAGAAGTGTGGTCCAAACACAAATCTGGCAAGGCTTAAAATTTTAGATTTTCAGAGTTCTTTACTGTTAGTTCACACCGATTGCCATCTAAAATGTTTTTTTTTTGTTTTGTTGAAGGAGTGAAGGAAGTTTTGGGGGGGGTGGGGGTGGGGGAAGTATTCAGGGGTCTGTTTGCAAATCAGTTACAGCTCCAGGCGATATGTAAGACAGTAGCTTACTGTATTCAAAAGGCCCTTGTAAAAAGGACTGCACAGACAGGTATTCAAAGGAGTGGGAAGAACCTGAAGACAGTAACTTCTTGTGTTCTGTGCCGGTAATAAAAGCACCTGTAGAGGATGATCCCCAATCCTGGGCTTCTTATTCAAGTGAGAAGGGGGCTGTGGGAACCAAATCACAGTGCCATGAGGTGGTGTGAAGGGGAGAAGGTCCATGCTGAAGGCAAGCAGACGGAGCTGCCCCCTTCTGCTTGTGTTCACTGGAGGCCTTCTGCCAGGACAGCTCCTCCACAGTTGGCCTGCCCTGGAGAACTGCACCAGGTAGTGGCCTGTGGTCCTGCATATCTTCCTCTGCATCGACTCAAAGTTTTGATATAGTCCTCTTTCATTGCTAAACCAAACTAACAGAGAAAGTAATACAAAGCTGGAGCTATTTTCTCTCAATTAAGAAGTATTTTACCTATTACTATCAAGTTAGAGCATCCACAGACAATAGGTTCTTTTTGACTCTGTCTATTAAGTGTGAGCTTAGACTACACACCACTGGAACACTGAAGGAACAAAGGCCATAAATAGAGGAAGGAAAGTGGTATGACTAGACCTGACAGTCTATCACAGCTTTTATAATGCAGTTTGGACAAGATAATGTGATTAAACTACTTATCTCATCAATCTCCTAGTTTTACTCCCCTTCCCCCTTTCTGTTCCTCCCTTTTATTCCCTCTCGAAAGGGAGTTTCTAAAAACCTCTCACGGCTCATCACTTCTGCATCTCCAGATAAGTCACCATTCAGAAAGGTGTAATGGCAGTTTTTCATCCTGGCTTGAGACTGACCAACTAAAATCCACTTTTTTCATATTTAAGTTCAGGAATGAATCAAACCTTTGAGGTGTGATTCACTCTCTAAACCAGCCTCTTTACATTTTTTGAAAGATTCAAACTTACAGACTTGTTCTGATAGTCTCAAATACAGAACTACTGCTAATGTGAGAGTGTCTCAACTCAGTGCTGTAATTTGGTTACAGTTCATATGAAGATGAGCAAATGTTGCCATATTTGTACTAGAACTGAGGCCATGAAATGTCTCGCCTCAACAATGTTCCTTTCTTCTTCCAAATAAAAGTAGTCAACTCATCTGTTCCTTTCTATTTTAAAATTAATTGTAGCAATAATTCATTGAAAAATGAGACACTGGGTTTATATTAGTATTTAACTCCCATGCAAAAATAGAAGAAAAATAATCAAATTTCCTTTCTAGTTACATGATTTGTAAAGTGGTTTTTGCGGAATCACCAAAGGAAGTAAGAAACAAGAAAATATTTGGTATAAAATGTATTTCTTTCAAGCTATCTTTAACTGACAACTAAAGCTGAAATATTATACATACTAACCTAAGTTCAAATCAATAAGTGAATGATTTCCAGATTCTATGCTCTGTCACTCCAAAGAAATGAAGTGTTCCAATATATCGCTTTCTAAAAGAAAAACTGCTATTATTGTTCCCATAAACAATTATATATGGCTGGCTAATTCTTCAGAGTCGGCACCAGACTGAATGATGTTGAAGAGTGTGTGCAAACTGTTTAAAGCACTGCTGTAGCTCAGACAGCACCACTGTTTTCACTGACAGGCAAAATGCACCAGACGGTGAGTGATGCTGCAGTCTCTTGAAGTCCAAATGAAGACTAGAATAAATTTTATAGTTTAGCACCAAAGTGAGCAATGCATGAGTAGCAATCAGCAGGTTTATGTTTTGTATCATTCAGGTGACCAAACTAAATGGTCACCAGCTCATTGTATAAAATACACCCCTATGTGAGAGGAGGATAGCGTGATACATGAGCTTTTCAGAAAATTTAAGATGCGTTTGGGTTTGAAGTTTCAGCTCTCTCAGTTTCAGGCCATGGACAAACAATTCATGGTTCTTGCAGTGATCTGCCCATCAAAGGGCTTTTTTGGACATGCACATAAAGAAATTTGTAGTTTAAAAGAAATCTTAAAGCCCACACACGAGAAACCAGGGACACTTGAACTGCCTGTGTGGGCCTTTAGATGGTGATAAGAAGTTTAAAATCAGGTTTTGGCACTCATGATCAAGATAGGCAATTGTTTCTGCCTTCTTTTTCCTTTGGTAAATTGTCACCAAATTCATGCATTACCTCCCTGGCAGGAGTCTCTCAGTGCTATACGAACACTGCCCATGTCCCTTTGAGTCAGTGTCACTTTGGCAGCTGGTCTATGTTAGGGCATAATCCCATCAATGTCACCCTTGCAAAAAGTAGGAGCAGCATTATCAATCTCTAGCAGTAGATTACTATCTTTTTATAGTAAAATGAGTCATGAAAGGAACTATGAACGGGGGATTTGTCATCTCAGAATTTTAGAGAAAATGGGTAGCCTTTGATTTGATGACCTGTAGCCAATTATGAACCGCAGCGGATGTAAATCTCTATCTAGAATTAAAGTTGTTTGACAATCTTTATTGTAAGGAAGAAGAACAGAACATTATCTCCTCTCCATCAAAGTTCACTCATTATTTGGTAGAGATGGACTTCCTCCTCTTAGCTAAGATTAGCACTATCACCTTGTAAAGTAACTTTAGACTTGGTATAACTCAGTAAGGGTCATGAAGACAGTGACTCCACCAGGCAAGAAACACTTATGCTCTCATATTAACATGTAGTCCAAAGTTTCAGTAAAAGGATGGAGATTTGGCAAGTGAATTCCACAAGCACAAACTGCATTTAACCACTTTTATACTTTGTGCTTACCTAAGCCCACTTTTCTGATGCTATAAAAAAGAATGGGAGCAGTACGAAGAGAATCAGTACAGTCAGACACAGAAAAGCATCAAGGGTTATGTGCATCTATTTGGAGTAAAACAAATGGCAGAGTAGTTTGAAATACTATTGCCTTTGCCACCCTGAAGATGTTTGCTCCGCTTCAGTGACACAACACATTCACAGTCACAGCAAAACTCAGCCGAACAAAAGATGTGAACAAGTTTATTTAAATGTATTTTAACCCATCATGAACTTCTTTGATATTCCATATCAGAAGAAGTCTATGTAGTGAAAGTACGTAATAATATAGATTATTTGATTATTATGCAAATCACCACATATAAAGAAAAGTATTCATTCCTCATCCTTTAAACTTCAGGGAATGTTCATCTGGAATCTGATTTACATTCAATTAACATTTTAAAGTACTACTTACTTTCTATTTTGTTTGCCTACATGATTTAAATCATAGGAACACTTCTTTGCTTTTTGAAAAGGTGAGAGATGGGTGAGTGCTTTATGCATTAATAGCACACAGACAGATCCACTGATGCACCTCCCTTCCTGTGCTTGATAATCCTGCACCCTCACTTGCAAAGCTTGGCACTGAGAAAGACCTGAGCCACAGATACTGTAGAGACAACCTGTTAGTCATCGTTGCTCTCTTCTCTTTTGGGCAGTGCAAGAAGGGAACTTGGGAAAGACAGTGGTGGGTGTTGTACCTCGTCTCTGACACATCAGTGATGATAAGCCACTTATTTACAGTGGAAAAAAAACCCCCAACTTGTGTCTAGATGAACAGACTGCATTAGAAGGGGATTTAAAGTTATTTTTCTAAAATCTATCCCACAATATAGGGAGTTTGGGATGTGAGGAATGTAGTGAAGTATTGTTTGATTTTATGAACTCCTCAAAGACAAATTTGCACAGGATCCAGAGCATGTGTTAGGATTTGACTTAGCTGCATCCCAGACAGAAAAACTCATGAATGGCATATTCTAACCTAGGCTATTGCAAAATACTCCTAAACTTATTCTTACGGAACTATACATGAAAGAAGAAGTGATAGTTCAAAGACAGACAGTGACTTTCCTTTGAAGTAGGCGAAAAGTATTCCCACAGCCAAAGCTGTGACAGACAAACTCTACCAACTCATCCTGGAGTGGTTTACAATGCTATTACCCCCAATTAGTCATCTCTGTGCTTTTGGTGTCTCCCTCAAGCAGCTGAAGAGCTATATCCATGTCAATCATATTAGCTTAGATCCCGGTTTTGAACCACAGTGACAGAGTCTTGGACAAATACTCCTTTCTAACATCTTTGGTCTGGTAACTTCCAGCCCTGGGACAGGACAAACAGCTCTGGAACGGAAACATCTTAGCAGATGGCTGTAGCTGTTTGCATCAGTGCACATCAGTCAGCAACTTCAGCTACAGCTCCTCAGACTGCCTCACAGCTATCACCTCTCAGGTGCCAATTAGCATCTCATATGAGATCTGATATGCGGCATTATGGATAAACTTACTATGCAGTAATATATCCTTGTTTGAAAGAAAGAATAAAATAATTTATAGAAAGGAGAACAACAGACCAGGTGTCAACCATGGGTCAAAAACAACATAAAGACTTGTCAGGCTAAGAACTACTAGTTCAGCTTAAAGCCTGAAATGTTTTAGAGAGATCCAGCGCTAAAAAGAACAAGCTAAGGCCTACTCAGACCACATGATGCCCAAGGAACATATAACACTAGGACAACCAACATCCATGTTTTGGAGGAGTTCTGCCAATACTGACCAATGCCAGGCTACCATTAGCCCACATTTCACTTTTTCCCATCAAATATAGCTGGTGTTGCTTATTTAGATCCTTTCAGCTGCCTACTAAATTTTACCGAAGCCAAGTTAGGATTTAATCTTTTTTCACTCACTGTTTCTTTGTTTTCAAAACAAAGATAAGCAAACCTTGCATCTTAGGTTGATATTTCAATTAGGAATATACTCTTAAATTTCTAGAAATGTGATTATGTACAAGTACTGCATCAGATAAGTAAGTTCCACCCGTTAACACTACTGCTTTTCAGTTCTCCCTTTCTCTTTCCTAGATGCAGAACA
This sequence comes from Todiramphus chloris collaris, assembly GCA_025345505.1. Lineage (NCBI taxonomy): Eukaryota > Metazoa > Chordata > Aves > Coraciiformes > Alcedinidae > Todiramphus > Todiramphus chloris. Next base: position 6,124,631 of record JANVCC010000127.1, on the reverse strand, counting down.
CACACATTCACAAAGTAGCATCGTGTTAGTTTTACTGGGAGAAACCATCAAAGACATTTCTTTCCCAGAAAGACGCAGTCTTTGGACAATGCTTTGACAAAAACCTTTCTACACTTCACTATGATGTGATGCTGAGTACTTGTGTACTTCAAATCTCTGCATGGATAAAAAAAATTACAAAAATCTCCCCCAAACCAATTACATTAATTCCAGTATAAATCCCATGTAATTAAAACTAATATTTTTAAGTTACACTTACCTGGAACAAAGCTTCCCTGGACCACCTCCTTATAAGCCCACCAGCCTTCATGGATTTTTGGTGAATTTTGTTGAGCTAGAAAGAAATAATCAAAGACATCATAAAATTAAGGCAAGGCACAGGAGATACTTAATTACATAAAGCCTGAAAACTCTAAACAGGGTATCATCTTCTACAGAAGAGCCATTCCTCAAGTTCTCAAGTGATGTCTATTCAATTTATTGAATCATGCTATTTTTCTGTATCTTAGAGGACCTTGTCCCTGTTTCTCATACAATAAAGTATACTCAGCTTCTGTAGAACTGATTCAGGTAGAAGATAAGGATCTATACAGCTTTGGATAAGGTTTGGGAGTGTTGATTAAATGACTTCTCTAAATTCCTGAAGAGCCAAGAAAGAGCAGAAGGGACTTGACCAATCAGTTTGCTACTCATAAAATCATTACATCTTTGGCTTGAAGGAAATCAGAACTGGAGCAACTTCTGTGCTCAAAATGTAAAATCTGTTAATTGAAAATACTGTCAAAGGGTGCACGGACACACAATAAGGTAAACATGTAGCTGATTTACATACAATAGCAGATCAGAGCTGAAATGCAAGTATGTTCTGCCTCCACTTGTATTTTGCTTGATATTTTCATATTTAGAGGAACTTTCTTTCACTGAGCTACAGAAAGCTCAGCTATCTTGTGTACCATTAGCTTAAACTTTGAGTTGGTTTTGGTTTATGAGATACTTTCAATTTCCTGCACTAGGTCCAAGAATTTTTTAACATAAACAGCTACAGAAGATACTGGTTTTAGCAGCTTTCAGCTGCAGTTTCATTTCTAGATCACATATTATATACAAAAGACACAATTACCCTGGGAAAAGATCCAGCAATATAATAAAACTTGTTGACATTAAAAATTACAAAGAGGATGCAACATTCAGATTAAAAGGGATACAAGATGAGAACCATTACATACTGTTCTATCAGTTACAAAACAATAGTTACGATTTAGCTGACTGTAAATTGCAGAAACAAAAGTAAAGCTGAAGTTAATTAAACGTGCTGAGAGAAGGACCAACACTCTGATTTACCAGCAATCCAGACCCACCAGTGGAACGGGGTATGTGTGGACGCAAGTTTCTCCTTGCAGGACTGGTGCTTGTTTCATTAACTGAATAGTGACATTTTAAACTGAACAACCAGCATGTCTAAAGGGCAAGGAAGCTGGTGAAGGATCTAGAGCGTAAGTTTTGGATCTCAACAAGGGTTTCTGCAGGTTGCTTTTATGCCTATTTGCTCTGCACTGGAAGTCCTTAAGGATTTCAGGATGCTTCAGCAATAGGAAAGGATACTGAGTGAGTCCCAACGAAGCACAGCAATCATTCTTCCACATAAAATTTGGCAGAAAATTACATTGCATTAAAGTATGTCTTGTAGCAATACATGAAGCTAAAGCTCATTCAGCCAACCAGAGGCAGCTGCAGAAGTGGGTTAAAAAAGTATGTATGTAGATAGGGGCAAGTTAAGAAGACTTCAGTGAGGCTGAGTATTTTCAAATGCAGCTGCTTACTGTCAGCATTCACTGAAACAGGCCGGGTCCAAAAGAAAAATCTCATCCATTACTCAGAGTTTAAACTAAACAAAACTCAAAAGACGCTGGGGCTGCAGCTGTGCTTCAGTGCATTCCCCCAACACTTAGTGAAGCTAATTCCAAGAGGAATATCAAGAAAACTCATATTTTTGTCATATTTTTTTTCAAATCTACTGCATTAGTATGGAATAGACTGCATGAGATGAGCAAGAAAATTAGATTATCAAATCTTTGTACTAAGTAATTCAGTGCCTGGGCAATTGCTTCTCGTATCAGAGAAGAGCACGACCTGGCATCAGGCTACACATTCCACAGATATCAGATTCTTATTTCTTCAATACAGACAAAAATGGAAACGCATTACAATGAGCAAAGTAAGATGTTGTGCCATAGCCACATAAAATATCTAAGATAGGGTGAAAGCAATGCTGGGAGTACTGCTGATTTACAGAAAACTGAGGCCACTGAGGAAATCAAGAGGAAAGGCAGGTGGTTGTTGCAAGAGAGCAGCTTGGGAGACAATCCCCAGCGCCACGCTCTTTTTTAAACCCTGAAACCTCAATGTTTTATACCAGATCGGGCAAAACATCCTGCAAAATAGTGTAGAGATTGACTGAACACAGATTTCCACTCTGCCGTGCATATGAAATCTAGCTTGGTGCCAAAGATCTACTCTGGTGGATCCTACAGGGACTTTGCTTAGTAAGGCAAAAGATTTATAAAGCTTTCACTTCTCTGAAAGCAGAAGGAGGGGGTCTGCTAAGGCCAGGGCAGAAAGTTTGTCTTCCAAAAACTCCTAAACCACTACTCTGATCTATGTTACGCAAGTGGTGGGCAAGAGGCCTTGTTAAAGGTGAAAAAATCTGTTCTCTATTTTTGAAACATAATCAGAGCCATAGCTGGATTAGTAATGGAACAAGGGAATACAAAATTAGAACGAACAGACATATGGACAATCCTTGCTGGGAATCCTATCTGGGACGCTTACACCTGATGCACATCCAACATAGGCTCTCTACAATTGGTGTATCAATGCCCATCTGACAGCATGGCACTGTGCCAGGGTAAACAGGTTCAACCTTACGGCTCAGGAATTGTTGCCAAGGAAAAGGATTCTTCATATGTGCCACCTCATGACACTGAAAAAAAGCAGAATTCTCTCAGCATCCTTCTTATTTCAGTTAAACTATTGTATCTCTCATTGCAATTCTCACACCTGAGGACCACAGAAAGAAATGGGTGCTTGCTGTGTGGGTTCTGATACTCCTATGTTCCTACCAGAACACTGCAGCTCCTCCATGGCAGCTCCTTTATTTGCCATGACCTGTCACTTAAGATACTGAGGAGACAAAAAGTCTAGAAAGCACATCTGTATTCCTAAAGAGCATTAAATATCCAAAAAACAATTTCCTTTCTGATACCTCAGAGAATTCAGCTTTTACCACTAAAACCCAGAGTGTGCCTTTTGCTTCCAAGACATGTTGTTGCTTCTGAAAGACATCAAAATAAACAGGTTCAACTGAACAAACACTTTGCTGTTAGGACCAGATTACCTGCACAAGTAGCTCTGCAACAGCAATTTTTAGCATCAGCACTGTACTCTGCCATTAGTAGGGACAATCCAAAATGCCACGTTTGTCCAAAGTGCTAGAGGATATTGAATGACCTCCATTTGCTACAGCGTTCTCTCTCTCAGTACTGAAATCAGTCGTATCTGAGATTAGTAGCTGTGCTGATATAACACCATTATGTCAGATCTCTTTCAGTGCAGCTGCTGTAGAGGAGACAGGATATTTATTTGGAGCTGATATGACACGTGTTGCTTTCATTTTGTCAGATTATTGTAGGAATGTCTCCTTGGGAGGCATCAAACTACAGGCTAAGTTCTGCGAGGTATTGTGCATTTTTGTTTCCCAGTGAACTTCCATGTATAGGGAAAGGGCGTTGTATGGCATCATAAAAATGTTCAGTAAATGCAAAGAGCAAAAGATGCCAATGTCCCATAAAGTCAGCAGTTAACTAGATCTAGCTTAGAGGTTAAAATGAGTAGACATATGTTTCAGAGAGAAGCTGTTGCTCAGTCAGTAAAACTATTTTTAAATCATCAGGTAAGATTGTATCAGATACCAGGTACCATGAGGCAGATGCTGAAATAGCTGCATACAATTTGCAGCACAAAGAGGTCTTCATCTTGGAGATCCATTCCATCCTTGGAATGATACTGCCGGCATAATATGAAATGCTGTAATGAATACAAACTGCTCCTCAGGAAATATGCTTGTTTGCAAGCTATAAACAAATCATTCTACAATTACTTATTTACTTTCTATACTTAAATAGAAGAAAGGCATGTATCTGATGCCATCATTTATGTCATTCACATCTGAGCATAAGCCAAGAGTAGAATGGTGCCAGATCAGAATTCTCCATTCACTTCACTGCCGTTTCATGCAGATGAAAGACACGAGACTGTGGAGAATCAGGCTCACAAGTTAGGGAAAGAAAACCAAACTCAATTTCCGGAATCTTACATAATGTGCATACTTTGTGATTAAGTAGTTTTAATTGCTACATTTTCTATGGCTATTTTGCACACTTAAACCCAAGGATGGGATGGCTAAACCTTGGAGGGACCTCAGTCAATTCAAAAATGCCATTTGTTGAAACTTCAGTCATACAAGTACCAGCTTTTGGCTCACACCAACAAATGCCCCTTAAAGCAAATGGAAAACACGTGTATGAAGCAAACCTGCCAGCACAGGAACTAAGCAAATGCAGTTAGCTGAAGCTTCAGCCCTTTATAATTAATGTTCAGTTTGTTTAAAACAAGTCTGTACATAATTGCAGCTATTATTTAAGATGTTTTTATGCAGCCTTTTTATATTAAAAGAAGCTAACAACACACACTTCAAGCACCATATAAAACATCATTTATAAGTGAATAGTTACAGGGCAAGAGAGGTTAGCCTGCTTAAAAATACTACAGCCTACACTATACATCACTATACCATGAGGAAGAAGAAAGAAAACAAAGGATTATAAAGGGATCAATAAATAAAATGCTTTCATCAGCTATGCCAGATCTCTTTTTTTTTTTTTTTTTGGATAACATTTTGCTCAGAAAACATGCAAATGCTCTTTCATTAAGTTAATACTTTCCAATTCCATAAATCCTTCTTCCACTATCCCCATGTGTAAAAGCTCTCACTGCTGTTGTGAATTCCAAACAGTATTCAACACAAGCAAATCAGACGTGACCTGCTTTTATCACATCTGTGGGCAAAAGTCAGTCCCTATCATGGGAACTCTGCTACCACACAGAGACTTGAGTGTTCTGTGCATTTTCTATTTGTTGTAATTTTGTCTTCTGATAAGAATCCAATTAAAAAGCTAGGCCAAAGTGTGAGATTTCATACAAGCAGACTCATATGTATGCAGGGAGTAATGACAAACAACGTGGCCTAACATTACAACACAGTCAACTGCTGCATCTGTGGTCTCTGATAGGAGTATCAGCACACACGGTAGCCTACTCTGTGTTGTGTTAGGTGGGGTAGTTCCCCTCCAGTGAGTTGTTTAATCATGTCTAGATACAAAGTCTGAAGACCTCTATAAAATAAAGCACTAAGAAGCACCAAGGTATTTTGTGATGTTAACTTCAGAATAGCTCTTACTTCTCATCACACTGCATGCTTTCCACTCCCATTAATTTCAATGCAGTTTGGGGACACTCAACAACTTCAAAGAAATGGCCTCGATATCCTTGAGCCTTTAAAGTTTAATACATTATTAATGCTAAATTAATAGGGCTTCCTTTAAAAGGAAACCACTAAGTTCCTTCCTCAGAAGCACATATGATATTGACATCTCATCAGGTTTCTGACCCTAGTTGCTCTCTGTTCTCTCTACACACAAAGTTACCAGTCAGTACAGACAGTTGGGGACTGTCCTGTTAGCTACAACAGGCACATCTTTTAAGGTTTTTTTTTTTTCCAAGATCTCTGGCTCCAGGAAAGAGAACTTGTTTCTTCAGTAGTCTTCCCATGAGGGAGCTGTGCCCAGAATTTGAGTATTCATCACTGCTTAGGGAAATTCAAGGGGAAAAAATAAAGGTCTTCTAATTAACCTCAAGACTAATGGCGTGGCATCAATATTAGGTGCTTGATCCCACAAAATACACAGCAGCCTCAAATCCCATGGAATTCTACAGCACACAGAAACCTGCAGTCCAGAACGTGATATGGAAACACTCTAAAGAGCTACGTCGTATACAGAGAATTCATAATGCTTAAGCAATACTATCATGAGCATTTTCCACAATCTTAACTCTTGAAAAATCAGCAGAACTATGAATGGCAATCTGTAGGTCTTGTGCATACTACTCTAACTTCAGTCAACACAGAACGATGCACATTCCTGAGATAGGAAGAGTGGTTTTCTCCTGGCTAACATGAGCTACATATAAACAAAACCAATCCCAACAAACAACATGAAGTCATTCCAAAGCTAATGGCAAAGGAGAGGCAAAATTGTTTTGATTGTACTGAATTGGATTCAGAGACCTAGATTTCTAGTCATCCTGGGGTTGACAGTCAGGGCACTAATCCAGATCATCTCACAGCTCGCTGGACTACCTAAATCCTCAGCACTTAAACCTTATGTCCTGGCGTTTTCTGAGATCAGAAAGTCCAAAAAATGTTTTTCTGGCCATATAATAACAGCTTTGCTAGCATCAAGAAGAAATCTAATGTCAGAGGATAAGCCAAGATACAGATCCATTTCAGGCAGTGGCAGCATGACAGAAAATTGAAACCATCATGATGTGGCTTTATTGCAATTGCTCTTCACTGTTGCCACTGCAGTTTATCAGTTTCTTAGCAATAGTTGGTTCTTGGTTACTGGCGGGGGGACAACCAACTCTGTAGCTAATTTTTCTGAATTGATCAATAACAGCCTTTCTTCCAGTAAGTAGCAGTACTTTCAGTGGTGTTAAGATTGTGATGTATTTTTCAACATAAAGTAATGTTTCTGACTAAAGCAGATCTTCTTGACTTGCTCAAAATGTTTTTACATCATGCAGAATTTCAGAAGAGCCCAGTTTCTGCATGTTCCTAATACTATATGTGCCAAGTATAGAAGAACCTTAAATAGCAATGAACTCATTAAATTCTCTTTAAACTGCCTAAAAGGACTAGGATCATCAGGTCTGATTCTGTGTGCTGCCAATCAATGAGATGCCATGGAGATAAAAAATTTCAAGGTCCAGGTTAACAATACTGAGTTTTTATATACATTTCCTTCATTCACATTCCTGGAAAATGCGTATTTACAGGAGCTAAGAAAAATGGCTAAAGACAGATATTTGCTTCTGAGATAGTTGAGGCAAGTTAGAGCAACTCCCAGCAAGAAATTATTCTTACGAGTCCCCAAAAAGCAAGCAGAGACTCTGGCCCTGCATCATAAAAAGCTCTCTGAGGTTGCATTACATCATTAATGAACCCCAAACTATTTAATAAAACAAAGTGCACAGCTCAGAATCCCATTAGTTTTAAACTGGCTACAAGACAAACAGGAACACCGTGTATCACCAGCATTAACTTTGCACACGTTCCATTTACAACACAAGAGGCACCCTAGGAATGTAGAGGAGAAAATAACAATCCACTTACATACGTGTAACCCAAACGATAAAGAGTCATCCCCTGTGAACAAACTGGAGTAATGTATTTCACTACTCCCTGTTTACCTCAGGTAACCATCACTGTTATGGTGATGGTTTATCCAAACCTGGAAAAGTGAGAGAGAAGGGAAATAATTGCAGGAAAGTTGACTGAAGTGGAGGAATGGGGGAGCAGCAAGAGGGAAAAACCATTCTAGTCAGATCAGCTGCCAGGATAAGACAAGACAGATAAGAATGTGTCTCATTCATCTCATCATTGATATGATATCATATCAACGTTCCACTTTGTTAATTACTGCTTACATATTACAGTGATGACAGCCATATAAACACCTGAGTGTAGAGCTTTTACTGGTTTGGTTTGGCCTATTTTCAAGACATCCCTAAAAATTTTACTAGTTTAGAAGCATTTCTTGTTTGTTCATCCCACTCATCAGACGAAGATGGGGAACATTTTTTTTTTCTCCCTTTGTCATGCTCCAAATGTAGCAAGAGACAAATCACTCTCCGTACCTCCTCCTACCCTTTCTGCTTCCCTGCAGTTCTGTAGAATACCCCTCAGAGATTACTTCTATGATCCATCTGTCCATAGTGTTTATCCACTGATCCTAGAAGAAGTCATACCCTGCCCCCTCTCTGGACTGATTCCTGAGACAGCAGTGCTATTCTGGCACTCTCCTGCCATTCTGTTATTCATGTCCCAACCAACAGTATTCTTGGCTAGAAACGATGCAGCTCTGTCTGCCTTGGGTGACTGTAGAAAGCATCTTGTACTCTCAACCCTACTCAATTTCTCAGCTTCTTGGTCCTTGGAAAAGCGTCCCCTGTTCATCCTCCTCAGCCACTTCTTTAGCCATTAGTCAAAAGCAGTGCTATAGAAATGCTTCTTTCCTCTCTCTCTGGTTTTGAAGTTAAGATGGAATATACTTCACACTGGCTGTGATGCATGTACCTGCTTCATTTTGCTGCTCTAGAATTTTAATCATTTTCTAAATTATTGATGCAGAAATCCCAGGTAGAAAAAAAAACCCCAACAAACCCACCTTCATTTGGGCATCTGTTGTTCACAGCTTGATCTCACTGGCTTTTGAGAGGTAAGACTTTGGACAAAGATAAAAAAAATTAAAAACCACCAAAAGTAAGGGAAAAAAAAAAGAATTTGGTTCAAGGGAACTGTAGGAAGAAATACGCTGCTGCAAAGATTTCATCAGGGATTTCCTAGCTTTCCTTCTTTTCATCTGTGTGGTCCTGTTTCTTCCAAGTCAAAATTCACAGAAGACTGTCTTTTATTCTTGCCTGGAGCAAGAGGAAAGAATTTTTTGCAGTGAGGGCAAAACCAAACCAGGACTGGAAATTGTTATAGATGTTAAATGTATATGTTTCCCTTCTTATCAGTCTGGCATATCTAACTGAGATGCCTGATTTACTTCAGGGTCTTTTGAAAACCAGAGACCACTGCACCTGTTGCCCAGGTTTCTCCTTCTTTATTTGCCTCTATTCTAAAGACCTCTGCACCTCTTCTAACCCTTTTTTTTTATTCAGTGTGCCATCTTTGGCCAAGACACTGACTGAAAAAAATAAAATAAATCCTAGGAGCTGTGACAGCCCTGCCTCCTGTATACTCTATAGGGCAGAACTTCTAGAGACAAGCTGCAGGCAGGCTCACTGCAGTAGCTCAGCCATAAATTCTACTGCCTGACAACTCTTGTATGAACTACTGAATATGACAGCAGTACAGAAAAACCTGTCCAGCATTTAATTTATAAAAATGATAAACACTTGTCCATCTTCTGATATGTGTAGATATTCAAGTTAGAAACCACCACAGTGCAGCAGTACAAAGTACTATACTCCAACAACAGTAAGTCCAAGAGCCCCAGTACACCAGCTTTCAAAAGAACAGAGAAAGTGAAACATCCCTGAATTCAGGCCATTTCAGAGCAGCTTTGTTTCTTTCAGTTAACGTTCTTCTCGTATTCAATTTTGATCAGTGAATGCTTCAAAGAACAATTCAGGATAACTGGCAAATTCATTGGTTTGCAGCTGCCTAAAGAACACACTACATACCCTGGAGACACAGACATCCCATACCTGATTATCCACAAATAAATGCCTGCTGACTCTTCCATGTGTGCTGAGCATTGTAGATGGGAACAGAGAACAGTGGGATGTGCAGACCTATAGATCTATTCCATGAACAGAGCATCTAACAAAAGTCACGTCCTCCTGTCCTGTACCTGCCTCCTGTGCTTCAGCCTTTGCCACTCTGGCCTTTGATTTACGAATGCAGAAGAGCTGCAGGTCCAGATGAAAAAGGCGTGGCCAACCAGACTGCCCCCTTCAAAGCATCTGCAGTCCTGAAACTGTCCATCACTGACGACTGACTTCTCATTTCCTTTACTATGATTTGCCTGAAGTCGCATATGGCATATATATGCAAGCAGGTATAGGCTGTTCTGTCTGTCAGCAGGGGACGTGCAGTGACAAACTTTACAACCCGTGAAAGGTTATAAAGCAGGTATGTTTATTGCCGTGCCAGCTGCAAGGGGCATCACACCGAGGTGTCAAGCAAGCAGGTATTTATTACACTAAATCATACATATGCAACAGAGTTAGCTACATATTCATTATATGGGGCTGGATTCTTATAATCAGTTCTGGGAACTCAAAGGTCTCCTCCTATCGGCACTTGTGCACTGCTGTCTGGTGGTCATGGGTTGGGGTCTTTGGGAGGAAGGCCCCCAGTCTTCCTCCCAGTGTACTTTTCACCTTTGGTTCAAAATGTTTACGTTTCACAGGCTGCTAACAGCAGAACTGGTACAGTCTAGCTTATTTCTGCTGGCTCTTCTTTGTTAACAATGAGTTCCTGCTTTGGTTAGAGTTAGTTTCTCTCATCTACAAAGACCAAGGCCATACAAGATGAGCTAAGGCCTATAGATCTGTCAAGCCGTAACATGAAACAGACACCAGATAGTTTTATCATTCACTCACACAGCACCTGATTTCTCAGGGAGCTGGGTCCATCTGCTGTAGAAACCACAGAGATGTTCCTTGTTTGAAATCCCACAGCAATGGGCAGCTGGGGAAGCAGCGACAGGAGGGGACCTTGTCCCTTCCCTGGGGTTGCAGCACAGACCCCAGGCAGCAAATGCCTTTTAGTTTTATCACAGGTCATACTAGAATCACAGAACTGTTCAGGTTGGAAAAGATCTTAAAGATCATTGAGTCCAGCTGTACTAGTTTCAGTGCACAGTACTAACTTGGCTCCATGGCTGCAGGATCAGGTCTGGTTTGTGTCTGGGTGGCGAGGAGCACAAGTAGGTAAGGAATGCATGGAAGGGCATGCAGAAGCCAGTGACGATGCTGATGGGAGAAGTCCAGCTCTGTAGGAAATAAGTTATTTCCAGTCCTGTCCACCTAGAACACCCTGAATTCTATGCATAACATCTCAGCTATTCTATAACCTCTAAGTCCACTTGAAATAACCTCCCCAGTGTTAGGCAAACTAGTCAGGAGATTACCAGGGTTTTTGAAAAATATTTTGAACATTGAAATCAATCTGAAGCAAACAAACTTTTGTTTGTATCAAAATAAACTACGAAAGGTTGACCTCAATCTCATAGATGTTACAATTGTCACAGCAGTGGCCAGGAGAAACTGAGTTCTGCCCATTTCAGTTCTCCCCTTCCCATAAATGCCTGTCTGGCTGGTCCTGAAACTCTACAGTAACCAGCACAGAAACCCAGGGAGGGCTGATAAACAATGCACGCAAATCCAAGTCCACTAGCTCTGGCTAGGCAATACTACTGACTTTGTAATCTTGATTATAAGCCTTGTTAGATGCTTAGGGTCAAAACTGGGACGATGAAATTGGATGCATGGAAAGGATCTTAAACCAGAGTCCTTTATCCAGCTTTCAACCTCATACCAGGCCAGGTTCACTGCAACTGGCACAATACAATGCCAGATTTTCACTCAGCTACACAGTAAACCAAGCTCAGTACCAGAAGATGCCAACTTATTTTACATTAGTCAGACTGATCCCCACCCTTCCACACATACTTGGAGTTGATCCAGTCATATACCTAAAAGAAATCATGTGTTTTCGTACATCCTTATGGCACTGTGTATGTGGCATCTGTTTGTTTTCTCCCCAACACAACTTTGTGCAGCAATATGTTGATAAGACATACTGATAAGATTTTTATTTATTTTATTTTAACTTTCTGCAGTAAGTTGTAGAGGTCATATGCTAAAAACAGTACAAAACACAGAAAATCATCTCTATTCCAGAACTTGAGAGACCCCATTATTTAGCTGGAGAATAAACAGTTTAACCATGCCTGCAGCTGCTTCAAACTATTCTACTGGCCTTCAGACTTCAGGCTAAATCCTTTCTGTATGTGTCTCCATTTTACAATGTTTGACCATATCCTGCTTTCACCTCCTGGTTCTCAAATTCATGATTCTCTATGGTTGTATTATTGGTACATCATCATACATAACAAGCTCGAGTCTGTACCTCTTAGTAATGCAAGAACTCTGTGTAACTCGAAGTTTTCTTGTATGAGTGAAGAGTAATAAGATTTAACAAGACGGACGCAGCATTCTGCAGAACACAGCATTTTGATAAATGGTGCTCTCACAGCAGCTCACACTAGCTGCATTCTAAAATATTTAAACTGATAGGAATTATTCTGATAACTTCAAATATGTGCTGAATATGATTCCAGAACAATCAGGTTTCTTGTGATCTATCTGTCTCACAATCTTTCTGAATATGTATTTCTTCAACTGCAATTTCACCAACTGCAACTCAAGGTAGATACTGAGAATGTGGCACTGGACTTGTGCTATTGCTACCCAGCTCTGCTGGTTAGATATGGGGCTATGCCATCAGAATGTTCACTCAATGGTGATAATATTTACTTTACAAACACTCACCATTTCTTCTCATTATTTTCTGCCTCTAGAAAGCAGCCTGAGTGTGTAGGAGATCTCAGGACAGTAAACAAAACAATCTCTGATATTAAAGAAGTAAGTAAAGTCTGTTTACTCCCCCCAAAAACCAGAAGACTACTCAAACAAAAATAATCGATTTTGGGTTCATGCTTTCTTAAAATATGCTTTTCTTCAAAGACAATTCAATAATCCTCAATATTTATCCTGGAAGTCATAGGGCAATACTTATTCTCAGACTTTGTAGGAATAACAGCAAGTTGGATTTGAGTTGAAAGATCGACACCCTTCCCTCTCTTGTACCCCAGAAATAGTCCATAGTAAAAAAAAAAAAAAATTTCTCCTTTGGGTGGCATTTAATTAATTTGGCATGAGTAAAACAACACTTTGGCACAACTGGCAAACTATAACCTTACTACATAAAGATGTCAACATTGTATTTCCTTTAATTCTTTCAGTAGCTATTCTACACCAAAGAGTAAAAAAAATCACACAAGGTTTTGCAGACCATCAAGCTACATTACTGAATATCAAAACAAACAAAGCCCCCAAAGATTAGGCATTCCATTTTGGAAATTAAGTCAATAATGTAAAAGTGATCACTAATTACTTTTCATTATACATCTTTAAAGACTTTTCAGTACTTAACTGCAGACCTGTCATAGAGCAGAGGCTAAGTACACATTAAAATGTTAGGCATTAATCATTCTGTTGCTATTAAACACAGCGATAATCCACAGATAACACTGCTGCAACTGAGTAAGTGTCAAGGTGATCCAGAAGTTTAGCAAATTTTAATGTCTCCAAAAGCACAACAATTCTGAAATCACGTCACCTTTGATCTCAAATGACAATCTTTCCCTTCTCTCTTCAACAACTTTTCTTTCACCCCAGGTTTAAAAAAAAATTACAAAGAAGTGCTAAAGACTTCCCTAAGGAAAATACTAAGCCCTGAATTTCAAATGCCCCCTTAAACAATAGCACCACTTTCCTCCCATCTACATTCAGCCATTCTTGAATTTAGTGTGGCATCACATAGACACAAATGCCGTGGTGAAATAGGGTTGACAGTATGAAGTGAAAGAAGGGACATACGCTGGCATATTTCCTTAGGAAAAATAGCACCCGGAACAGGCATTTGGTAGTAAAGCTGCTGCTTCATCATCTAACACCCTCTACCCTTCACCCTGGCATTGTTTCCCAAAAAAGTCAAAGTTTTGTCTGCAAACCCATCAATTCAGGCAAATTCAGTCAACAGAAACTAGTGCTAGGTTAATGTCACAACTCTAAACATAATTTCAACCATAAATCAACATAAATGAGGTCAGAATCCACCTAAAACGCTAACACAGACATTTGCATTGGGTTTAACTAATACAATAAAAAACTGGCATCATTTATACTGTTTCAACTTTGAGTATTAACTAGATGTAAGCTGCCCTACCACACATAAATATGCAGTAAGAATGATACACGATTTGGACCAGGAAGCCTCAAGACCCTTAAGGCAGCTTTTTCATTGCTTTATAGTTTGTCTGGGCAATTATCTCTGTCAAAAGCCCTGCTATTCTGATTTGGCAGTGAGCTGTGAAACAACTGTCTTTGACCTACCCAAAGAGGGTTCTACACACTGAGCAGCAGCATCTCTTTATTTCAGTATAACAATTAGTGGAAAACATTTTGAGATATTTGAGTAAAAAATACTACAGAAATACAAAGTACTGTTTAAATAAATTACATTTTTCTAGGCTTTGAATTAAGAACGACAGTCACTTTGAATGGATTAAAACATGACATGTTTTACTTGCCTCCCACACATGCTTGTATCCTGTTACACAAAGCTAATATAGAAACTCTTTAATAGTCTTCCATGCATTAGAAGAGCTGGATGGTCTATGATCATCAGCACACAGATCAGGGAGCACTTCAGGGGCTGGATGAAACCAGCCACCTCACTACATATGGCCCACACTCACATTAGTGTTATCCTAGAGTAACGTGACAAAAAATAAGATTAATTTTAATGTTTGCCCTTCCCCCTCAAAAATATATGAAAAAGATGTGCCTGGACTTTAGGAAGGAAAAGGTTTTCAACCTTCAGTCTAAGCCACAGCAGACAAGAGGACTGCTGTCATTACAGGGCTGTGATACCTCTTGGCATTGCTTCCTTCTGCGCAGATAGCAAAAGCTCTCTTTTTAAGGGCAATTTTCTTTCTCCTCCACTGCAGTTTGGTCAATCTTCACAATGACTTCAACAGAACATGATCTCAACACAGACCTGCACCTTACAATTATGTAAGAACCTAACAGTTCTTAGGATAGATAAGTTAGTAGAAATTCAGGTAGGGCCAACAGTTGGAAGTAGAAAACTGAGGAAAAGGAGGAGTCTGGTTTTGCTTTATGCTTTCCTTAAGATGACTGAGTATTTTTTTTTTTCTCAACCTAACACTCAGGACTGAGATACAGAGAAAGGGCTGCTGCTTAAAACCTCGGTGCAGAAGAAAACCCTCAAAGGCTCATTAATTGAAGTCAACTGGCAAAATGTTTGATTCCTGAGTGTTCCCAAAGAGGTGGTGTCCCTTTTATACAAACATGCAAATGAATGCCAGAGTCACAGAAAGATACTGTCTATCTTTCATTAGCCAATCTGTAGCCCCAGTGTACAATTTTTACAGCACGTAGACTTGCAGAGCATTTGGCTTCATACAAAACATGGCCATTGACCTGTTTTAGCTGTAACTGCTCAGCTCTTCTACAAATCAAGCCTTGGGGGAAACCAGACGCATACAATTAGTGACCATCCTTGAAAAGTTTGATTAAAGTGTGTTGCCAAGCAACACAAACTCTGGCAGAGTCAGTCATAAAATTCTACTCTCTAGAGAAGCCTTAAATTCCTTTCTCACTATCTTTTCCTCTTCCTCCAGTCACCTCCTTTATTCACTGTGTCCCACAGCCTCTGCAATAAAATGGGATTGTGCTAAATTAGTGTCTTTCCCCACACAACCCTCACACAAGCAATCATACTTCTGGTATTTCTAAAGTGTTAAGATAAGTTTAGATTGTGACTGTGTATGAATTCCTCACTTGCTTCTCCCCTACTCTTATTTTTTAGTAAAATTAAAAAGAAATTCTACCAAATGGTGTAATCCTTGTACCTACCAACTTGATTACAAGATTCAGCCTTTCCTTTCTTTTCCCCTTAACTGTCTCTCAGACCTAATTTTCTCCTCTTTCTCTCTCTACCTCCACCATTCCACAGCACCTTATACTGGCACAATCTCCTCCGCACCAACTGTCTGCTTGTCTTCCCACTCCAGCACCTAGCACAGCTGTCGTCACCCAGCCAGTCAGCCCCAGCTATAGCAGATACCAGAATCCAGCCCAAAGCACTTCATTTGATAAAGATGTAGGCTTTGCAACTTATTTCAAGCTTAGCAAGGAAATCTGTTTCTCTCAGATGCTGACTCCGTTTTTATCACACTTACATATGCAAATATGTGTGTGGTGTGGCATACATCTGTGTACAAATGTGCACAATATTTGCAACCATAAAAATGTGAATGTAATTTATATGAAAGAACAACAGATCAGTTCAAACCTGGGAAGAACCCAGCAGATGAGACAGGAGTGCTTCCTGTAAGAGTAAGTTACTGAAAAGCTTTTGGGAGTGGAAGAGGGGATATGCCTGGGGAAGTGAGTACCTGGACCAGAAGCTGAAGCACTAAAAAGAAACATGAAAGGGACAGGCACTGCACTCAGCAAGGACAGAACCAGGGACCACAGATACTGATCCGAATCCCTGCTTTTTAGCAAAGTTCCTGAGAGAAAGACATCCCCATGGGGGAAGACTGTGAAGCGGTGGTTAATCACTAATCTCCCAACGCCCATGGACTCTTCTTGTTCCACACTGTTCACACTCTTCTCCTTTGTCTGGCAAAAGATCCTCAGAGCTTTTCTGTACCCCCTTATCCCATACACTGGATGCAGGAGCAAACAAATTTGGGAACTGTTGTTCTGCAGCAACAGTCGGCAGCAAAAGTGTTGGAAAAGAGAATACGAAAATAGGCAGCAAATAGAAATCCTTCATCCAAAACCTTCCAGCCATTACAGCCAGAGGCTTAAGAATCTCCTGAGCCAGAGGTTCCACTGCATTAACCTGGGAAAAATGGAGAATAATAATAACACCTTATCACGCTGGCTTCAATTTCCCTTACCATCTGCAGAGCAAAATAAGGCCCACAGCTCTCATCTCTAGGAAGTCAGCCTATAGCTACTACACGTCAGATGTATATTTAGTGAGATCAGTGGAGCTTTGCTGACTTATTGTGCACGCTATCATTTAGGTTGGAGTAAGATCCAAAAGCTCCAATTAGGAAGATATCTCCATCCTGTCAGGCACTAGATGAATCCCTACAGTCATGCCCTATCCCAAGGAGACAGGCCAGGCAGTCTTCATATGCTTCTAATTGGGCTCTCCCTGAAACTGATCCCACATCTGCAACGTTTGCAGAACGTAGCTGTTGTTTACTCCTCTGGACTGGAACGTGAGAATTACTACAATCTCTCCCTTGCAAAATGCAGGCCCTGCCAATGTACCGAAGGATAGAACTCCAAGTCTAATGATAAGGTATAAAACACACCTTCATCCTCCAGGCTCTAAGTATTTGACAGGCTCATCAGTTTCTGTCCATCATAAAAAATTTGATCTCAGCCCTGCAGGCTCAATAAATAGGACATTCATAGTCCAGATATCTTTAACTACCCATAGAAAGTTGCTAGCTCCATCCAGCTTCTTCAGGTCACATTTTGACTGTCCTCTCTTTTTGAGGAGGAAATTAGGGGAAGAAGATAAAAAAGAAGAGATGGATCCATCTTCCTCTTTTTTTTTTTTATCCTGCATCAGAAAGAAATTTGCAGTTTCCTGGTGGCCACTGGTAATTACTCTGCTTTCAAGTCAGCCCTTTCTGATACAACCTTTCCTTATGATTTTTTCATTGTGATATTTAAATGTTATTTTAGACAGCTTGTATAAGCATCTTCAACAATGCAGAAACTTGGGGCACCTCAATATGATAGGAGATCCTTGCTGTCATTTCAATCATAACTAATCAACTCTGTGAGAGAGATCATTAAGCTCATCATAAACACCTTCACAAAAAAAATTGTTTTGACACTGATAAAAGAATGAAAGCAAAGTCCAAGTCCCAAGTTCAAACAATGCATAAATTCAACCCTGTAAATAACAAGTAGAACGTTCTCTTGGGAGCCATGAGAACTAAAACTAACTGTTGTCCTTCTTCAGGAACAGCTATGTTAGGTAAGGCACAAGGGAAAGGAGGCCACACAAAACACTTGTAATGTTTCAGCATCACTGGAGTTTAACCTGGGAAGGCTTCTACTGGAGAGCTTCCAACTTGCCAGGTCTTTGTTACATAGTGGATTTTATTCCACAGCTGAAGACCTTCAAAATAACAAAACCAAGGCAAGGAAAAGCAGATTGACTTTTTGGCAGGGAGTCAATGTGCAAATACTAATGAAATAATCTCAGTAAGCAAGGAGACTCCTCAAAGGTCACCAGCTACGTAGCAAAGAATATCAGCATTTAAGGTAACTATTTTGTCTTCAAGGATTCTGACAGTTTCTTTGCTCTAAGTTAAGGGTTTAAAAAAAAAAAAAAAACAACAAAACCACAAGACTTGATGACTGAACAGTCAAGCTTGCTCTGTCTCTCTGTGATTCTTCAAACAAGAAGATTGTCTTGCTCCTATGGAAGCTACCAACCTGATTCCCATCTGATTAGGACCAGAAACAAAAGCAATTGGGAAAGTGGACAGTCATCAAAACTCTTCCTCGTTTGTTTCTGGCAAAGCACGCTAGGCAACACCCAATCTCAGTACTATCTTTCACTGCCAGCATCCTCCCTGTTAGTCTATATCCTCATTCTTTTATCTTTGTTCTACTTTTTATTCCACCCCTCACAACCAAGTACTCTTTATCTCCCTTTCCATGAGTATTACATACATCTCTTGTAAATCACAAGGACTAAATCTGCATGTAAGGTAGGCAGTCTTCTTGTTTATGCACAGAAATTGTATTGGATGAATTTAAACTGGGTTTACCACGTTCACTTTAGCCTCTTCCAAATAAATCTAAACCAGGTTCATTTCCTTTGGAGTGCCTATACAGCTTTTTGTAGCCCTTTATTGAAACTGATTTATTTAAAATCACTTTTTATTTTGACTTTGCTTTTAGATCATGAAATATCCCTAGCCAACACAAAATCATAAACTGAAATACAAAATAGTAGGAGAGATTACTGAATTTCCACTCCACACTGTGCCCATTTAGACCAGGTCAAACTTGGAAGGGTGGAAGTGTTTCTTTCTGTAAAAATGGTAGCGGTAGATCTCATTCCCACTTACTGTACTATCCACTTTGTAGCTTCCTTATCCCTAACACAGCCCAACTATGAAAGAAATGTGAACTAAATCCTAACCTTCCATGGACCATGGAATCAGCAGCAACTTAACCTTCCTGATCCAACACTACTAAAGAAAAGAATAGCTTAAGAGAACCAAGACAGGACCGCCCTATTTCTGGATTTATTGACGTGTTTGGGATTGCTAGTCAGATCCCATCAGTTCCAAACCAGAGTAATAAAGAAGCCGAAATGAGAATTCTTATCTGCTAGTTGGATTTCTGCAACTCTTAACACCAATTTGAAACATACGGGAAGTGAATTCCACACTGGCACGTTGCCCTTTCGACTAGCACATCGAAGCACTGCTCCAGACAAAGCCTAAAAGTAACATCTATATATGCGATCTATTTAAAGAGTGTCATCACTGCAGACAGGACAAAAAGAAGAGCAAAACATTCTAGAGAAAGTGATCTCAAGGGAAAGTAAAGGTAGCTCAGGTGATACATGTAAATGGAGGTGGGAATATATACCTACATATATAGGTTTAATGTCCAGCATTAATATATTTACATAAAAGCAAAGAGCTCTTGACTATGAAACCACCAAGGTTCAAATACAGCAAGTATGAAGAAACACACATTTTGTCCAACCTGTGAGAAAGCGACACATAGCTGGACTGGGCTAAATTAGAAATAGTTCACCACTGTACTTGTAACTGCTGCTGCAGCACTACCACACTGTTAGTCAAAACTGCTCATGAATAGCACAAGAAGTTCCAAGCTTCTAAGAGCTTACTGCAGTAACATGGTCTGTTTCTCAACATCTTTGCAGTCCTTGGAGAGGTGTAGATGCAGATTTCATGAGCAATGTGTACCATCTGTTAATATTGCCTTTAAAGAGCAACTGAGAAAAAAACAGCGATACCAAGAGCGCCTGAGATGGCAGAAGCTTTAAAAAAGCGGACCATCAATAATAGGGTTCTCCGAGTACGACTGCTGTAAAAACAAATCCCCCCCAAATGAGCAGGCTACATGTTTATTTTGCAACTGTTAAAATATTGAAGTCGGTCTTAAACCTGGATTAGAACCGTGCAATAAACATTTAGGTTAACAGAGCTAGTGGGCGTATTACTTCTGATTAAAAGCCAAACTTGCCAAAATGACGCATCCTGGGACCTGATCTGCAGCACCCGTGCTCTGGGGTAGCTCCTTTCTCTAACAAACTAGAACAGACCTTTTGAGTTACACTGATTTACCTAAATATGGGATCTGTCTGCTTGTTAGTTCACACTCAAGCCAAGCAGGTACAGGCTGCTAGTATTCTAATACAGTAGTATTTCTCACTTGCTCAGTGGCATTATAAATAACTACTTTGGATGCTAGACAGCGGACAGTCAAGCCCCTGGTCCCTAACGTGTCTAAACAGAGAAAGCCATGTCTGACAGCACGATACATTTTCAGCTACTAGAGAAGGCAACTCAACTCTGTGAAACCATGCAGTAGGCAGGCACAAATGCATCACAGGGATACAGAGGCACTACCTGGTGTCTCTCCACACAAGAAATGCTTCATTCGTCTGCACTATGAACCTGATTAGGTAGGAAGAACTGCTCCATGGCTGGCCTGAGTGCTAGCTAAAGGTCAGGGTACTGTCCTCCACCCCATAGCAGGCCTTATTATTTAGACTCATGTCTAAAATCACTTTCAACATGCAATTGCAGCTTCAAAGCTTCTCTGTGAAGCTGACAACATGAACTGCCTTACATTGAGAGTTTAATAGTGTCTAGTTCTCAACAAATTAGTCTTCTACAGAACATGACCTGAGGACAGGAGTCATGATTAGCTGGTATCAGGCATTTCTATTTTAAGTAAGAAAGAGGTCACTTTTTCCTTCCAGTTTCATAGTGGCTATTCTTATTGATCTATTCAACTCAGTAAGTATGATTGTTGTTTTAATTTAGATGGTGAAATCTGAGTTCCTATAGTATAAGGACTGTATTTCCTAATACCTGGGAAGACAATAAATTCATCTTTTTCATCCAGTCATATACATTTCAGTCTTCCACCAATATTTTCTTTTTCCTCAAGAGAGCTTCAAGAAATTGCAAAAAATCCATTTAAATGCTTTGGGTTTACTACCACAGTCCCAGTTTTATTTGAACACAATACTAAATCTGGAGGGAAAGAAATAACTGGAGGTCCATAGTTTGCATGATGAGTTCTTTTTGGCCTACTTTATCCTACACAGCTTTGTGACAAAAACAGATGTAAAAGCTCCTTGCAGTCCTTAATCAAGATATACTATTAGAGATAACCAGAAGGCAGAAGAATAAGCCAACTCACCAGGGTTTAGAAACAGAGATGCTTGCATGAAATAAAGGGTTTATTTTAATCACTAGAATTCCCTGACAGAGTTTAAGTCAATTATAAAGTTAAAGCTGGGCTACCTTACTGTATGTTAGTATAAACATGTAGAATACATTTGTAGTAATTTAATAATCATAAAATTTTATTACATACCAACCCTTTAAATAAGAAGTGCATTCTTTTTCTGTTATTTTAATGGATTATTAATTCATATGAATGACAAATACAGCCTGCTCCCCTCTCCCAAGCAGATTAATTGAAGTGCAGTTGAAAAGCAGCAGCATACTTCCCTACGACTTTTCCACATCTGCACTGTTTTCAGCATATAATGACAGGAATAAAAACCACATTCAGAGCAAGACATAAACAGATGGTAATTCAAGCATGCTTCCTATTAAAGAGGTAGTCACAGTGCAGTTTAACACCAAAACCTAGTTGTTTAGAGCTAGACTGTTGTCATTAGTTATTCAAATAAAACCAGTTTCTTCTGCTGTCATGTAGACATTGTATAGTTCCACAGAAGTCTGGTATGCACTGGGTACTTCACTCCTTCCATCAACAGAAATAATTTTTGTATGAATATATTTTACAATCTTCTGGAAATCAAAATCAAACTCTTTTTTTAATTACATTTCAATTAAATGCCTCCAGAATTCTGATTTCCTCCACCTACTATTCCCTCTCCCCTAACTCTTGCCTCTCCCATCCTGTACTGATGGAGATCTGTTTAAACTCTCTTCATGAACCCTGTTTACAGATCCCTGCTGAAACCCAAACCACTACACTGTTGTGCCCAAAGTTTCCTCATGTCTCAGCAGATGGATAAACTGTGACCTCATTTCTTTCCTTTTTTTTTTTGGTACTTTTTTCTTTCACTTGGGAAAACGTCTTACACCCGCACAGAAATTAAGTACTGAAATTATGTCTAACTGTGCTAGATATCTGGGAATAGCCCTGAGACCTCAAATACTGCACTAGCTTCAAAAACATTATTTCCCAGAAGCTTGAACAGCCATTTTGCTTTTAGCTACATCTTCAAATGTCAGTAAAACCCACTTGAGGGGACAACCACCACTGTTAATAGCAGACAGACTGAAGGGAGATAGTGGCTTTTGGGACAGTTAGGGACAGTGGCCACCAGTTGTAACATCAAAGTGAAAACAAGACTTAAATTCTGTTGTTCTTATTTGAGCTTCTACTAATGCCAGCTCACATCTAAAAGCTTTCTTTACCCACATACATTCAAGATGATACACACTTTTACTGTGCTATAGAATAGTATAAATCAAAAAAGTATAAAGTTCACCTCCATTGAGGAACAGCCAAGATCACTGTCTCAAAGAGCAATAAATAATAGGCTACTGCTAACACCAAACATCAAGAAAGATGGTTAAAACCATTACAAATCCATATCTCTCAGTAACTTAACAATCTATAGGTTCAGTCAACTTAAAAGATCTAGGAACAGGGGTTTAGTGGATTAGTAACAACAGACCATTAATCTCTGCAGCCTCAATTTTAATCCAGCAATGACCAAAGTGATTGAAAATCATTCTGACCACATGACTAGTAAAGCTCCTAAGCATGGTTCTCTCACATACATGAATCCCAGCAGCAGAGGTCACAGTATATTTCTAATGGGTCTATTTACCAAGAGACTTCTGCTTAATACTTAACTAAACCCAGTGCCAACATTTGGGGCAGACTAATTCTACTGCATGCTACCTCTGTGAACTAAGGGCTGACTTGAAGACTTTATTTCAGCCTATATTAGCAGTGCTTGCTTTTTTCCCCTGGAAAAACATCCAAAACAAACTTGTGGAAAACAAAGACTTTTTTGTTTCTACATCACATTTTAAATAAACGTGTAGGAATTGATAACTGTCAATCCAAGCAAATGCCAGGAGATTATTTTTGTACAGTTTATATAATATCAGTGAAAGTTATATCCAAAACACTTACAAAGTTTTGAAAATAATGCAATAGTATTCTACCATATACTCTGCTTTTATACATAAGAATGCACTATTTCAAAGATTTTAAGTTCTGGAGTATTCACAGACTAGAATCAATTCTTAGGTGTCCAGTAATGTGATGATCTTAAGTGATCAAGACACACTTCATCATTTGGTCCTTCACAACAGTTATCAAGATATCAGTAAAGAAACCATTGAAAGGGATTTAAATTCAACTGTGGTCTGAAATCTTAGTCACGGGTTCTTTTTCAGGTGCATTAAAAGGACAGTATCAGATATGCTTCTCCATTACTGCAAAGTAAGCAAGCATTTAAAAAAAAAAAGCATGAGTTATCAGAGTTACTTGCTGCTGTTTCTGAAGCATCAAGTAGACCCAAAGCAGGTCAATGGCTAGAGAAGAAAAAGGAGGTTTAGAGGCTCTGTGCCCTTTGGTAGATATAGCCCACAATATATAAATATGATGTAAATGTATTGTAGGGCTTTGTCCAGGCATTTTTATAAATAATCAAATACTTGCATAAACTTTCTTGACCATGGTAGAAATTTATTCTTAATACCACATATGAAGCTTTACCTCATTTAAAACATCAGAAATTCTTCTACTGATACATACTGAACGTGCTACCACCTTCTGGAGTACACGTTACGCTTGATTTGGTCCCAGACAGAGAGATAGACAGAACCTCAAGTAATTTTATATACCCCCCACAAGAATTTTCCTCTGTCAGTCTTACTAAACTCTGCTTATACAATCTAGACCATGCCAGCTGCTTGCACAAAACTGGTATGTGGTTTCCCAAGCACCAATGCTGGCACCACCTGGTAGACTGGGTCTTCCCTCCTCATGCAACTCGGCTGTGCTGCTGTTCCTCCACCAGTCACTGGACGCAGCCCCACCACCCATGTCTGTATACAGATAAAACTTGAGGTCTGCTCAAAATAAATCTAAAATTTGTGCTGGAAAAGAAGTAGAACAGAAATTCGCATCTGAAAAGCATTTTGTAATATTACTCGTCTCTCATTATTTTTAGTTTTTGTTTTTTCTTTACCATAGTCCAGTGGAAATCTGTTTACTATTGTGAAAAATGGGGTCTGTTTCATCCAGTACATCCATACACTGAGAATAAACAAATTACAATACAGAATTGAATAGTTCTCTTGCTATGCTACTCATACTAGAAAAGTCCACACCTTCACTTTATCATACAAAGAACTGATATGATTTTATTTGGATAAAAAACCCTATCTTCTACACAAGTGTAAAATTTAACCAGAGATTATGAAAATTTCTGCTTATTTGAGCTGGGCTTTTCCAAAGATTTTATATTATACCGCTGCTACTTGTTGCTTCAGCAAAGCACTTTAGCACATCCTTAATCTAAGTTGGTTTATACAGCTACATATGAAGATAGAGATAGCGTAAAACACTTAAGTATGTCCTTTAAGTTTTGCATTTTACTGAATCTGTGTATTAATGCATCACAATAAAATCTAAAGAGGATAACTAAGTTTTTAGCTCACAAGTATGAACCATACTTACGCTACCTAATAAAAATAAATCATATTATTTATTACTCTATTTTGCATCCTGTTCCACAAAGAGCTAAATACCTATGACTCTAGAGCAAAGACACAATTACAGACTGGCAAAGATGAATTGTTAACAACTTGGAGAGAGTGCCAGGGGGGCTACTGAAGATAAAAATTACACATCTGCAGATAACTTTAAATCCCAATTGCAATTACTAACTGCCACATAGTACCCTTAGGATCATCTGGGCAAATGAGAGAAGACTGTGAAGTCCTTGTAGATTACTTTGTTTTCCAGAAGGCATAAAAAATTACGGTAACTATAAGATGCTGCTTATAAATAGGAATGTGAACAAAACAACCAAACAGCAAATGGTAAGCCAGGTCAATATACAGGAAAATAAGAAGTGGGAGTTACAGACATTGCAGGTAAAATGCCCTGGGGCGAGGATTTCATCTCCTAAAATAAATTCACACAGCATATCCAACAATTACATACGTATGTAGGAAACTTTGAGAGCAAATTTCAAAGAGAAAATTTAGGGCCAAAACTCTGGTACCCCTTAACCTTCTGTGTCACCTACATACATGCCAAGTGGATGTGAAATAGGAGGCTGACAAAGTGCTCCACTTTCAGGAATCTTTTTGTTACTTAGTCACAATAAAAACATAAAGAGGCCAACTGCGTGAATGTAAATAATTTATGCAGAGTTTATGGAGGAACCTTGCATGGACCTGAATTCTACCTTAATATCACAGTAATTCCTGGAAACTGATTTAAGTTAAATTATAATTGATAAAATTCTTAAATATACCATAATTATACCTCACGATAACGTCACTGGTATCACTACAGAGAGAAAAAAATACCTTGTAATGCAGAGGCTGAGAGAGCAGGAGGGATCCAGCCTGAGAGGACACACCAGGCCCTGCTCTGTGTCCCTTCCCTCCTGGGGAAGCCACACGAGTTCAGACACTGAGGACACATCTAGCTGAAGCAAACCGCACCAAGGCAAGAGGCAAAGGAGCAGAAATGACCATGAACTCGCTGCTCAGCTGGGCTTCGAGGCAGCGAGGCGAGGTGAGGAGCAGCAGCAGGGTACAGGCTGAGGGCGGGCAAGGGGCTGAGGTTCCAGGCAGCTCGGAGATGCTGAGGCATCAGACGTGGCTTCCCACAGCTCTCTCCACTGCCCGAGCCAAGGCTGCTGAGCTGTGCAGGATCAGAGCTGACAGAGACAAAGCAGCTGGACCCCAGGGGTGAGGGACGGGGCCATAGAGTCTGAGGGCTTGTCCCGGGGCCTGTCTCCCTTCCCAGCCCCGGTGCCAAGGAGGCCTCATGCTCCCTCTTTTCCATGAGGTGGTTCAGTGTCACACCCTCACCAGAAACAAGGTGTAAGAGTAATCCTAGCGTTGCAAGGCAGAAATGAGAGTGAAAATGGGCTGTGATTGCTGCTGGTAGACCGTTTACCTCAGTTTCTCCATCTATGAAAGTGGGGCCAACACTGTATGTTCCCTGCAAACTGTTTCTAGCTCTGACACTGAAGTGTTTGTTTGGGGTTTTTTTGACTAAATGTACATAAGACTCTTCTTGTATCTTTCATTCTTAGAAAAGTCCGGGCTATACAATCCCATTCAGAGAAATTCCTGTCAGTAGCTGTTCACACAGTCCCAAAGCAGCAGGATTAAGACCACAGGGTCAATCAAACACCTTTCCTTTCCACAGAATCATAGAATGGCTTGGGCTGGAAGGGACCTCCGAAGGTGATCTAGCCCAGCCCCCCTGCAGTGAGCAGGGATACCCTCAACCAGACCAGGATGCTCAGAGCCTTGTCCAACCTCACCTTGAACATCTCCAGGGATGGGGCCTCGACCACCTCCCTGGGTAGCCTATTCCACTGTTCTACCACCCTCAATGTAAGGAACTTCTTCCTGATATCCAATCTAAATATACTCTTCTCTAATTTAAACCCATTACCCTTCGTCCTTTCACTACAGGCCCTTGTAAAGAGCCCCTCTCCAGCCTTCCTGCAGCCCCCCTTCAGGTACTGGAAGGTTGCTAGTAGGTCTCCCTGGAGCCTTCTCTTCTCCAGCCTGAACAACCCCAGTTCGCTCAGCCTGTCCTCATAGAAAAGGTGTTCCAGCATCAGCAGCTCTTCCCTTCCATAACTGCAGCATCCCACAAGGGGAATAACACATCTTAGCTGCAAATGGTATGGCAAATAGCTCATTCTCCATAAAATTTTCACTTTCAGGGGACACTACTGAAGTATTGTTATCCTTTTCTGCCAGCAACCATAAATCTTCAGCACTACCTTTTTCCTAAAAGTTTATTTTCCCTGCCATGATGGCAAACAGAAATTAATGCTCTTTCTAGCAGCTCAAGAAGGTCACCTTACCAAGCAAAATTTGCTGTGGCAGTAGCAATCCTTCCTGACCCACTCCTTCAGTTACCCAACCACCATCCTACCGGGAGTACAGCTATCAGGCAGGGTTTGCTGGAGGACATGGACATTCCAACATCACTTCAAACAGTGAAGTTTCCCACAGTCATGCCAAAAGACCTTTTTATATTACTTATCTTTTTCTTTCAGCATTAGTAAGGCAAATTCCATAGGCATCCTCCTGTGCTAGTCTTTCTACCTATGGCAAAACAGAAAAACTCCATTCTGATGACTATTCTTGAATCAGAACAGGGCACTACTGTAGTTAACAGTAGGGAAGAACCTAAATTGGAAATAACCCACAAAACTGACAAGCAGTTGATTTTACAAAACCCATGTTTCCCTCTAAATCCATCTACTCAAACACCACTCCAAAAAGCTAGAGATGTAAACACATTTAGTGGGGGAAAAAAGGATAATGTTGCTTAGCTTCCTCCTCCATGTACTCCTCCTAAGCCACTTTGTGCCAGTCAGTCTACAGCTCTATCTGATCCATTAAAAGCCAGATGACAAACATTCTGAGTTTGATCAAGTTAAAAACTAATGATAAAGATTCCATTAAAAGACCCATGACAGCTTTCTAACTATAAACGGTTAAATCAACAATAAAATATTCTACTACTTTGAATTCAACTGTAAACAGGTTGGGCTGCAAATTCTCCTGAGTGCCAAGTTATTATCCTTTAAAAAACAAAACAAAACAAAAATCAAAACAAAACAAAAAACCCAACAAAAAACATCAATCTATTTATTTAACACTAATGTTTCAATTAATCTATCACAATGGATTTTTTTTTTTTTTATGATATTCTCCACTGTGTGGACAGCCATTTTAGCATTTTCTGATGACATTACAATGGAAATACAGTCACACTATACAGGGTTGCCTCTAAACAAGTTATTTAAAATTTGATTCCTATTTTCTATTCTTCCCAACATGATGTACAGCTCAGATAAAAACAAGATAGGAGCACAGTAACACTAATGACAGTATGTCAGTGTTGTCCGTAACTAACTGTCATCTAGTTTTGTCTGATGCTTTGAGCTGGTAATAAGATAATGATAAAACCATTCTATATATTCTTGTATTAACAGCTCAGATGGATCAGTCATCTACTTCAGTCTTTGCCATGTTAAGTTTAACCATAAACAATCAGTAGCAATAAAAATAGCAGCTAAATTACAACCTTTCAACCAGGAAAGAAAGTGATACTTGGACCAATAGCAACAAATAAGCAAACCAGCCTTTTAGGGTAAGCAGAAATTCCTTGTTCATTGGTATACAAGGAATATTCATAATGCAAATGGAAAATCATTTCAATCCTCGCTGAATTTAAATCTAACTGTTGTAGATTTAAAAACTGAAACCTTTCCAAGAATATCAATGGCAAAACTTCCCCCTAACATTGGTTGTATATTAAATACTTAAAGAATGCTTTTGAATTGAGAGTGCTGATTTAAATTGGGGTTTCATTCCTGGTTTTAATAATTTTGTCTTTGAGGTTTGGTATGTAATTCAACTGCATTAACAATGAGGCAACACAAGGCAGATATGATCTAAAAACTAGGTATCTTCATCACTGTGATTTGGAAAAGAAGAGCAGCGATAACCAGCTTCTTTCTGTCAGCTTATTGGATGGAAAATAGCTCAGCATAATATGTGCAAAACTATTCATAAACGTTCCCTTCTATTACCTTTACATAAGCTAAAAATGCGTATGTGTTTTGGCACTTTAGCACCTATCTGGTCACACTCTAGCTGACAAAACTAACAATAAAGATAGAATGATGAAAATACAGGACACTAAAAAAAACAAAAAAACCCTAATCCATGCATTTATAGGAAGCTACAAGGCTATTTCCATAGATTTTAAAGAAGAAACATCTTCACACCTTTTGAAAAGACAGCAACATCTCTGAAGTGAGAAAGCGTTCATGTGCTAAGGAACTGAGAGTCTTTGGATCAAACATATGGCCTCCATCCTGTGTTTGAATGTGAGCAGGAGGATTGAATCCACGTGGATTTGCAGTAACATCAACAAACTCCATGCAAGCATGCAGGTTTGCCCACACACATGAAGCTGTGGAGATGGGACAAAGCAGGAAAGAATACTATCATGGATTAGATACCAAAACCTTAGCTACCAGATGCACCAGGCTGCCTATTATACCTTCCTATATGCCTAGTGATTACTTTCTCTCACATATATTTATCCATGCTATGAATAATGTCTTCCTCAAGGATATTACATTTCTTACTTAGAATTGCCAGAAAAAAAAAAAGCTATTTCTGTGACACTATTTGAGAATAATTGACTTGGTTTCAACATTTTTGTCCAAATGTAACAATGAACTATTCACTGTTAGTTACTAATGGAAATTAGAGCCTTGATATTCTTCTCTTCTACAAGACTGCTTTAGCTTGAATTATCTCAGGTTGCACAATGCTAAGAGGAGAAGAGTGATCAGATCTTACAGACCATCATTCAACAGATAATTCAAGCCCTGGCATAATTTAGAGTTCCTATAGGACACCTCTGTATTATGCCAAGTAATATAAGCTCAGAAGCTGTAGAAGCAGCAAGACAGAAAATGAATGGTGCTCCAAATATACCCCTCAGCCTCAGTGCCAGGAGATGCTACATCAGATGCTCAATACACACTGGAATTCCCTGATAGGATTTTTTAAATACCATCTTAGCTGTTCATGATACATGATTTATGACCCTTGCGTGCTGCCAAGCAGGCCAAAGAAGTTGCGTCATAAAAGAGTTCTTCCCCTATGTGATTTGAGGATGACGACAAAGGATGAAATACTTCCAAATAATAACAGAGCTGCAGGGATTGCATGAATTTAATCCATATTAGTCACCACAAGCCAAAATGATAAAAGCTAATATATCAATTCATAGGCAGCCACAAAGACGTTGAACACGCAGGTTTTATAAATCATTTTGTTGATGGATTAACAGAAAATGTACATAGAAACCTTCTTAATCAATGTCCAAAACAGTAGCATTTTCTTATTTAAATGAAGTATCCTGCAAGGGTTTGAAAACAGCATCCTGGGTTTTTTTTTACCTTGAAATTGATTGGTAATATCTAGAATCACAAAAAAATGCTCATGGTTTATACAAATGACTATGCAAGTAAAGGTGGCAGCCATTATGGGATCCATAACATCCCACCTGAGAACACTGATGCTAATTAATCTTTTGTGGTATTAGGAAGGAAATTCTGGACCTACCAACAACCGTTATCTTCTTTCTATATAAGCAATACAATCCCCATGCCGTGATTATCTCCATCTTCAAAGGAACAACAACCAGAAAGGTCTGATATTTCAGCAATCTACAGGACATCTTCACTTCCACTACCCTATGTTCCTTCTATGCTATAGGATCATTAAAAGAAACAAACCCTCAAAAGTCATACTACAAATCATGATTATATTTCCTCAGAGACTACAACTCAAAGGAATAAATATGCATCATGACTTTGACAGAAAGAGAGGGCTTTCCTTTCTGTCTAAAGGACAGAAATTGTCTTCATGGTCCTTCAGTCTGTTCTTATTTCTCATTTGCATCTGCATAAAGAAACCAGATTCTCCTTTCAAACAAGCAATTTCAAGTCGCAGAAGCCTTAATTCAGTTTGCCAAGAAAACAAAAATATTTAGCTTACGGAGTTCACAGATAAATTTCTTCCCAAGCACAAGGGCCAGTAATTAAAAAAAAATATATATCCCTAAATGTCAGTATCACTTCTTCCAAACGAAGCAATCTATCATACACATAGGTAACTGACTAACAAAAACTGTTAGGTACAATATATTTTGAAAATATATATGCCTTTTTTAATAGATTAAATTTCTTTCCATATACTAAGCACAAGAGACACCAAAAAGCCAGTTGTGTAACTTTATTTATTTTAAATAAGAAACACTGTGCTACAGTCAGCATGATTTATATTTAAATGTCATGTAAATACATAGCAAAAGAAAGTGTGACATAACATTGAATCTATGTTTAATAAGTAAATTTACTAATAATGACAAACTAACGTAATAGTCTATTCAATTCAGTGACTGACATCATCCCTTTGAACAGCAGCCGTTAATAGGCCCTAATCCAAATAACCACATGAATTAGCAGGAGGGCCATCACAGGTTCAAATAGACACTGAATCACCCATTTGTGAATGTTCAGGAAAGATCCATGAACAGAAGATCAGTCTTGTATTTCATTGCTGAAACAACTGACTTAATAAGAACAAAAAAAAAAAAAAAAAAAAAAAAAGAAAGAAATTAGAAAACCAACTAATACTGCCACACTCCTTAATTCACATTCCTGTGATTTGCAGCAGCGTGATCAACTAGTGGCTTTTTAAAGTAACATGTTGAATGAATGACCAATGCTGAAATGCTAAAACCACACAGTTTCTGGAATGCAGTGTTGAGGCAAACCTTAACAGGCTTCATTACACCTCCTTGGGCTCAGACTGTTACCCAGATATCCCATCTAGACAATATCCTACAAAATGTAGTGTAAAAAGGGTGACAGAAGTAAGATAGAAAGCATTAGTGCCAGTCAGATATCTACTGATCTTAATCCTTTTTACCAAGATGACATACACTAAGGATACCTGAAAAAAAAATAAAAATCCCTAGGAAGGAAGAAAAAAAACCCAGACTAAAAGCATGCACACATCCTCTCTGTGGTTAAAACTCATTATTTGAAACCACAGTTTAACCATGCAGCAGAAGCATCCTACCATTCACTCCTTCACTTTATCGCCCCCGCACACCCCCCCAAAAAAAAAAAAATCCAACAAGAAAAAAAAAAGAGAGAGAAAGCAGAGATGGCTGTCAGTCTGTTCTTAGTGCTAGAGGGAGATGGAGAGCGAGGAGAGTCCCTGCAGGACTGAGCCCACTGCCAGCTTCAGCAGCCTGGGTTCCCATGTCAGAAGATGAGGAAAGGAGGAAAAGAGGGGGGAGATGAGGAAACTGGCAGCTAAATGCATGGCATAAGGACCTGCACAGAATGGGACAGCTTCTTTCTGTCTCAGGATATTACTGTCAGAATGGCCAAGAAAGCGATGAGCTTCATTTTTCCATTCTCACTGTGGTACTTTAAGAAGTGCCTAATTTGAAGGGAACTGGACAGGTGGCATATCACGCTGAGCTAAATAGATAAGTGTGAGATTTAAATGACAAGAGGCAGCAGGTTTTGCTGTTTTGAAGAGTGAGGGAGCGAATTATTCCGATGGTACCAGTGGGCACAAATGGAAGGTCAGCCTGGGGTGCTGCCAGTGTCACTCGGGTGCCTGGTACCAGATGGTGCCAGTCTGTAGGGAAAAAAGAAGGGCTGACAAACCCCATGGGCTGACAGCAACACGATTTGCTCAGGAATGAAGAAGTTTTGGGGCTGGTGCA
The DNA here is from genome assembly GCA_025345505.1 of Todiramphus chloris collaris. Classification (NCBI taxonomy): domain Eukaryota; kingdom Metazoa; phylum Chordata; class Aves; order Coraciiformes; family Alcedinidae; genus Todiramphus; species Todiramphus chloris. The sequence continues at coordinate 6,091,985 of JANVCC010000127.1, read as the reverse complement.
GACAATGCAAATTAACGTAGCTGCTGCCACCCAAAACGTTAGCGTGTCACCAGTGCAAGTGCTGGAAGGGTGGCTCAGTCAGAAGTGCTGCAGAAGGCGCAGTGGGGGCAGGCAGGGAGATGCTGCCAGGGGAAGATGCTGTAGGTGCTGCTGGCTGAGGGCTGCAGCTGGGAGATGGCCCAGGCTAATATCTGCAGGGTCCCGAGGGACCTTGGAGCTCCCTCTCCCTAAGTGCCTCCAGGCTGGACACGGAGATGTCCTCCAGGACCCCCTACCTCCCATCAGGAGTGTCGCCTGTGTTGCTTGCATTCCCATTTCCAGACTTATGCAATGACTGGAGGGCAGAAGCAGCCTGCAGAGAAATGGAACAGCAGGAGACACAGGCAGCCTGGATCCCCATGGGGCTCCCTGAAGTGTCCCAAACTAGAAAACTGGCCACCTCCCCAATCCTGCCTCCTGCAACATAATTATTCCAGCATGACTGACATGACAAATTAACAAGGCAGCCAGCGCTTTTGCAGTAGAAGGGAGTGTTTTCCCTAAGAATAAATTGTTCCAATCCTTTACGCTAGACACCCGGCCGTGCCTATTCATTAATTGGACAAGCTCTGGTGACAACTGAAATTACCTGAATTCTGCACGCTGGAGGGGAGAGAAATCTTTGCAAGCTTACGATGAGAAGCCTAAAGCTGGAATCCCAGCCACCAAGGAGTTCTTTGAATGGGGCTATTGTTTTTTTTTTAAATTCATTTTCAGAGCACGGTCGCAGTAAAGCTCCTTTTAAAAGCAGAGGCACGTTCTTCAGCGTTATTCCTCCCTTTGCAGACCCTGAACTGTGACACCAGAACACACCACTCTGCCAATGAACCACAAACCTTTTAAAATCTGCAGATCAGCCGAGTTTTAGAACTTCAGGAGCTATGACATCCTGGGATTACTGCAGTGTTGCGATTAATTATCACAATCGGGTACGTTAGAAATTATAAGCACTGTCTTAATCAGTACACTGTGGTTATTTATTGCAACCAATGTATCATAATTACTACACAGGTATCAGAATTGGGGCGGGGGGGGGAAATGCTGTTTCTTGATTCCTGCCACAACCAACTCACAGCGCATCATTCATGTATTTTTCAACTACTATTTTGATTTGGGTCTAACTGTACCTCTTGCTTCTTTCTAAGGGGAAGTCTGGGAACCCTGTAGGGTATTTCTCCCCCCCGCCCCCCCCCCCCCCCCCCCATTTCAGCGCTAACTGCGTACCTGAAATGCAGACGATGAAATTCGCTTGCAGAAGAAAAAGCACCTCCCAAACAATTTCCATCCTCCGATTCTCATGCCAAGTGCATCCCTCGGCGAAAAAAAATAACAAAGATCAATATCGCAGTTTGAACGATCCCAGCAAATTTCCTTTCGGACTTGCAGACTGTATTCCCCAGATGTGCTGACAACACATGTCCGAGCTCTCTCGCTGCGCGGCTCAAGCGAGATCCCTTCCCTTCCTTCGCCCTCCAAAAAAGACCACGAAGCCAACTGCCAGCACCGGGCTCTTCCTCCACGAGTGAGAAAAAAATCCACCAAATTTCCCAACAAGACATAGACAACAAACCCCGACTGATCCGGTCCGGAGAGTCTCTATTCCAGGGCGGCCAGGTGCAAGTTAACCCCAAACTCTGCCCGTCTCAGCGGGGCAGTGCCGGCATGCCGGGGGGGAGGCGGGCGGCGGAGGGAGGGGGTTTCCTCTCCTGCTGCTACAAAATGAGCGGAAAGAGATTAACACCCGCTGCAACGCATCCCCCGCCACCCCCTCCCACACACACGCACCCCGCTCGCACGCTACCGCACCTCCGCGGAGCACGTAGCAGCCGGCTCCCTCCAGCCCTGCCGGGGTCTCCGCAATCCCCGGCGAGCCGAGGCGGATTTCCGCTGGCCGACTGCAGGGGTCGTTCTTGCCCCGCGCACGGAGCTGCCCTTCCCCGGCCGGGATGGCCCCGCCGCCGCTGCCACCCCCCGCGGCCACCCCCCCCTCCCCGCAGCCTCGGGCGGCACGGCGGCGAGAAAGCGCCCCGGTTCCCGGGGGGCAGCTGGGGCTGTGTTAGCCGCCGTGTGTGTCTGGGGAAGGGGTGTCCCCCAAATCTCAACTGCACAAGTCCGGGATCCGCAAGCAGCGGCGGCTTGCGGGCATCGCCGGCCGGCTTCGCTGAGAACGCCGATATTGTAAAACTTATTTAAACAAGAAGGAAGAGGAAAAACAAACGCAAACTTCTCGCGGGTTTGGTGGTAGGAAGGGCAGTAAGAGGATACAGCCAAGAGTTAGAGAAGTATTTGCGCTGCAATGCACAGCTAATTGCATTTCCCAATGCACGGTATTCTTGCATAGATCCTCTGCGCTCCCCAAGCTTCCCCCCCCCCCCCAAAAAAAAAA